>CM060116.1:17260269-17262769 GCA_030522415.1 Channallabes apus
ATAGTTAATTTAACTTTGGTTAAAGAGAGCTACCTGGTTAGCTTACATGCTATTACTGGTGATACATTTGCATACTTGCCAAAGGGGGAAAGGTGTAAAATATTGTTATAACTCGGGAGAAACGCAGGAGAAATTTGACCGCAGAGTAAATGACTAGCTGGTGAAAAACGGGAGGGTTAGCAGGTCTGTATATTTGTGAGAGGGTCAGTGTTTTGTAAAACACCAGCATTTTATTGTCTCAAGCAGTGAGTTTAATAAAGTTCTAAAGTGGTTGCTAATGCTAGCAAACTAACTAAATGCCTGGTCATGCTAACACTACAGTTAACAGTTTAGCGTTCATTCATCACTTCACCATCTTCGTAACCCTGCAAACATTCTACAGAGAAAGCTAAAAAGCTCAGACATCTTAGCCGTTTCTTTCATACACAGGTGGGGTTTATGGCTAGCAGCTATTCTCAGCTAAATTATCATCCAGTACCTCAGACCAGCCGGAAAGTTTGTGTGTAACCTTAACACGGTAACAGTAATAAATGTTACATATAGTAATAATTTTTCAGTCATATGTGAATTAGGTGAGTGAACATGTGTATACAGACCTTGTATTTAACGCCATTTTCCCTTAAATGTCCGAGGAGGATGAACCGTCATCAGCGGTGTGGGAGCTCAAGAGTCACGAAGCTGAGTGACAACCGCTGAATCCACCGGTGAACTTTGGGGGAGGGGCCAATCAAACTTCAACCCAGCAGCTGGGTTACACAAAAACTACCCAACTCTCTGTAAATAACCCAGAAAAATGACCCAACAGCGGCAACCCAGCGTTTGGGTAGAAAAAACAACCCAGCATTTTTTAGAGTGTAGGCAGCAAGGTAAATACACAAAACTTACCGTCAAATTATTTTTTTCCTCAATTTATATATATATATATATATATATATATATATATATATATATATATATATATATATATATATATATTTTTTTTTTTTTTTTTTTTTAATTATTTTATTTATTTATTTATTTTATTTTTTAAGCACCATGGCAAATCTCTCGTAGTCAATTTTTTAACCTGTTTTAAACACATACACACATGCATACACATTTTTATAGAAATGCACTTAGTTAATTTAATTTGCCTTACATTGTTGAATGAGGATGGGTTCCAAAACCAAAAATCAACATTGATTCAATGTTTGTCTTTTCAACACAGAAAAGCATTGAATTATCAACATTGATTCAACATTATTTAGCATTGAAAAATCAACCTCAACCAAAATGATGATTCTGATGAAATTTCAACATTGAATCAATGTCACCTTGCTATCTGGGACATGTTCAGACAGATGGTATTAATTTATAAAAGAGCGCTGACTGAGTCTTCTTCCGTTTCCTGCTGGTCTAAGCTTCTTTGTGTATGAGAGACAGAAGATGAGACGCTCTAGATTACTGACCGAACGCTTACTGATGATTGCACATGAATAATCTGAGCGTTGCAGCGATAAGGAAGGAGGTTTAAGTCTTTTAGTTCGTATTGTGGTGTTCCTCTTTTCTTATCTATGTTAGGTTTATTTTAGGTATCCTTGTGTCAAGTGACCTTTTAACAAAGTCCTGACTAGTTATGTGGCCATAACTGCACAAAATAGCCATAATTGCCACAGACACTCACATGTTCCTGAGATAAAAGCTCATTGAACAAAGACGAAGTTGAATGTTTGAGAAATACCTTACAGGAGAAAAAAAATCTACTCGGTCACATACCAGAATCTTTTTGTGTGGCAATTCATGTATCGCCACGTTGATCCAAAAACACATTTTTAAAAAAAACATTCTTTACATTTACATTAACATGTTTGTATTTGAGTTGGTAAAATGTTGCCACCACAGTAATCTTATAGGTGGTGCACTCTAAACTATTCACACATTGACAGCTGGCACCGCATCATGAGTGCTAGGAACACACTATTTGCAGTGTTTGTTCAGAATTGTAATAAAATCCCCCCCAAAAAAAAAATGAAATCATGGTAACAATTGCAGTCCAGATCAAGTGGACTCCTAGATATTGTGATAATATTGTATTGGGTGTTCCCTGGTGATTGCTGCTCCTACTTTACAGTAATATAAATGCATTTGCTACCAACAGTTAATTTATTCATTAATTAATTTATCTTTCATCTTAAGGCTCCTTGTCCTTTTCAGGATCTAACCCTCGTTTCTCAGGAGCACTGTGCCCCAGTCAGGACATTACACCCCCTTTCACAGAGGGAAATGGGAGCTCAGTGGGTTAAGTCTCTGGGTTGTTGATCAGAAGCAAAGTAATAGTGAACTGAGCTCAGGATTGAGTCCAGGACCCTGGATCTGTGTGGCAGTAACGCACCACCGTGCTCCCTGGTATAGAATCATCAGAAACCGTTTGACTTTTGCTTAACAATTATTTCACACATCAGTGCTGTTTTCAGGATGGCTGTGATTTTATATTTTAGCTCCACAACAAGTGTATTTTGGT
>CM060116.1:17267769-17277769 GCA_030522415.1 Channallabes apus
ATATTTTATCTGCTGTTGTAATTCAACAATGTAATCTCTTTAGTTTACGTTTCATCATCACCACTAGTGTGTGTGTGTGTGTGTGTGCGCGCGCGTATGTGTAGCTGTACCATGAGTTTGGTTCAGTCATGTGGCGGAGGATTTTAAACGAATGTTTTAGCTGTAGCAGCCCTGCTACTTTTAAAGTTTGAGCAAAAAATTCTTTGGTACGTGTCTCGAAATGTTTGTGACGTGTCACCATGATGACTGCCAGTGAGCATGTCACGTTATGAGTTTTTTATGTGACGCCTGAAGATTTTCTTCATGATATTTGATCACACTGTAAAAACTCAGCTTTTGGTGATGAAACGTAGGTTTTATCTGTGCTGAATTAATGGTGTGTATCAGACGTCGGGCTGCGTGATATTTTTGGTCCACCAGCTGACGTCCAGATGCTAGTGTTGGATTGTTAACTTTTAGGGCTGTTTGTTCGAGGTTGATAAAAGCCAGTGTCCTGTTTTTATTGCGAGACAGTTGAGCAATAGGCTGTGTGATGCACACTGGCACACTCTATTTGACCGGTTTGATTTAAAATAGTTGTCTTGATGATAAAGGCCACACTGAAGGCCTACAACACGCGGCCCACTGCTACTTATGGCCATTTACATGGTAAATGGTGTAACCGTGGCAACCAGTTCCATTTTGGTCAACAGGCTGCAGAGATAAGAGAGAAGACCAGTGTTGTGTGTGTGTGTGTGTGTGTGTGTGTGTGTGTGTGTGTGTGTGTGCGCGCGTGTGCGCACCCTTACTTGACATTCTGCTCACTGTTTGTGTGTGGTTCTGCCTTTGTTTGATGAAAACAGGAGAAGTGTGTGTCTGTTTCAGGATTAAGAATGGAGGTGTGTGTGTGAGAGAGAGAGTGAGAGAGAGCGAGAGACTATGCAAGTGCAGATGCAAAGAAGATAGATGGAGTGAGGGAGTGCAAAGAAGAAAAGCATGGATAGATAGAACATGGGATAAAGAGAGAAGATGAAGAAGATTGAATAAAGAGAGAGACAGACAAGACGAAATATGAGGGAGAACGATAGACTTGGGAAGGAGGTGGTGGGAGGGGGGTGAGGCTCCGTTGGATATTTTACACAGAATGTTCTGATCTCTCCTTCCAATTTATCTCTCTCTCTTTCTTTCACACACACACACACACACACACACACACACACACACACACACACACACACACACACACACACACACACACAGTCATGCTGTAATATGCATGCACACACACACAGGGTCATAGTACACGTACACACAGACGCAACCACACACACACACACACACACACACACACACACACACACACACACACACATGGTCATGCTGCACTCTACATATACACATCTGCCACCACATACACACGAAACCACACACACTCAGACAGACACACACGCGCGCACACACACAGTCATGCACACACACACACACACACACACACACACACACACACACACACACACACGTCTCCCTCCAACACACACACACATATTTAGTGTCAGACTAATGTTTAGTGACAACATTTAAATAAAAAAGCATGGTGTGAGTTTCTGAGCTGTTTGAAATAGTAGAGTCAGTCACACACACACACACACACACACACACACACACACACACACACAGTCTGCGGTTCTCAGGCTGTCCATCATAAAGTCACAGTTGACCATAAAGAGGCGATAAGTCGAAGCACATGTTGAGTTTGAGTTGAAGTGTAAGTGTGCAGTAATCGCTTCTCAGCAGTGCGGAACAAGAGTCTTAAAACGTCTGCGTGGCCGCTGTGCTTCATTCCTGTCTTCTACTGTATGACAAAACAGAACGTCATATTAATTCATCTTCCCGAGCTATGTCACTCCAAACATGATTTAGGTAATATCTCAGTAATTAAGTCTACAGTAAGTCTACAGTTGACTTCATTATCAAGCTCCAAACTTTGCAACCCCTCTGACACCGACACCATCTCTGAGCTGACGGAGGTTGGAATGTGGTGCTGCATCCGAGTGTTCAGGGAACTCGTTATCAACAAATCATCATTTAGGAACGCAGGACAAACACAGTCACTTTCACACCGAGGTGGCGCTATCAAGGACCTGAGAAGAGCTACAACGTTCCGCCTTCACTCGCGTTTGGTAACGCAGTGTGTGCTTCCTCATATCGGGATCTGAAAAATTGTGTGTGTGTGTGTGTGTATATGTGTGTGTATATGTGTGTGTATATATGTGTGTGTGTATATGTGTGTGTATACAGGCCCTTCTCAAAAAATTTGCATATTGTGATAAAGTTCATGATTTTCTGTAATGTACTGATAAATATTAGACTTTCATATATTTTAGATTCATTACACACAACTGAAGTAGTTTAAGCCTTTTATTGTTTTAATATTGATGATTGTGGCATACAGCTCATGAAAACCCAAAATCTCTATCTCAAAACATTAGCATATCATGAAAAGGTTCTCTAAACGAGCTATTAACCTAATCATCTGAATCAACTAATTAACTCTAAACACCTGCAAAAGATTCCTGAGGCTTTTAAAAACTCCCAGCCTGGTTCATTACTCAAAACCGCAATCATGGGTAAGACTGCCGACCTGACTGCTGTCCAGAAGGCCATCATTGACACCCTCAAGCAAGAGGGTAAGACACAGAAAGAAATGTCTGAACGAATAGGCTGTTCCCAGAGTGCTGTATCAAGGCACCTCTGTGGGAAGGAAAAAGTGTGGCAGAAAACGCTGCACAACGAGAAGAGGTGACCGGGCCCTGAGGAAGATTGTGGAGAAGGACCGATTCCAGACCTTGGGGGACCTGCGGAAGCAGTGGACTGAGTCTGGAGTAGAAACATCCAGAGCCACCGTGTACAGGCGTGTGCAGGAAATGGGCTACAGGTTGCAAATTTTGCACGTCATTCGGAAATCAAGGTGCCAGAGTCTGGAGGAAGACTGGGGAGAGGGAAATGCCAAAATGCCTGAAGTCCAGTGTCAAGTACCCACAGTCAGTGATGGTCTGGGGTGCCATGTCAGCTGCTGGTGTTGGTCCACTGTGTTTTATCAAGGGCAGGGTCAATGCAGCTAGCTATCAGGAGATTTTGGAGCACTTCATGCTTCCATCTGCTGAAAAGCTTTATGGATATGAAGATTTCATTTTTCAGCACGACCTGGCACCTGCTCACAGTGCCAAAACCACTGGTAAATGGTTTACTGACCATGGTATTACTGTGCTCAATTGGCCTGCCAACTCTCCTGACCTGAACCCCATAGAGAATCTGTGGGATATTGTGAAGAGAAAGTTGAGAGACACAAGACAAGAATCTGCAAAAGGATTCCCGACCAAGTATTGAGTGCATAACTGAACATAATTATTTGAAGGTTGACTTTTTTGGTATTAAAAACACTTTTCTTTTATTGGTCGGATGAAATATGCTAATTTTTTGAGATAGAGATTTTGGGTTTTCATGAGCTGTATCCCACAATCATCAATATTAAAACAATAAAAGGCTTGAACTACTTCAGTTTGTGTGTAATGAATCTAAAATATATGAAAGTCTAATGTTTATCAGTACATTACAGAAAATAATTAACTATCACAATATGCTAATTTTTTGAGAAGGACGTGTGTGTATATATATATATATATGTGTGTGTGTGTGTATATGTGTATATAATATATTATTTTTAATAAATATATATTAAAAATATTGTTATCGCGATAATGGCATGCGCGATAACCATATCGCAAAGAGTTGCGATAAATACTTTGTGCCAAGCATTTGTCAGATGGGCCCTTATGATGTTTATACCCGCTTATTTATTTATATATATATATATATATATATATATATATATATATATATATATATATATATATATATATATATATATAGATATGTATGTGTGTGTGTGTGTGTGTGTGTGTGTGGCTGTTGTTCTGTCAGGATATTTGTACATACACACGCACATACTGCACGTGTGTGTGTTTTTATGTCGATCTTTCAGGATGTTTGTACACACACTCGCGTGTTTTGAGCTTTAATTGAGTGTGTGTGCACATGCCGCAGGGCTCTAGGCTCTCCACTGTCCTATTTCATTTCCTCAGGGACATTCCTGAGCTGTGATGTCACACACACACACACACACACACACTTTCTCACAAATACACATGGCTGTTCTCTCTCTCTCTCTCTCAGTCTGTCTGTCTGTCAGAGGATAGTTAATGTATGCTGAAATTACCAGGGGTGTGTGTGTGTGTGTTTGCACACAGCTGTAGATCTGTATCAGGTTACCTTGGACTCTGCTTTCAAAGTCATATTTATGTACCAACTGAAGAGCTTCCATTACACTGTGACCCTGCGGAATAACAGGTCAACTGTGTGTTGGTGTGTGTGTGTGTGTGTGTGTGTGTGTGTGTGTGTTGGTGGGTGGGAACTTTGGTGTGTGGGTGTCATAGGAAATTTATTTCTTTTGGGGTGTTGGATTTCTCTCTCTCTCTCGGTGGTCATGGTTACTCAGCACAGTGTGTGTTTTGTTAAATAAGACACACGTATGCTCTCTCTCTTTCTCACACACACACACACACACACACACACACACACACACACACACACACACACACACACAGTTTGGTGAATGGTATTGATCATGTGAAAGGATCTACTTCAGTCTTTGTGTGTGTGTGTGTGTGTGCACGTCTCCATGTGTTTGTTTGTAGCTGCTAGGCTTCAGCACGACTATATTTAGCTGTGTGTGTGTGTGTGTGTGTGTGTGTGTGTGTGTGTGTGTGTGTGTGTGTGTGTGTGTGTACTTGTGTGAGTGTGTGTGTGTATGTGACATAGAGAGAGAGAGAGAGAGAGACCCCCACCCTCTGCCTACACTTGGCTCTCTGCCTGTAACAGCCTAACCACATGTCGACATCCACTACCAGACACACACACTCATTCTCCCTCCCTTCCTCTGTCTCTCTCTCTTTCCATCACACTTACTCAGTCACACACAAACACGCACGCGCGCGCGCACACACACACACTCTCTTTCTGTCTCTCTCTCACACACACACACACACACACACACACACACACACACACACACACACACACACACACACACACACACACACACACACACACACACACACAGCTATTCATCCAGTTCCCCTGTTTACATATGTGTTATAAGTACACACACATTCTGTGGACTGTGTTGTATTTGATGTAGTCAGTTTATTGTCTCCCGGTAACTGTGTGTGTGTGTGTGTGTGTGTGTGTGTGAGAGATATCAGTGCTGAGTACAGACACTCACTCACTCACAAACTCATCATCTTTGCCACTTTATCCTGTATACAGGGTTGCGGTGGTTTCCTCTTCGATGCAGATCGATGTCATACCCAAGCATCATTCGATCACAGCGAGAAACAGTTTCAATCTCTAATATATGTTCTAATATAAAAAAAATTGAAGACAATATTCCGAGTGTTTTAGGTTGCAGATGATGTGTTTCTGTAGATGTGATCTGCTAAAATGAGCCAAAGGCCAGAGCAGCAGTACAGTGTTATGATCCGAGGTTGCATCAGTTGGTCAGGTCTATCCTTGGCAATAAAATTAAGTCAGCTGACAACTTGGATGTACTGAATGACCAGGTTAACAGACCTTCCCTGATGGCACAGGCATATTTTAGGACTTTCACTCACACACTCGCTCATCATCTAGACCCTTAATCCTGTATTCAGGGTCACAGAGGGTCTGGAGCCTATCCCAGGAGACTTAGGGCCTGATGCGGGGTACACCCTGGACAGGGTGCCAGTCCATTGCAGTCTGGATTAATCTTTACACATGAACTGGTGACCACATTGTGCATCATAATAGGACTGCACGATATTAGGAAAATATGCGATACTGTTGTTGAATATTGCGATAACGATATTTCTTGAGATATTAGCATTATATCACCTACTTGGGAGGCGGGTATAAAGATAGTAAGGGCCCATCTGATTGGTAAAATTTGGACACACAAATGCTTGGCACTCTCTTTGCGATACTGATATTGCGTATACCATTATCGTGTTAACGATAATTTTTCGATATACCGTGCAGCCCTTCATCATAATCAAAGCTAAATGCTGTTTATAGTTGTTGTTTTTTTTGCCAGGTTCTGTATTTTTGTCCATTCTCCTTCTTTTTGACCCCTCAGGACTACAGGTAATACTATCGTTAGTAATGACGCATGACCGGCAGATGGTTTATTACGCATGTACTCATAACAAAGTGTTTAGTTATCCAGAAGTCTGGATCCATAGGCATTTTCCTTATATGAAATTTTCTTTTTATGTCATAACTAAAAATGGCTTTGAAACTAACAATAGAAGATGAAAAACAGTCGGACATAACACTACTCAAACTTTTTCTTTGAGCTCATCTGAAGTCTGTAGTCTGTCAGAATCAGCCCAGAACAGTCGCTGCATTAAAGAAGGAAATCATCTCTGCACGTAACATCAGATCTGACGCATTAGGAATTGTTCAACATTTTTGTATTCAGTGCATACACAAGTGCCACAGAGTCATCAGAGGCTGTCAATAAGAGCAATTTGCTTTAATTTATACTTTTTTAATTTTCTTTTTTGGCCCATGGATCCAGTCTTTTGGGCCACCCTGTAGAGCATATACACTTTGGTCTTTTCAGTAAACATCAGCCTTAGTATTTCCTTATTATTAATGTAGACCTGAAATGGAAATGTGGACTGGAATACTCCTCTCCATCCTTAAATAGAAAATTTTGAACCTGTTTCTCATTACTGTTTGCTCAGAGTGGAAATCTAAAGGCACTTGCTAAAGTTTGCCCAATAAACCTTTAAATGTTTGACAGCCCCAACAACCACCGTTAAACTTTTATTATTTTGCAGTAAACAACTCTCCATGACTTCTTATTTTTTATAATTTTTTTTTAGTACATGAAACATGTCACAGTTCATGTCTGAGGCTATCGCACATACTTTATAAAGGGGCATGTAAAGATTCTTGTATATTCCTTTAACTACACAGTATACTTAATTAGATGACGTATTAAAGTGTTATAGCATTTCAATTTCATTGAAATTCATATGTTTGTGAAATAATTGTAATGTATGAAAGCAGCAGGGTTGTAAAGATGATGATGTTGGAGAAAGCGTTGATAGTAATGGTTATTGATTTTGAGTGTGTTGCTCCTCTGGCCCCTGTAGTGGGAATAGGGTTGAGTGGGCGGCGCAATGCATCTGGCTGCGCAGTAAAGTCTGTAAGGCCAGGATTATACTCCTGAAATCAGAGTTTGACTGGAGACGACGTGCGTCTGATTGCATTTGTTTTATGTCTAACAAACTGCTGGTCAAGAGTGTAGGAGATGTGAACTAAAAACAAATCAATAGAAATAAAATCGACATTTTATTATTTATTTTTTTCTGAAATTGTGGCTTTTTAAACACGAGTTAAGTTGAAGCGATCCAATACAAGCACCACTTGATACTGCCAAATCCAGATGAGTGCAAAAGCCTCAGGAATGCTTTTGTTTTTCACTGTTTGTTATTTATTGATCACGCAAGGCTTCTTTTTCCCCCAGCATGTTTCACAAAGCCGGTGTTATAGGCGATTCTGTTTTATTGTCTCTACACAAGAGCGCAGGACATGTTTTTGGCTTTGTCGTTTACTTAGAAAATTCTGATGCGGTTCATGCGACGGGCAAGCGTCTACAGCCCGCGTAACATGTCTATGTTGTGTTTATATGTGTATAACTTTATGTGCGTCTGAAGATGTGAGTGGTGGTGTTCAAACACCGGCTAGTGTCCCTTATGTATGTTTGAACGTTTAACCGGATGGCACGTCAAAGCTGAACCTTTAGGTACGTATACATGTACAACATTTTTTCAATGTGATTGAGATAATTCTGATTGAAGATTCTGACTAGATTCTGTTTACATGGATGGTGATCTGATGAGATGAGTTGCTCAAAGCGTTTCATCTGAAAATAACTGTTAGATCTCAAAGTGGTTAACCACTGTGCTGCCTTTAGTCTGCTGGAAATACAACAGAAAAAGAACCAAAAGCAGCATATTTCTCCAGCTTTGGGGTTAGGTTAGGCTTTTCTTTTCTGATAAATCCTGCCTTCTGTAGAATGATAGGTTAAAAGAATTCAGTCCCACCTGTGATTGGTTAGATGCATTTTACTTTGTATGAGATGTGCCCTTTTCTAAGCCAGAGATCTAGTGGATGAAAGTAAACACAGGTGGGAGAGAGATGTTCGAGTTTAATGATTAGGAATTGAAACAAATTTTACCTCACAGAAACTCACCACCTCACCTGAAGTTACCCACACATGGATAAAACATGTGTGGAAAGAATATATTTATGCCAAGATTAGAGAAATGATCAGATCTGATCAGATCTATAATTTCTATTAGAAGTTTATGTAAATGACTAATGTCCTCTGAGTGTTCAGATTCCCAAAGGAAACAGTAAAATGTGATGTCATGCCCAGTGATAACTTATTGGACTGTAAATCATAACTAGACTATTGATCTGATTCCATTTTTGTCCGTCATCATTTTCAGTTAAATTCAACTGAATAGACCTAAAGTTTATTATCTGATTATTTAAATGACATTTAAAGATTTTTTTTTTTATTCTCAGTCTCTGTTCCAAACTCCAGTCCAGCAGGTGGCGGTACTGCACATTTCAAGTAACCATGAACTCAAAAGAAGAGGAAGAAGAGGAATAATCTTGCAGGATGACAATACCACAGCTTTAGCAGAAGAAATACAAACTGTTAACCATTTTACACAACAGCTATGATCATGTTAAGAATTTGTCAGTTGTGGACTGTTGAACGTTTTTTTTTCCCCCAATGGTACTCGATTCTAGATCCAAAGCCTGATCCATCTAATTCCATGAGTTAAATCGATATATTACAAATGTATGAGTTCAGTTTTTATTTTTCACGATCTGCATCTTGAATCCAAAACTTCTGGCTTTATTTTTGAAAGGGTTCACTAATCTAGAAAATTCTGAGCTTTTATGGGGTTTGAGAGTGATATAAGATTATTTTAGAAATTCTAATACTAAGCAGAAAAAAAACACCAGAAATCAGTAACACTATATAGAAAAGTTCCTAATTACAGCGCCGTGCAAAAGTCTCCCCCCCCCTCCCCCCATTTCATCATATTTTTCTTCAAAAACCAGACTTTTTTTTATATAGCTTTGGATAGTTCTCCAGCTTCTCCAGGCTCTAACTTAAAAAGCATCTAACGTCAGGCATGAACAAGTGACACATGGTGACAGATTATCAGGTCGGTGATTAGTATACATGTTCTGTATACTGTTTGTACTTGGCAAAAGGTGCAAAGCTGCAGAATTGAGATTCTTGTTTGTTTGTTTTTTTTATTACTGCTGGAGATCGTCTTTCTGTCCAACGTGGACCTGATTAATTAAGACAAGAAGGTCTTGTGCTTTGATTGAATCTTCTGACAGAGCTTCTTCTGCATCAGCCCATTAGGCAGCTGGAGCTGTAATGATCCGCTTACTGTAAGAGAATCATAGCGAACACACACACACACACACACACACACACACACACACAGACACCAGTATGGTTTGGTAAATGACTAATCAGCTCTGTGACTCAGGCAGGAAGTGACTCCATGTGTGTGTGTGTGTGTGTGTGTGTGTGCGCGCGTGTGTGTGCGCGCGCGTGTGTGTGTGTGTGTGTGTGTGTGTGTGTGCGCGTGTGAAGCAGTAAAATATGGAAGTACATGAGAGAGTAAGAGTAGAAAAGCACATTTGTGCCATCCTCATTTGATCATAAACATACTCACTCTATCTGTCTTTTTCTCTTTCACTGTCTGATTCACTTAAACACACAACTTTCCACTCACATCACTCTAACACACACACACACACACACACACACACACACACACACACACACACACACACACACACACAGTGGTGAATGGAG
>CM060116.1:17285269-17305269 GCA_030522415.1 Channallabes apus
AGCTGACCAGTGCAGCATCACAAACAGTGAGGAAGGCACGATCTCTGCCCTCTTCCGCATACACAAGGTCACAAACACCTACAACTGACTAGTGTCACTGCCATTCCTCCCGCCCAGAGCAGAGAGCACGGCAGGTTTTGCTCTCCTGACTTCCCTGTCATGCATGGTGGCATCATCAGGATTCGCACTCACGATCTCCTGATTTGATTTAACCCAGGTTCGTGCCATAGCCTGATTTAGAAACACGGCATGATATCATTATATCAGTGGGATATTGTGAGTATGTGTATGATGGAACTTTTCGTGAAGGAAGGCGTAAAACAGTAAACTTCAAGACACGAAGCCCACTGCAGTCATTCCTGTGAACATGCAGCAGGTAGAACGGCTGATCTTTTGAAAATCGACAGATTTTGCACATTACAGGATCTTGGCTGAGAGTTATTGTCATAGGATCGTGAGGGGTTTCTGGGAGGCCAGCGTGAAGCAAGCAGTCCAATCATGAAATCTTTCTACCTTGACGGTATCCGAGCACTAGAGAATCTCAAGGATAAGTCATTAGTGTAGCACCGGATTATATAGAGAAAAAAAAGTTACATTTTACTCTCCTAATTGTGTTCTATCGTTCTGTACAATTAAAGTCCTGGTTAGACTTGAACGCTCCTCAGAGCACAAAGCACTGCTGATGTTTGAGATCCACGCTCCACGTTTCACTTCTAAAGCAGTGTGATTGGTGGTTGTGGTTGTAGACAAGGTTCATTGTATTTTCTGTTCACAATTAGTTCTGTTAAGTGTTTGTTTAAACAAACACTGTAGTGCAAATGTCAGCTGTATTTCACCGGCTGCTGAGGTTAGTCTTTAGTCACTCTGCCTGAGCTGTTCATTGATATGTTTGGGTGTCCTTTCTATTCCTGTGTTTGTTTTGTTACTGTGATCTGTCAGCCTGCCTGATTTGATGGGGTTGTGTTGGCTCATATTCATCTGTGCTAAAACTGTGTGAAACTGTTCTTAGTCTGTTAACTTTTCTGCCCTCCTCATCTATACAAAGACATACAAGAAGGGTCACATCTTTTAATACTGCACAGTTCTGATGTAGTATATTCACTCAGTACTCCAAACTATTTAATATAAATATACAATCGGATTGCAGTCAGCAGTGTTTGGCTGTTCTGACGGGACAAGACCACTTCCATTTCCTATAAAGCAGGCTCTTATGATAAGCGTGGTTGCAGGGGAAAAACAAATACTTTTGAAATCTTTATCGCCATCATGTTTCAAGAGGTGGTTTAATGAACTCTTTGTCATTGCCAAGATGGAAAAAGATCAGTTTAGAAAACTTACAAATCTAATTTTTAAAGGTACGAATGCTGCTTTTGACATTGTCTGATGAGAACCAAACATGAGGTTTGTTGCTTTGTGCTACCTTTCACCTGGTATCACATTTTATGTACATGTATATTGATTGATTAGCTGATCCTTGGCAGGGATTGCGTCCCCTTTCCCCCATGCTTGGTATTTTAACTACTTGGTACTTGATATTCACTTTATAGTGAAAAGGGGTAGTCATTTAATTTTTTATTTATTAAATAAAATATTTTAATAATTTATTGAGCTAAGGCTGCACGGTGGTGTAGTGGTTAGCACCGTCGCCTTGCACCTCCAATTAAATGGAACCTCGGACACGACTCTCCTGTTTATTTATCACATTATTATCCAAAAATTCTAAATAATATATTTAACTAAGGAGGGGGGGGGTCTGGGTTCGATTCCCGTGCAGGCTCGATTCTCGTCTCTGTGTGTGTAACCGGCTTGTCTCTAACCGCCGTTACCCTCTGCGTTGTAATTTCGTCAAGTAACCGGAGACAAGATTTGTTGCTGATCTGGAGGATTTATTGGTGCAGCTGCATGGAATAAACAGAATACAGCATTGAGTTCTGTGCATTTGTTCTCCCTTAATTCGTCTACCTCCTTTCAGCACGCTCAAACGCGGTCTCTTATGGAATATTACAATAACATTCAATTGGAAAATAACACAGTATGATACTTAAACTATTCAACAGACAAAACTACATCAGACATTTATCCAGTCAGTTTATCCTCCCAGATCATAACATGAACAAATTAGAGAACGTATTAAATTAAATTCAATTAAAAATAAAAGAATTTGACAACATAAAAATGACACCTAAAGAAATAATATATTCACAAATCATCCCTGCATGGAATAAACAGAATACAGCATTGAGTTCTGTGCATTTGTTCTCCCTTAATTCATCTACCTGTAGAAATTGGAAACCAGTAAATTAGCTAGCCAGCGCTAGCACCTTTCTGAGAGCTCACAGGCTAACACTGCTGTTATCAGTAGTAAACTATTAAAAAAAAAAAATCCATCCATGCACAAAAAGTTTTCTAACCGATGTCGAACACTTTCAACAGTAATATTTTTTTATACATCATATACTTAATCCAACTTTTTATAACTTTTAGAGACTTTAAGAAATCAGCGCCGCTATCAGCTTACCTCCTTTCAGCACGCTCAAACGCGGTCTGAGGAAGCAGCGCGAGCTGACCGGAAATGACGTCACCGCATGTTGCGCATGAACTTGTCGCTATAAACACATCTACTATAGTTCCAACAAATTGTAAAAATTACAGAACACAGAATTTTATAAAATAAATATACAAACGAGGAGGGATTTTAGTGGAATGCATTAATATATAGTATTAATTATACCATAGGAATATTAACATCCGCTACATTCTCCCCTTCTGAATTTCACAAAAATCCCACTCACATGATAAATATTCAACCCAGTTGTAACCAGACCTTCAGCGAATCTCATTCACAGTTCAACATATTAAGTTACCTGCTTTCAGGTTAAGAAAAATCCAAGGTTGATCAAGTCTTAGACATTCTTAGGACAGCATGCTGCCTTGTACAACATACGATAATCTGGTGTGTATCACACACTGTGAAATTCACATCATGTATATTCCTTTTAACAATACCAAATACTTTCTCAAAACAAAGAAATAAATGATCCTGACCTCTTTGCTCGAGGTAACCCCACCCCTTGAACATGGAATGGTTTCTGTGCCAGCGACTCAATTAAACGGCTAACTTTCTTAACTACCCTTCCCGCACGGGTCCTAACACCCTGAATGTCTGCTGGAACTTGCGCTTGTGTGTTAGCATTACTGCTGGCGCCCAAAGTTTCTGTTTGCACATCAGGATTGCCACATGAAGGTTCAACCTCTATATCAGCAGTTTGGTCGGAACAACCAAAGAGATCCACCCCTTCGCTCTGATTCAAGCCACTTGCTTCGTCTTGACCTTGGACTGAATGCTTAAGTTCTGGATCACAATCATCTAAAAACTCTTGGTTCTCTGACCCTTTCGTATCATCAAACACCCATGCCCTCGTTCTATCCTCCGTACACATCTCTCCCGATGACTCATACGTCTCCGTAGCACAAGACTGACTCTCACCATCCTCAGCACCGGATTGTAGGTTCCCACTTTCCATGGGTGTTTCTACTGGTAGGAAACTGATATCCAGAATCAGATTTCGATGTACTACCCTCAGATTTCCTTCGTCATCAATCAGTTTGTATATGTTTGTTTGAACATTTCTGCCCTTCACGGTATAGACATTAGGATCCCACTTATCAGCAAGCTTTCTCTTTCCTCTCTCACTCTTGTTTGTAATAAGCACTCGATCGCCAACATTCAAACACGTTCCTTTAATTTTCTTGTTGCCTGCTTTCCTTGTTCTACTGCAGCGTGTTTTTGAGCAATGCTTGCGGCTTCATGAAGGTAAGACATAAGTGTCTTCACATACTGTAACTAACATGGTCAACAATCACTGAGTCACGTAACACCTGCCCAAACATGATGTCGACGGGAAGCCTTGGAATGCGGCCGAACATGAGTTGGAATGGAGCGTATCTAGTGGTCTCGTGTATTGTGGCATTATAAGCAAATGTCAGGGTCTGTATCTGCTCAGGCCATTTGTGCTTTTCCTTGAGAGGTAGTGATCGAAGCATGCTGCCCAGAGTTCGATTGAATCGCTCAGTTCCACCATTTCCCATTGGGTGGTAAGCTGTGGTGTGAGACTTCTCGACGCCCGCTAATATGAACAATTCGGCTATTATTGCACTTTCAAAGTTTGCTCCTTGGTCAGTATGGATGCGTGTTGGAAAACCATAAACACAAAAGATGTTATCCCACAGTTTCTTGGCAATTTGTTTAGCTTTCTGGTTTACACATGGAAAGGCATGAGCCAACTTTGTGAAGTGATCTGTTACAATTAGTACATCAACAGACCGCTGTTTGCTGTCCTCAGCACTCCAAAAGTCCAAACACACTAACTCCATAGGGGCAGTAGTCTTAATGCTCTCAAGAGGGGCACATGCGGATGGTTCTGGTGTCTTGGCCAGTATACATCGCTGACAACACTTAACGTACTCCCTCACATCCTGCTCCATTTTAGGCCAGAAAAAAACGTTGTCTAGCTAAATGAAGAGTTCTAGCTTGTCCCTGATGTCATGCACACCATTCAGAGCCTTAGTCTTGAGACTTGAGGGCAGTACGAGTTGGAACCGCTTATGATTGCTTAACGGATCCTTAGAGGTGCGGTACACTACTCCATCTAGAATCTTTAGCCGATCCCACTGCTTAACTAAAGCTTTTGCACCCATCTTAGTCCTCTCTCGTCTCGATGGTCGTTTCCTTTGACTCAAATAAGGTATGATTTGTGACATTGCTAGGTCTGATTCTTGCTCCTGCTTAATCTTGTCAAGAGGGATCACTGCAATTGCTTCATGGTCGGGCGTGGGAATGTTTTGAATAGACTGGACTGCTTGAACAGCTCTTACTGCAGTTGCAGCCTCCCATTGATCATGAAGTGTTAATTGGGCATCAACTACCATGTGGTTGCAAGGCACCATAGGGTTTGACTGTGGGGCCATGTAGAGGCTGTTTACCTTCAAACGGAAGGTGTCCTGAATCCCATCTTCACTGATACCACTGATGCCTCAGTGAGTAGACTGCCATAATTCTCTGTGATTAGTCTGTGGCCGACTGTTTTTGTGAAAGGGTCCCGACTCAAAGCATCCGCTACAATGTTCTTCCTCCCGGCGATATGTTTCAAATCGAAAGTGTATGATGCGAGCTTAGACACCCAGCGCTGCTCACATGCGTCAAGCTTAGCCTTCGTCAGAAGATATGTAAGTGGGTTATTGTCGGTCCATACAGTAAAGGTATGACCCTTCAGCCAATGACTGAATTTTTCACACACACTCCATTTTAAAGCTAAAAACTTGAGCTTGTTTGCTGGGTATCTCTTTTGAGAAGTACTTAGCGTCTTGCTTGCAAAAGCGATCGGGCAGGCTTTATCTTCGCCTGCCAGTACTTGTGACAACACGGTGCCCAGCCCATCTAGAGAAGCGTCAATCGACAAGATTAAAGGAATTGAGAAGTCTGGATGTGCTAAAACGACACTATGCAACAATTTATCTTTTAGTTTAGAAAGGGCCTCATCACACTCTGAAGTCCAATCAGCGGGCTTGAGTTTTCGGTATGTCCCTGCCCTAGCATTGGTTCCAGCTTTGGTTCTTCTCTTCTGTCCGGCTGTTAGAGAAAAGAGTGGTTTGGCTACAGAAGAGCAATTTGGTATAAAGTGCTGATAGTACAGAATCATGCCCAGCACAGACTTGATTCTTCGTACAGATGGAGTAAGCCCATCCTCTTCCATGAGGTCAATCTTTGACAACTTAGCAATCACTTCCACCTTTGAGGCGTCTACAGAAACTCCATTTTCATCAACAATATGACCCAGAAATTTAACAGACGTTTGCATCAGATGACACTTCTTCGGGCTTAACTTGAGATTATGCAGCCTCAATCGTTGGAACACCACTACTAACCGCGCCAAAGCTGCGGTTTCATCTGGCACGAATACTAACAAATCGTCTAGATAACAAAGTAAACTGCTGAAGTTTAGGTCTCCGAAGATACTTAGCATCATCCGCATGAAGGATGCTGGGCTATTACACAGTCCCTGTGGCATCCTGTTGTACTCAAATAGTCCTGCAGGGGTGGTAAACGCTGTGTACTTCTTATCTTCTTCAGCCATGGGGATATTATAAAATACAGATGTTAGATCCATAGTACTGAAGAGAGTGTTCCCTCCTAATGCGACAAGACAGTCAGACTGGTGCGGCAGAGGGTGCGCATCCTTAAGAGTCCTGGCATTCAGCCATCTGAAATCCGTGCAAATTCTTAAGCCACCGTCTTTTTTCCATGCCAGGACTAGAGGTGATGCATATTCACTCACAGATTTCTGAATTATTCCTTGCTCTTCCATTTCTGACAAAACTTGCCGTAAAACTTGATAGTGAGCGGGTGGTTCTCTCCGATATGGAAGCCTGAATGGGCGCTCATCAGTCAAGCGAATGTGGTGAACAAAACCCTTGACGTTCCCACAATCTAGAGCATGTTTGGAGAATATGTCGTTGTAATCCTCAAGTAACTGAACAAGCTTTTCCTTTGCTGTATCACTGACAGAACTGAAGTCGATGTCAATGTCATTAAGGCCCACAGTATTTAGTCTCTGTTTAAGATCGCATGCAGTACAAGGTTGAGAACCTGGATCAGGCATAAGCACCTGAGTGTGACTGAAATTCTGCAGCAGCTTGAAATCTTCTATAGCGAGGCACGGAAACACATCTGCCAGCTTACGATTTCTTTTGAGGGTGACATGCTTGTCAGAAAGGTTGGTGATTTTTAGAGGAACCCAGCGATCTCCCCACATAGGTGTAACGACACGGCCAACGAGAATACCCCGTGGTATGGACTTGGAGGAAGTGGCTTCCACGACTACAGCACTCACTGTGTCACGTTTCCATCACTAATCGCCGTCTTTTCTCCTTTTTTCCCACGCTGTCATGTCTCTCCCTCACGTGCTTGTGTTTTCCGTCCATCTGTCATGCTCTTACACACACCCGCCCACTTTACACACCGGCATCTCATTCACAAACTAATTTCTCCCGGCATTTAAGGAAGCACAGAGCGCGATCTCGTTGCCAGATTATTGCGTGCCTTCAGAGCCCAGTTTTCTCGCGTTTCTTTTTCGTGCAAATTGTCTCCGTTTTCGACCTCGCCTGTTCTCGGTTTTTTGATTCTAGTCTATCGTTTTGGATCTCGTTCGCTGTTTGTTTCCTGTTGGTTTTGACCTTTCGCTTCGGCTCACGATTACGTCTCTGCTCGCTCCCCCTTCGGATTTTTTCGCCCCGCTGACTGACTCATTGTCTTTGAACTCTCGCACTGGCTCACGACACCGTCTCTGCTCGCTCCTTTTTGATTCATGCACCGCGGACTGATTCTACTGGCTTTTCGACCTGTTTTTGTCAACTCTGTATTACGTCATTGGGATTTCCCCCGAAACACGGAAGTACTCGGCTGCCGGCGTGCCACACACTCCCCGTTCAAGTTCGCGTCTGAGCCACGCCCCCTTTGGCGCTATAAACTGCACTTGGATCCAGCCTCTCTTGCTCTCTCTTCTTTATTTCTGCGCGCCCTGACAGAATAATCTGGCCACGATGGATCCAGCAGATTTAAACGGACTCAGAACAGCATTGCAGAACCAGGGTGCTCTGCTGGGCTCACACCAGCAAGACCTCCAGAACATCAACCAAACGCTCACGACCATCACGGATTCTCTCGCTGCTCTTTCATCACAAATTCAGCACCTTCAGGCAGCTCCTCCAGCACTACCCCCAGCCCCCACTCCAGCTGCAGCTTCATTCCCTGTGCAACACCATGAACCCCGTCTACCTGCCCCACCCTCCTATGATGGTAATCCCGGTACCTGCCGATCCTTCTTGTCCCAATGTTCCCTGGTTTTAGAGTTACAAGCTTCATCCTTTCCCACTGAACGCACCAAGGTGGCGTACATTATCACCTTACTCTCAGGAAGGGCCCGTGAATGGGGCACAGCCCTCTGGGACACTCAAGCCCCATGCTGTGGGGACTTTAGATCCTTCACCTCAGAAATGCTGAGGGTGTTCGACCGTTCCTCCACTGGGCGAGAGGCAGCTGTTAAAATCCTCAATCTGCGACAAGGATCTCGCTCCGCATACGACTACGCTATTGAGTTTCGCACTTTGGCGGCCTCCAGTGGCTGGGATGAGCGTGCGCTGTGTGACGCCTTCGTCAATGGCCTGGCAGACTCCGTGAAGGACGAATTAGCTTCCAATGAACTACCTTCTGATTTCCAAGGATTAACGGATTTGGCCGGTCGCGTCGACAGTCGTCTTCGTCTTAGGCAACAGAGAAGGGGCCGCACATTCAGTGAGTGCAGCTCACCCTCCCCTCCTGCACCTGCTCCAGAGCCCATGCAGGTAGACCGCACCCGTATCTCTCCGGAAGAACGCCTACGTCGACGCAGGGAGAGAGCCTGCTTCTATTGCGGTCAAGCCGGACACTTTCGGGAGAACTGTCCGTTAAAAGGCAAGGCCCCCTAGTGAGATTGAGGGTCCTAGGGGGCCAGAAACGGGACATCGACTCAACCCCTCGCTCCTGTCTTCCGGTCCTTGTGACCGTTAACAACAGGACCCACACGGTATGGGCCCTCATTGACTCTGGAGCCGACCAGAACCTGATCTGCCCCCGCACAGTAGGAAACCTCAAGATCTCATCCATCCCTCTTGAGCGCCCTCTTCCTGTTCAAGCTCTGGATGGTAGCAGCCTCAACCCCATCACTCATCGCACTCTTCCCATCAGTCTAAGAATTTCCGGCAACCACACAGAGTCCATCTCATTTCTCATCATGCGCAGATCCCACACCCCAATTGTTCTTGGGCGCCCCTGGCTAGTACAACATAACCCTCATATAGACTGGGTCCGTAACACGATCATTGGCTGGAACCCATCTTGCCTGTCCTCATGCCTTGTTTCTGCTTCCATCCAGCCTCCCTCTGCTACTGATAAGGCGCAGTTCCCCCTTCCCGCCAATGTGCCCCTGGAATATGCTGACCTCCGTGAGGTCTTCAGTAAGTCTCGTGCCACCTCCCTGCCTCCACATCGACCCTATGATTGTGCCATCGATCTTCTTCCAGGCGCAGCCCCCCCAAGGGGGCGTCTCTACTCCCTCTCTTCCCCCGAGAGAGGTGCCATGAACCAATATATCACAGAATCACTAGCAGCTGGAATTATTCGACCATCTTCGTCACCGGCAGGTGCGGGATTTTTCTTCGTTGAGAAGAAAGACAAGTCCTTACGGCCCTGCATCGATTATCGGGGACTTAATGAGATAACAGTTAAAAATCGTTACCCCCTTCCTCTCATGACCACGGCTTTCGAACTATTGCAGGGAGCACGTGTCTTCACAAAACTCGACCTCCGAAATGCCTACCACCTCGTCAGGATAAGAGAAGGGGATGAGTGGAAAACTGCATTTAACACTCCTACTGGCCACTATGAGTATCTGGTGGTACCTTTTGGACTAACCAATGCGCCCGCAGTTTTTCAAGCTCTGATAAACGACGTCTTAAGGGACTTTCTGAACGTGTTTGTGTTTGTCTACCTTGATGACATTCTAATCTTTTCTCACTCCCTGGATGAACACATCACCCATGTCCGTCAGGTACTACAGAGGCTGCTGGAGAACAAACTGTTCGTCAAGGCAGAAAAATGCGAGTTTCACCAGAAGTCCACCTCTTTTCTGGGGTTTGTCATTTCTCCCTCCAAGATCCAGATGGAGCCCTCCAAAGTCAAGGCTGTTACGGATTGGCCCACGCCCTCTTCTAGACGAGAACTCCAACGCTTCTTGGGGTTTGCCAATTTTTACCGCAGGTTCATAAAGAATTATAGCACAGTGGCTGCTCCCCTCACAGCTCTCACTTCCTCAAAGCTACCCTTTCTGTGGAACACAAGGGCAGAAGAGTCCTTCATGAACCTCAAACGGAGATTCACTTCAGCACCCGTTCTCACCATCCCAGACCCCTCCCTCCAATTCACCGTCGAGGTGGATGCTTCTGAAACAGGGGCTGGAGCCATCCTCTCTCAGAGAAGCCCCAAGGACAACAAGCTGCATCCCTGTTCCTTTCTCTCTCACCGATTAACTCCAACAGAACAAAATTATGACATCGGCGACAGAGAGCTACTGGCTATCAAACTAGCCCTCGAGGAGTGGAGACATTGGTTGGAGGGGGCCCAGCACCCCTTTCTGGTCTGGACTGACCACAGAAACCTGGAGTACTTAAAATCAGCCAAAAGATTAAACGCCCGCCAAGCCCGCTGGTCCCTGTTTTTCTCTAGATTCAACTTCACCATATCCTACCGCCCAGGCTCTAAGAACACCAAACCCGATGCTCTTTCCCGACAGTTCTCTCCGCCCCAGGATATCGCTCTTAGGGGAAACATCCTCCCACCGCACTGTATGGTGGCTGCTACCCAGCAGGACATCGAAGCTCTGGTCAGACAGACCCTAGAACAAGAGCCAGGCCCAAGTAACGCCCCCGCCAACCGCCTATTCGTCCCTCAATCAGTTCGCCCACAGGTCCTTGAATGGGGACACTGCTCCAGATTGGCCTGTCACCCGGGAGGGGCACGAACCCTGTACCTGATCCAGCAACGCTTCTGGTGGGCTACCATGAGGGAGGATATCGTCGGATTTGTGGCAGCATGTCAGACATGTTCAAGAAACAAGTCATCCAACCAACCTCCAGCAGGCCTCCTTAAACCACTCCCCATCCCTCACCGCCCTTGGTCTCACATCGCACTGGATTTTGTTACAGGACTCCCAACTTCAGAGGGGAACTCTTGCATTATGACCATTGTGGATCGTTTCTCCAGAGCCGCCCATTTTGTCCCTCTGACCAAACTCCCCTCAGCCAAGGAGACTGCCGAGCTGCTCATCCTTCATGTTTTTCGACTACATGGACTTCCTATCGACATTGTCTCTGACAGGGGACCCCAGTTCTCTGCACACTTCTGGAAGGCCTTCTGTAGACTCATTGGTGCCATGCCAAGTCTGTCTTCTGGTTATCATCCACAATCTAATGGACAGACGGAGAGAACAAACCAAAAGCTGGAAACCTCTCTGAGATGCATGACGTCACAGAACCCCTCTTCATGGAGCAGGATGCTCCCATGGGTGGAATATGCCCATAACTCTCTCCCCACGGCATCTACCGGGATGTCCCCCTTTCAGTGTTGCTTGGGCTATCAACCACCCCTGTTTCCTTCTCAGGAAGAAGAAGTAGCGGTCCCTTCTGCACAGAGTTTCGTGCGACGTTGCAAGAGGACTTGGCAGAGAGCTCGGTTCCAACTCTTAAAGTCAGTACAAGCCTTCAAACTACAAGCCGATCGACGGCGCTCGATTGCTCCAAGATACAAGGTCGGCGATAGAGTAATGCTTGCCACACGGGACATTCCCCTCAAAACTATCTCACGAAAACTATCCCCTAGGTTCATTGGCCCGTTTACAGTCACTAAAGTTATCAACCCTTGCTCTGTCAGGTTACGCCTGCCTTCCACTATGCACAGAATAAACCCCGCCTTCCACGTCTCGCAAATCAAGCGCTTGGTTACCAACCCTCTATGTCCACCCACCCACCCACCTCCTCCTCCCCGTTTCATCGATGGTGGCAAAGCATTCACGGTCCGTCGACTTCTTAAGTCCCGCCGCAGAGGGAGGGGCGTCCAGTATCTGGTAGACTGGGAGGGCTACGGCCCTGAGGAGAGGAGCTGGGTTCCTGCCAGATTTATTCTAGACCCCAAATTAATATTAGAATTTCATAAACATTTCCCTGAGGCGCCCCGCCCAAACGCCCAGAGGCGTTCGTAACGGGAGGGGTACTGTCACGTTTCCATCACTAATCGCCGTCTTTTCTCCTTTTTTCCCACGCTGTCATGTCTCTCCCTCACGTGCTTGTGTTTTCCGTCCATCTGTCATGCTCTTACACACACCCGCCCACTTTACACACCGGCATCTCATTCACAAACTAATTTCTCCCGGCATTTAAGGAAGCACAGAGCGCGATCTCGTTGCCAGATTATTGCGTGCCTTCAGAGCCCAGTTTTCTCGCGTTTCTTTTTCGTGCAAATTGTCTCCGTTTTCGACCTCGCCTGTTCTCGGTTTTTTGATTCTAGTCTATCGTTTTGGATCTCGTTCGCTGTTTGTTTCCTGTTGGTTTTGACCTTTCGCTTCGGCTCACGATTACGTCTCTGCTCGCTCCCCCTTCGGATTTTTTCGCCCCGCTGACTGACTCATTGTCTTTGAACTCTCGCACTGGCTCACGACACCGTCTCTGCTCGCTCCTTTTTGATTCATGCACCGCGGACTGATTCTACTGGCTTTTCGACCTGTTTTTGTCAACTCTGTATTACGTCATTGGGATTTCCCCCGAAACACGGAAGTACTCGGCTGCCGGCGTGCCACACACTCCCCGTTCAAGTTCGCGTCTGAGCCACGCCCCCTTTGGCGCTATAAACTGCACTTGGATCCAGCCTCTCTTGCTCTCTCTTCTTTATTTCTGCGCGCCCTGACACACTGGTGACATAGGAGCGTTACTAGGCAGCCTTCCCCAGACAAGATGTTCTTGTTTTGCTATAAGAGTGACTGAACGTTGGAGCTTAACAGTTCCTACCTTCTCTGGTAGACTGTCACCTCTCCATCGGCATGTATTTGCCATACGATCCAGGAACCGTTCACATGGCGATGACGATTCTGGAGTACTGCTGGAGAGAATTCGCCAGTAGTCATGACTAACCTTCATTTGATGCATGAGAAATTGAATTACATTGGTACCAATTATTAAGTCATCTCTTTGTCCAGGTACAACAAGGATAGGCACTATACACTCCAGGCCATACACTTTCAGCTCAACTTCATACATGCATTTAGGTTTGGTCGCCTTACCTCCACAGCCCACTAACATTGTCTTGCGACAGCGATGTTGGTTCCGGTAACACATTTTTATTCAACATTCTACTTTCTGCTTCTTCACTGAAAGTGCATGCCATAGATCCCGAATCCAACATTCCCCTCATTTGGAACTTGTCGTTCACACTCACCGGAACATAAAATAAATCATCATATGCTCCAATAGTGTGCATGTTTTGTGCAATCACGGTGACTTCAGCTGGGGCTTGCATACATACACTTTCGTAACTTTGCTTAAGATCTACACTCTCGAGGGTCTTTTCCACCTTCCCCACACGTCCCCTCTCCAGGTGTCGGTCAACTAATTTAAAGTAGGCTTACCTTGCGATGGCCGCCCAGCTGGAGTGTCATGGTCGGGTGGAATATTTGCACAGTTCCTTTTTATGTGTCCAGGCTGGAAGCAAGCAAAGGCAGAGCCGTTGTCTTCGGCAGTGCGCTAAGGTTAAATGCTCGCATGAATGACATACCTTGCATGCTCTAGATGGCTGGCCCGGTCGAAAGTGACTCATTTCTTGGTTATTCTGCGATAGAGCATGGTCAAGTAGACTAATGAGTGTCTTCATGCAATTGTCATCGTTTTGGGAGCAGGAGGGGGTCGGAGTGTTGATGTCCTCTGTCGGCATAGCGGGACATCCAACCATTGCGTTCTCATTATCCAGAGCTGACAGGACATAGGTTGTAACGTGTCTCGTGGCAACATTACGCTTTGACCTGACGGCCATCTGTTCTTTCTGTTCAGCCTGATATCGGTCTAGATGCTCCTGTATCTCGCTCGCTGTCCATCTATCTGGTGCCTTTAATTGGAAAATGGCAGACAAACCTGGTTCGGGGCAATGTTTAACGAACATCAAAGCTGCCTCCTGGCACGGGTCATCCATTTGTCGCCCAAGCCTCATTAAGGCTTCTTCTGCAACATCAACAGCTTTGTTTAGGCGGACCCAATACTCTACTGGGTTTTCTCCTGTTAAGGGTACTGTGCCATAGAAATCGGCTAAAGGTATGTAGGAATATCTGACTTCACTAAAGTGTTGTTTTAATATGTCAAATATCACTTTAGGATTCTCAGAAGGCGCCAAAGAAGTATTACTACGGAGGATAATTCTAACAATATCTTTAGCTTTTCCCATCAGCCTTGCTATGATTTCTCAATGATGTTCAGCTATTGGTATATCCCTTTTTCGCAAGTAAGTGTCCATTAGATCTTCCCACTCATGAACACTGAACTTGTCAGATCCATCTCCTCGAAAGACAGGAGGCTCTTTGGCCTCGGACTGCATGACTAATTTAACGCCAGCCAAATTAAGGGAGGTTGTGTCTAGGAATGACTGACCTGCACCTGAATCTTGTGCATCACTGGTTTCTCTTCCACCATACCCTGTCCCATTTTGAGCAGAAATTATTGTCTGTCCTACTTCCTGAGCAATGTGTGTTATGAGATTATACCATTCGGGATCACTTACATCTTGGTTGGCTAATAGTGGGTTACTCATTAGCAGACTGGGTGTTGGTTCAGTCATCCGGGTGGAGCAAAACTTTGGCAATGTTCGTTCTACACTGCTCTTACCCACAACAGGAGTGAATGGGACATCACCGGAGAACCTTCCTCTCCCAAAACCTAAATCTGACATGCTATTACTAGCATTAGAACTGTCTGCATTAAAACTGTGCGCCATTATCTAACATTCACAAAGTAATTTAGCATGGAATAAAATTTTTAAATGGCTAAATGCCTCAGACACAAACGCAGTGGAATGATTAAAATACGCAAGCAGTGGAAATAAAACAATGGAACTCTGTTATGGCATATGAAAAAAAATGAAATAACTGTTGTCTCTTTGTGATGAAACTGTACCTGAAGTACCGCACCTCCCGGTGACCAAATGATGTTGATGCTTAGCTGAAGACCCAAGACGAGATGATCAGGTGATCGTATCCGGGTCACGGCACCAATGTAACCGGCTTGTCTCTAACCGCCGTTACCCTCTGCGTTGTGATTTCGTCAAGTAACCGGAGACAAGATTTGTTGCTGATCTGGAGGATTTATTTGTGCAGCTGCATGGAATAAACAGAATACAGCATTGAGTTCTGTGCATTTGTTCTCCCTTAATTCATCTACCTGTAGAAATTGGAAACCAGTAAATTAGCTAGCCAGCGCTAGCACCTTTCTGAGAGCTCACAGGCTAACACTGCTGTTATCAGTAGTAAACTATTACTATTACTATTACAACAGACAAAACTACATCAGACATTTATCCAGTCAGTTTATCCTCCCAGATCATAACATGAACAAATTATAGAACGTATTCAATTAAAAATAAAAGAACTTGACAACATAAAAATGACACCTAAAGAAATAATATATTCACACATCATCCCTACATGGAATAAACAGAATACAGCATCTCACAGGCTAACACTGCTGTTATCAGTATCATAATCTACTATAGTTCCAACAAATTGTAAAAATTACAGAACACAGAATTATATAAAATAAATATACAAACGAGGAGGGATTTTAGTGGAATGCATTAATATATAGTATTAATTATACCATAGGAATATTAACATCCGCTACATGTGCATGATCTCCCCGTGCTTGGTTGGTTTCCTCCGGGTATTACAGTTTCCTCTCACAGTCTAAAGATATGCAGATTAGTCTGATTGGCATTTCAAAATTGCCTGTAGTGAGTGTGTGTATTTCTTCAAACAGGATGAAGATGTCTTTCAGATGACCTGACAGAAGACATGACTCCGTTAATGTTTTTTTACACTTTTCTCCAAAATTGAACTATAATTCTGTTAACAGTTAAACAATTTTTCCCCCTATTTCCCTAGATTGACCAACCATCTGGCCTCTTTGAAAATCTAAAATTTCTTTTCCGTTTCTCTTCTAGGCATGCTTAAAGACAAGGATATTACAATCTGAAAAGAAAGAATTAAACAATATACAGTATTTTGGTGAATTAGTTTTTTATCATACTGTACCATATGTCTTGCCTGTCTGTATGGATTTTGCTCAAACAGATCAGGTTCTGAAGCTCCAACTTCAATGTTATTTTATCTGCCATGTAGTTGTTCTGTTGTTGGACACTAAATAGCCAAGTTTGTTGGAAGATCTTTTGTTGGAAATAGAATGGAGGTTACCAGGATGTTTGTCTGAAACTGTTTCGGAGTGCTCAGGAAAAAAGCAACATTCAAAAGAAAACAGGTTGTAAAGTATACAGCAACAAAACACTGTAGCAGTGCGCGAGTTCTTAGGGCTTATTTTTGCTAGCTATGATTGATGAACAATCTGTCAAAATTGAGGTGCCTATAAGTACATTACCATTTGGTCATCATTTTTTTTCCTGCTCTTGTCTCTACCTGTTAACAGGTGCGCTTACAGGAAATAAATAAAAAAAAATCATTTTTAGTTTGCCCTTTATATGAAGAGCAATAGTAGCACTTCTTGACAATTCTTAGCAAATTAAGTGTAGTAGGTACTCAGCAGGTAAATCATGAAAATAGCAGAGTCAAAAGGAAGGAATCTGTGAGTATGTTATAATATTTTGTGTCCCACTTCAAAAGGCTGTTGGTTAGTTAATAAGTTGAATCAGTTGTGTTGGGAGCCGAGAACGCACTAAAATGTGGACCTGAGTTGAGAACCATTGTTCTAGACTATTCATAGGAGATCAAGGCGTGTGATGTCTTGGAGTAGAATCGTCAGTTAGCTCAATTCGATGCGCTTTTGTCAACAGTTTGGGAATGTGGGAAAGGCCTGTGATGTGAGACAAGAACCTCTTGGTGTTTTGATTTTAGGAGCCAGCAATGAAACCTGACCACCTGTTATGGTTGAGATTTTTAAAACACTCATCGTAACTGCTCTAGCCATATCATCTTGCAATGAAAATAGAGAATCAATACACAAATCAGCGACAGGATTGCAAATCACATCACGGATATTTTCAAATAAATTAGTTTAATGTGTGGAGCATGCTGTATAATTAGTGGATATTAAATAAAAACAGATGGCTTTTCTTCACAACAGCACCTTTCAAACAGATTTTGCCATTATTAAGTGGGAAAAAAAGGCCAGTGTGTGGTCATCAGGTGCTGGTCATATGGAGAAATGTAGCTTATAACCGCTGCATTGTCGAACGCTGCAATCAAGGTATGCATATGTATTATATTCATCACTATATCATCCAAAATAGTGGCTAGTAGTCAGAGTTGAAGACTGATGATATCATTGATGCCATAATAGAAATTTAAAGAATAATTATTTTGTGTAATGTCCTAACGGAGATAGAGAGATATTGGTAATAGTTCTGTATAAATCTTGTCATTCATTTATGTTATTGCTGCAGGTCTCAGTTTCGATTAGTTTAGACTTAATGTGCATGTAATCGTATCTCTCTGTCTCTCTCTCTCACACACACATACACACACACCCACACACCCACACACACATTTTATTAACTTCCCACTGGCATAAGTATTGTAATCAAACTTCATTTTGTTTGTTTGTTTGTTTGTTTGATTGATTGTTTGATTGTGGCACCTTTTATAATGAGGACCAGCAGAATGTCCCTACATGGTCAAAACTGTTACATTGCTATCACCATGTGGACATTTGGTCCCCAACAAGATAGAAAACGTACACGCATCCAAATACACATTTGTGTCTTATTAACCTTGTGATTACCCTCCATTGGCATAATTATCAATGCAGCTAATTAATCTTAATGCAAAGGCTTTTTTTATATTTTTTTTATCAAAGCTTGATTTTGTTAGACTAAACGAGTCATGGTTTGTTTGTCTGAGGGTCTTTTCCTCATGAGGACCAGGCACGTGTCCCCACAAGTTCAAAACCGTTACATTCCTATTGCCTCAACATTAACTCAACATTTTGTCCCCACCAAGACAGAAAAACACGAACCACACACACACTCGTGCGCGCACATCATTTCATCACTCCCAGGCTGTGATGCCTGTTGATGGATGATAAAAGGGAGAGTCTCATTCTTTCATCTTGGTGTGAGTGTGTGAGGGAGAGAGAGGGTGACGTGGGGAGGGGGAGAGAGAGAGCGAGAGCAGGCTGTGAGTAGAAGAAGAAAGGCAAGACAGATAGAGAGGGAGGTCTGAGTGAGGGACAGGCCGAGGCTCCGAGTGACACCGATGTGATCTGAGCACGACTATTCTGGAGACTCGGGAAGAGGCTTAAAAACAGCCATAAGCATTTCACACTCTCCAGCGTCCTGGAGTCCACTCAGTGCTCTCCTCCACACATCCACTCTCTGAGCTTTCTCCTGTTTACTTCTGCAGCTGGGAGCTCGAGGCGTGAGTGAATTACTGAGTAGTCCCAGCTGTGCAGCACCAGACAGAGACAGACAGAGACATGAAGAAAGGCAGAGAGAGAGAGAGAGAGAGAGAGAGAGGTACAGGTGGAGAGAGGAATGGATTGAAGTTGGGGGGGGGGGGAGGATATTAGAGCCCAGCCTGACGACTCTGTATTTATTACTGTTTCCTTGACAACTCAAAGCTGTGTGTTTTTTTAACATAGTGCTGTGTGTGTATATATACTGTATGTGTGTGTGTATATGCATGTGTGTATGTTTATATATATATATATATATATATATATATATATATATATATATATATATATATATATATATATATATATATATATACACACACTCGTGTGTATGTGTGTGTCTGTGTGTGTGTGAAAGGATGAGTGTAGCTGTTTTTAGGAATCTAAAAGATCTCTCTTAGACACCTTTCTGTTTCTTGCTCCCCATGTCTTTCTGTCTCACCCTTTATATAATAATATATAATGTCTTATTGTTTTAATCTCACTGTTCGTCACTCTTTGTCTCATCCTTTCTGTCACCATTTCTCACACTGTATCTTAGCCTGTCTGTCTTGCTCTCATTCTCTCTCACTTTGTCTCCCTCTTCTTGTCATACTTTTTGTCTTACTCTTTCTATTCCACATTCTTTCACTCTCTCCATCTCACTTTTTTTAGCTTGTTGTGTCTTTAGTTTTTTCAGTTTCATCCTTTTTCTCACCCTCTGTTTCACTCTTTCCGCCTCACTCTTTTTGTTTCACCCTTTGTCTCATTTTACTCCCTCATTCTTTCTCACCATTTTTTCTCTCACCTTTTATTGCACTCTGCAATATTGTCTGTAACCCTATAACCCGTCTCTCTCTTGGGGCTATATAAAATAAACGTATTATTATTATTCATTATTATTAATAATAATTATTATATATAATTAACATTTATATATAATTAATTAAGCGGCGCGGTGGTGTAGTGGTTAGCACTGTCGCCTTGCACCTCCAGGGTCTGGGTTCGATTCCCCGGCCAGGCTCGGTTTCTCTATGTGCATGGAGTTTGCATGTTCTCCCCGTGCTTGGTGGGTTTCCTCCGGGTACTCCGGTTTCCTCCCACAGTCCAAAAATATGCAGGTTAGGCTAATTGGCGTTCCTAAATTGCCCGTAGTGTGTGAATGAGTGTGTGAGTGTGTATGTGTGTGTGTGCCCTGCGATGGATTGGCACCCTGTCCAGGGTGTACCCCGCCTAGTGCCCGAAGTCTCCTGGGATAGGCTCCAGGTCCCCCGCGACCCTGAACACAGGATTAAGCGGTATAATGAATGAATGAATGAATGAATATAATGAATTAACATATTATTATTGTTATGTTTCCCTCAGGCTTGTTCTGTATACCACACCTTTGTGACCTCTTTTCACGTGGACCCCTCACCCTTTCAAAGTTTCGGACTTGATTTGTTTTGTTATGGGGGGGGGAATTTTCCCCCGATTTTCTCCCTAATTTAGTCATATCCAATTCCTTCCCGTCACTAGGGGGCTCCCACATTAAGGCTACTACCACTCAGTCAGGAGGGCCGAAGACGATCACATGTTTCCTCCGAACCATGTGATGCCAGCTGACCACAGAATTCTTTTTTAACTGTTCGCTCACGCACCATCAGGAGCGGCGCAACACACTCGGAGGACCTGATTGCCCCTGATTGGCTGTAGAGCCGTGATTAATGTGAGAGCGC
>CM060116.1:18555269-18650269 GCA_030522415.1 Channallabes apus
AGGTCAGTGATAATCAATTATTATTATTTTTTTCTTTTGTAGGTGTCTTCATAAATCAATTATTGTACACTTTAAGCTTTGTTAGGAGTGGGAGGCTGAGACTACCACTCAAGAGTTCGACTAATTTTTCTTACTTTTGATTAAGAAATATCTGTGAAACTGAATATACCATTAATTGTACTTTGTACAGTATTTGAAATGTTATTTACAACATCTTAGTAAATCTGTGGTTTTTCTATGTTCAAAGAAGACAATTAAAACACTCTATTTACCCTAATTTGTCTGATTAAGCAGATGATGGATGATGATGCAGATGAATACTACTTCAACACTTTGCAGTATAACCTCAGGGCATTTTCACAACATTACCATCTTACAGTGTTCTAAACTTACTTAAATACCACATCTGGCAATTCTGTTTTATTTTAACATTATCTAGGCTATTCCAATATTATTCCAGCAAACGCATGCTTTGTATTCCTGTGATCTTCAACTGTTTGGGTTATGTCATTATCACAGGATTGCTAATGTCATTTGCCTTTTCCTTTCTGATTGTAGGCTAATCTAAACAGTTGCTAATAACTTGCACACCCACTTTTATAACTGTGTCTGGGCTCTTTAATATCCCATGGTCACATTTTCTGCATTAGAAAAATTACACAAATTTTAAATGAAATATTTCCTTCAAAAACAAACATGACAAATAAAACAGTATTTTTGACATTTGCATAGTGATTTCACTAAATGTGTCAATTAAAACTTATTTAAAAACTAATTCCCAAACATTGTTCTTGATTAAAGTGTCAATTTTGTTCTAAATTAGCACAGAAGAATTCACAGAATTATTTTCACATTAGCATTTTTTAAGGTTAGTGTTTTGGCCTCCACATCTGTTAGGTGAGGCAAAAGGACATCTTGTTATCACTGATATTATAGATTAGGGGAAAATTTTTCAACTTAATTTTTAATCTCCCAATTCTACCTTAAATTTCTGTGTCACTGTGTGCATCAATCAGTCATAACATTTAAACTGCTGACAGGTGACGTGAATACGATTAATTATCTAATTAAAGTAACAACTGTCCAGGGGTAGAATATATTAGACAATGAGTGAACAGTCAGTTCTCGAAGTTGATGTGGGGGAAACAAATTGTGAGGGTTAGACAACAGGGACAGAGCATCCCAACAAAACACAGAAGGTCTTATGGGGTGTTCCTGACCAAAAGGAAGGTCCAAAGACAAGGTCATGGGTACTTAAGTCTCACTGATGTGTGTTGGAATCAAAGGATAGTCTGTTTCATCTGATTACACAGAAGTGACACAAATCACCAAAAATCATGAGGAATACAATAGAAAGGTGTCAGAATGCACATTCCATCCATGGAAGCCTCATGACTGGATGAAAAACCTTTAAAGATAAGCACTCAGCCAAGCTAAATTTGAGTGGGCAGCCTTCAGTGTGTTACTGAGGAGAACAAAGAATTATATAGTTATTTGTAATAATGTATCTGCATGAGTCAGCACAAATGATTGAGAATGGCTACATTATTTTCAGTTAAACAATTAATTCGGTTTAATTAGTAATAATATCATTCTGACAGGAAAACTTTGTCAAACACTCATCTCACACACTCGTTCATTTTCTACACAGCTGATCCTGTTCCCCAGGGCACAGGGCGGGATACACCCCGAACGGGGTGCTTATCTACTTCATCAACCGATTAGATTAATCTATTCGAAGCTCTCGTTCTAAAAAGTATTTCAAAACCTAAAAGAGTCGTTCATCGATTCACTACGGCGGTGCGTCTGGCACTACAGAGTCTCGTAAATCTTCGTCGTACCGATAGAGGTCGCTAAAGCGCTCTCAGCCTCCGGCCACATAACGGAAACGGTTATCAAGTCAGGCATGCGCGTGATGCAAAAGCAGGAAAAAAGCCCGAGAAACACACAGGGTTTACGGGATTGTAGAGGAGTCGCTTTGGACGCCGAAACGGCTTTATCCGTCCACAAACTTCACCTCAGCTTGGGAGCATTTCCTCTCTTTCAGAGCGCGGTGGAGGCTCGAACCACAGCCGAAAACACGACGCACTCATGAAGGAGCCTTTCGCCACCAGACCTGAGGGAACAAAAAGTTTCGGAAAAATACACAAGTCTGTAGTCCGAATCAGGACAGGATTCTGGAATTTTCAGGGATTTCAAGCTTTTGAGTAAATACGAAACTCTGAGAAACACTTTAACAAGCTTCGATTTTGGAAGGCTTTTTCTTTGTTTCTCATCCACAAACGAGAAAGCACCTTTTCTGAACATATTCAGGTAATGTGTGTTTTCACTATGCGTTGTTTTATAATATTAAATTATTCCTGTCTACAAATTACTACGCACCACAAGGTGAACACTAGCAACACAACTGTAAAGTTGTTTTGCTGGCAGTTGTGGTCCTCTGCCAGCTACACGATCGAGAGGGGGAGGATCCTCTCCAGATGTGTGGAATGGCAAGGCTTCCAGATGTTGGTTACTGGGTGCAAATGCAGTAATAGGGGGAATATATATGTTTACTACAAAAATTGTTTGTCACTTTATAAAGTGTGTTTTTCTTTTCTCATTTGATGCTTAGTTGTTTATGAAGTAATCATGTACATCTAAGATACAAGTAAGGCTTAATTCATGTTTTTTTTTAACAGAGCTTGAAAAGCAGGAATGAGCACAAAGAAAACATCTAGGATAAGAGCTGCTTCATCGAGCTTCAAGTTGAGACCCTGAGCTCAGCCGAGACATCATCAAATACACATCAATGCAGTGTGTATGCATAATTATAATTATTACCCGGTAATTATGCTATTGGGATTACCATATTATTGTGTAAATTCAGAGTACAAAAATACACACTTCATAACATCTATAAAGGACTGTGTAAGACTGTAACAGTTGACATACTATATAAAGGACAGATGCCCAAATAAAACTCTTAACTCAGAAAATCGGTGGAGCTGAGACACATATATAACTTTGGGATTTACTCAGCAATCATCTCAGTGGTAGGAGGCTAGCCAATGTCTGCCTGCAGTAGCACACCTCCTCCACCCTTGCCCAAAACCTACCTCCACTCCCAGCCTACGCCCCCCACCCCATCCCCGAGTCCCCCTGTGGCTCTCTTTGGCCGCCTGTCCAACGGCAGTCACAGTGCTCCAAGCCCTACGCTCTCCAGAGGTTCTCTCCATGGACTCTCCTTTCTCCTTCAGATTGGCCTCACCAGGGAGACAGTCAGCCTGGAGCCACATGACCTGTCAATCAATGCTGTGAAAGACCTGGTCTGTTCCATTGTCGACCAAAAGGTAGATATTCTCATTCAGAAAATGTTTTGCTTATCATCATGTCTTAGAAATGTGGTTTTAGTGCAGCTCAGAGAAACAAAGAACACAATGGCTATGCTATATTTTTTAAGCAACATTTGCTCTAGATCGAGCCACTAGTTAAGACTGATAAAAATTTTAGACATTGTAGGGCCTTTAAGCAAGGCCATTAACCCTTGTGTGTTGCTTTGTTGAATTTTTTTTTTACCACTTTATGAAGTGTATCTAATACGTGTGTAGATGTTCCTATTACAGACCAAATACTGCAGTATGTAAATACACATGTGCACCAACCACCAACTAAAATGTTTGCATACTTTAGATACACAAATGTATTCTGACCTGGGGTAACAGTCGATGAAACGCTGCTGTTACATTGTGACTACTGTTTTTTATATTTACTGTATATATAGACATACATAATATAGGCTTTAAAATATAGACAGGTACAATCCAATTACTGACTGGTTTATATCATTTAATGCAGGTGAATTATCCTGTTACATCATATAATGTTTACAAAGTATGTAAAATATCTAGATATTCTCAATATAATTACACCAAAAAATGGGACTTTTTAATAACTACACAGTCACACAAAATAAACAAGTAAGCCTGGCCAAGGTACAGTATCAGATCTTTGCATGATATCTCACCTAAGCTGTAACATAAATTTCAGCATTGTCTTTGAGTTGGAAAAGGAAAGAAACTTCCTATTAAGATTAGGTTTAGCAGACATTTATTTTAGAAACTTGATAGCATTGATCTTTTTCAAGAGTCCAACCATAATGTTATGAGACTTAGTAAGGACACTTTTATCCTGCTTTAATCAAGATTAATGTGATAATTTAAATCTCAGAATACAGGTCTAGATTTATGGTGGTGTGTTTGGTCAGCAGGATACTCCTAAGCAGCTTGAAGCTGACGTGTCTGAGAACAATCCCTAAACTGTACAGGCTTCTCTCTCTACCAGCACAGCAGAGTATTATAGTAGGTTCTTTTTTCATGAGTCTGAAGAGAAAATAACCCCAAACTCCAAAAGCTGTTTTTGTTGAAAAAGCACGGAAGATATTGTGACTGAGCAACTACAGTTTTCTATCATATTAATTTGTTTTTAAGGCTGTGCCTAATCTGGACTATGCCTAGTCTGTGCTCTAATCATCAGGAAGTTACGTTAGTGGATAAGTAATGAGGGGCAGTAATGATGATGACATTTTCATACCACCAATTTATTTTAATAAATTAGACCACAGGAAGATGTAGTGACACAATGAATGTAGTGTAAAGTGTGTACGTAATGAAAAATCTGAAGTCATAAGCAGTGGTGGCTTTTGCCTAGGGCAGTGGTTCTCAAACTTTTTCTGTCATTCCTCACTTAGGGGGGGAGCGAATTTTCAAGCCCCACTTGTCAACAAAATAATAATGAAATCGGCCAAGTTTACTGTTTATTGAAATATCAATTTCTAAACCAATACGATTAAACACCACCAAGTTAAAAAAAGATACAATACACGTGCAATTGTTACAAGGCTTACGTTATCACATATCTTTGCATAATTGACCCCATGTTTATTAGCTGCTCAGCAATCATTTGTAGTTTTTTTGCACTGGCCAATTCTGTATGCAACTTTGAATGAAGCCATTTGTGCTTTGCTGTCCACTGATTCAGATTTTACCATGCGATTGTCCTGCTGTCTGTATTCTGCCAGCTTTCTTTCAAAGACGTCCAGTGGTTTATTGACGTGACTGGAGTGTGTTGTCTCTAAGTGTCTTCCTAATTTGTTGGGTCTCATGCGGTCTGCTGCCAGCGGTTTAAGACACAAAGCATACACGGGTCTCTCTTCTGCCCCCACCATCCCCACCATGAATCCAAGCTCAAGATAGGCTTCATTAGGGGTGGGCGATATAACCAAAATCTTCTAACACAGGAGAAGCAATTTTCTACCTCGATAACGATATATATCACAATTGCTAGATCACAATATAGCAATTTGTATGTGAAAATGCATAAATAAAAATTCAAACACAAAGAAACTGTTTTACATAATGTAATTTTATTTAAACTGTGAATTGCTGAGGTTTGCATCATTTTTTTTTTTTTTTACTTTGACCATATTCGTTTGGATGCTTGGATTTCAGATGATAGAAAAGGTTTGATGTGTTTTCACCACTTGTTAAAACAGTGCACTTGCGCACCTTCCAAATCACGTTCATCTCATTCGTATCACTTTTCTTATTACCAAACCAATTCCACACCACAGACGAGGCACCTTTTTTCTTTACAATCTCCTCATTGTTGGTTTCGTCACATGTAAGTAAACTCGCTGCTGCTGCACCGTCTTCTTCCATTGTCGAAGTGTATGTGAAGCCAAACACATCAGAAGTGGGACGAAACCGCGGCACCCGATTGAACCGAATATCTGCGCAAATACAGCGCAGCGCGACTATCTGGATAGTGCAGTGATGATCTGGTTTATTTGCGCAGCGCCGCTCGAATCACAAACCTGCGCAACCCACTGTGTTTTATTTAAATACTTTTCATTTAAAATGTCAGGACTGTTTAATATTGTTTCCGCCTTGCCATGCCTGTTTTGTATGTGCGCATCCCAGCGGGGTAAAATGTATTTTGATGGTCGACGCGGTTTATTTCTGTCAGAGTCGCGCAGCGCTGCCCAGTGGGTCGCGCAGGTTTGTGATTCGAGCAGCGCAGCTCAAGTTTGTCCGACGTTAAACCGTTATTGTTGCACTATGGTTCCACTTTTTATCCCGGCCCACAACTGATGTTATTTTAAATTTACTTGTATTAATAATCCATTTATTTGTGTGTGATTGTTTAGTTTTGAGCGTACGCTCTTCATTATCAATAAAGAAAAGCATGAATTAGAATAGGTACTTTCCTGTTTTTCCTCCCGTTCATTGCGCCCCACCTGTCATGTCTGTATTCCCGGGCGCGCCCCACAGTTTGAGAACCACTGACCTAGGGGAAGGTGAGCCTCACCATACAGTGTATATATAAATACTGTATATATAAATAAATATATATATATATATATATATATATATATATATATATACACACACACATCTATATATACTATGGAGCGATATCGCGGACAATATTCAAATGCAATTGCAAATTGCATTTGCAGTTGCGTTTCCCATATGTGGACGCACAAAGTGTGCCGTAATTCAAATGCAATTGCAAACTTTGCATTACTGTTTGCTGTTTCGCCTTTGTGAGCGCACACTGACTGCCAAATTTCAAACGAAAATGCAAAGTCCATTTGCATTTGTATTTCCCAGGTCTTACACGTCATGAACCTGTCATATTTAAATATCAAAATCAATCACCATGTTTGCTTTTTCACTTCCTCTGCGCCGCGCGTCAAGCCGGCCAAAATTCATATGCAATCGCTAATCCATTTGCAATTGCATTTCCAACACGTTACACAGAAACCTGTCAATCAGCGTCAGGGGCGGGTCAATACTGTGGGGCGAGATTGTATGGGGAGTGACGTCACTCGCAGTCGCCGACCAAGAGGGGGATATTTGAGCAATAGAGGTGAACCGCGGTAAAGTTGGTGTTATGCGCTAAAATGCCCCCCCACAAAATCTCTGTCAAATATATTAGGACATCACAATCAAAAATTCATATTGTTATTATCAAATATATTATATGAGTATTAATTCAATTAAATTTTATTAGTATAGCGCTTTTAACAATTGACATTGTCTCAAAACAGCTTTACACAATCAAAAGAATTATTTAAGTTTGTATGGAATGTGAATGTGTATGAATCAAAATGTTCGGCTTGTCCCTGGTGAGCAAGCCGAGGGCGACAGTGGCAAGGAAAAACTCCCTGAGATGGTAATAGGAAGAAACCTTGAGAGGAACCAGACTCAACAGTGAACCCATCCTCATCTGGGTGAAACAGATAGCAGGAAATGATCTGCATTTATACAGTGTTAGGTGGCAGGCAGTTCAGCTATAATAGTTGATGTTAATTGATGTTAAAATGGAGTCCAGTAGTTATTGGAGACTCAGATAGACTTGTAGAAAGTTCCAGTCCTGAACTATCGAATTGTCAAGTCCTCAGAGAAACAGCTGACAACACCAGTTGAGGCCAGAACCATCTTCTAAGGAGATAGAATCATCCCCAGACACCAGACTCATCCCAAAGAGACACACGGGGCATCCATGCGACGAGATCTCCAACCAGAAACGGGGCACCAGGATGGATCAGACAGGTCCGGAGGGCAGAGGGAGTCTGGATCACTGGCAGCTCAGGAATGACATGTATAGCTCGACAGAGAGAGAAAGAGTGAAAGGGGGAGACAGGGGGAGAGAGGAAAGAGAAAGAGGGGGAGAAAGAAGAGGAGGAGAGATGGCAGTTAGGTATGGTCACAGTCACATAATGTATAATGTTAATGTATATTTACTGTAGAGTGCAAGCAGGTACTCCGGCAGGACTAACTATGACAGCATAACTAAAAGGGAGAGCCAGAAGGAAACACAAACATGAGGGCTCCCTGAGATGTAAAGCAAACAATCACCTCACCGTCAACAAACCTGAGTGATCAAATGAGAGTGAGGAAGACAGCATCTAAAACATACCAGTTCACCATAATACTCTACGTCCATGAGTCCCCCAGATCTGCTCCTATACCCAAGACTGGTTTTTTATATTTAAATATAATTTTTATATTTATAAAAATGTTTGGCTAAATAAATAGGTTTTGAGCCTAGACTTAAACACTGAGACTGTGTCTGAGTCCCGAACACTATTTGGAAGACTATTCCATAATTTTGGGGCTTTGTAAGAAAAAGTTCTGCCCCCAGCTGTAGTTTTCATAATTCTCGGTACTGACAAGCAGCCTGCATCCTTTGATCAAAGTAGGCGTGGCGGATCGTAAGACATTAGCAGTTCGCTCAGATACTGCGGCACGAGACCATTTAATGCTTTATATGTCAAGAGTAGTATTTTAAAATCAATGCGAAATTTCACAGGGAGCCAATGTAGTGAAGATACTGTAGGATAGGGGTGATGTGCTCATATCTTCTGGTTCTAGTGAGGACTCTCACTGCTGCATTCTGGACTAGCTGAAGCTTGTTTATGCACCTAACAGAACAACCAGACAGTAAGGCATTACAATAGTCCAACCTAGAAGTGATAAAAGCATGAACTATTTTTTCTGCATCGTTTAGCGACAATATATTTCTTATCTTGGCAATATTTCTGAGGTGAAAGAATGCTATCCTGGTGATATTATCTACATGAGCTTCAAATGAAAGGCTGGAATCTATAATCACGCCGAGGTCTTTTACTGTTGCACTTGACGGAACAGAAAGGCCATCTAAAGTTACGGTGTGATCTAAGATTTTACTTCTAGCTGTATGCGGTCCTATGACTAGAACTTCTGTCTTATCCGGATTAAGCAGAAGGAAGTTAATTAGCATCCAATTTCTTATGTCCTGCACACATTGCTCAACTTTAGTAAGATGGTTTTTCTCATCAGGTTTTGTTGAGACGTATAGCTGTGTGTCGTCAGCATAACAATGAAAACTAATACCATGCTTACGGATTATGTTGCCCAGAGGAAGCATGTAAAGGGAAAAAAGCAGTGGGCCTAAAACTGAACCCTGCGGAAGGCCAAACTCCACTAGAGAACATGCAGAATAATCACCATTTAAGTCTACATGCTGATAACGATCGGTCAAATCGGATCTGAGCCAGGAGAGGGCTGTACCCTTAATTCCTACTACATTTTCTAGCCTGTGAAGATGAATAGCATGATCAATGGTGTCAAAAGCTGCACTGAGGTCGAGTAATATAAGCATAGTTACACAACCCTGATCAGAGGCCAATAGGAGGTCATTTACTACTTTAACGAGTGCTGTTTCTATGCTGTGATGAGGCCTAAATCCTGACTGATACAGTTCATGTATGCCATTTCTATGTAGATATGAGCATAGCTGCTCCACTGCTATCTTTTCCAGAATCTTAGAGATAAAGGGGAGGTTCGATATTGGCCTATAATTGGACAGTTGACAGGGGTCGAGGTCAGGTTTCTTAATTATTGGTTTGATAACTGCTAATTTAAAAGATTTTGGAACATAACCAATGCTGAGTGAGGAATTAATTATTCTCAACAGCGGTTCTGTTATTACTGGTACTATCTGTTTAAGAAAATGTGTCGGTATAGGATCTAATATACAGGTTGGTGAATTTGCAGAAGAGATGAGTGAAATTAGTTCATTCTCTTCAAGGGGAGTAAAGTATTCTAGGTTTGAATCTGACATGGCTAGGTTAACATCTGCATCAATTACATTGTTCGGTTTCAAAGCCTCAATTTTATGCCTGATATTTACAATTTTATTATTAAAAAAGTTCATGAAGTCCTCACTATTGCATGATGTTGTTGTGGAGATTTCTGTAGTGGTTTTATTTCTGGTTAGTTTGGCTACGGTTTTAAATAAAAATCTAGGATTCTTTTTATTTTCTTCTATAAGAGTGGTGAGATACGTTGATCTAGCTACACTAAGAGCTTTTCTATAGTTCAGGATGCTCTCTTTCCATGCTATTTGAAATACTAACAATTTAGTTTGATGCCATTTACGCTCTAATTTCCGAGCGGTCTGCTTTAAAGTGCGCGTGTGATCGTTATACCAGGGAGCGAGTTTCTTATCTCTAATAATTTTTCTTTTAGCTGGAGCTACATTATCTAAGGTACAACGAAGTGTCGACTCTAAATATTCAGTCGCCTGATCGAGTTCTGTGGGGTCAGACGGTGACCTAATCGAAGTTGGTAACTCTGGGAGATTACTGATAAAACTCTGTGTGGTAGTTGATGTGAATGTACGTTTAATACAGTAGCGCGGTGCTGTGCGTACATTATCACTGTGACACACATGAATGGAGACAAGATAGTGATCTGAGATAATTTCAGACAGTGGAATTGTCAATACATTTCTTATAATTAATCCGAAAAATATTATTAAGTCTAAAGTGTGACCTGCTTTAAGAGTGGGTCCTACTACACACTGATTTATGCCTATGGAGTCCAGTATGGACATAAATGCTGTTCTCAGAGGGTCTTCTGGATTCTCAAAATTAATGTTAAAATCTCCGGCAATTAACGCTTTGTCTACAGAAACGACTAGATTTGAGATGAAATCTGCAAATTCACTAAGAAATTCAGAATACGGCCCTGGAGGTCTGTAAATTATAATTAGTGGAATCGACTGAGCTGACTTAATATACTTAAATACACTCATGTTACTATAAAGAATTTCAAATGAGTTAAATTTGTGTCCGTGTTTTTGTACGATAGACAGATTATCATTATGAATAACTGCGACGCCTCCTCCTCTACCAGTTAACCGAGGCTGGTGTATGTAGCTGTATCCAGGAGGACTAGCTTCATTTAGAGCTACATACTCATCCTGTTTAACCCATGTTTCAGTTAAACAGAGTATATCAAACGCCTGATCTGTGATAATTTCATTAACAATAACCGCTTTTGATGCGAGAGATCTAATATTTAACAATCCTAGGTTCAGATCAGAGGTGCCGGCTGCGCATATTTGTGGACTTTATGTTAATTAGATTATTGAAACAGACTTTCTGAGTCTTTCTACATTTTTGCTTAGATCGGGGAACAGACACAGTCTCAATATGGTGAACCCTGAGTGACGACTCTATGCAGCTAGCAGACGGTTGGTTTAGCCTGTCTGTCTGCTCCCTGGCCTGGGCTCTGGATTGTCACCGATTAACTAGACCTCTACTGAGACTATGAGCTATACTACAGGAAATGAGAGCAGCACCTTCCCGAGTGGGATGGATACCGTCCCGCCCTAACAGGCCAGCTTTGCCCTCAAAGGTCTTCCAATTGTCTATGTAGCCCACATTATTTTCGGAGCACCACCTGGTTTTTCAAATATTATCGAATTTATTCAAGTATTATCAAATATATATTGTTACTATTATAATTAACTCTAAGCATGTGACATATTAATACACGGAAATTAAGACACATAATACAAATTCTCATATAATGTTTATTTTGCAGGGGTTTGTCATGTAATACAAAAATGTTTACACTAAAGAAATATTGTTTATGATGAAAAATTACATGAAGCGATTTTTATTATAAATAAGAAATATAAAAAAATATATATATCATTAATATATTTTTCCCCTATACTACATGTGTTTTTTTATATAGCTTATTTTGTAATCAAATTTGTTTGGTGCAATTTGTAAATCATAAACCTATTAATTTATGTTGTAATATAATATTTGATAGAGGTTATGTTGGGGGGGGGGCAATCCGTGGCAGGGAGGCATTTTAGCGTATAACATTACAAAAAGAAATCAATAGCTTTTTCATTATGTGGATTACACATGTAAAACCAGTTGTACTATAATCCACTCTATCACTGCTAATGACTACAACATTTTTCTTTTCTTTTTTTTTTTTTTTAATTCATAAAAAAAAATTAACAACTGAATATTGCAAAGGGATGGGTTGTAGTTATGAGCAAGGATAGAGTGTATTATAGTACAGTTGGTTTTACATTTGAAATTTCTATAGGAAAAAAGTTATTGAATTTTGTTGATTTAATTGTCATTTTTTGCAACTCATAATAGACTGTACCAAAGTGCATTAATTTTCATACATATCTTTACAATTATTATTATTATTTTAATAATAAAAAACACCCCAACTCTCATTTAACAAATTATCTGTTTTATTGCCACAAGAATTGTCTGTTTAATCATTTATTTGAAAATGTACATAATAATTAAATAATTATAAATCAATTAAACAAAAAAAAAAAATAATAATAATAATCCATACTGTAGCCTAACAGTGTAATATATTTGATGTCCTGTGAGGTATTTCTCTGTAATCTTGTGTATTCTTCTGTAAATAAACGCTTGGGTCTTGGTCATGCACTTTTTCGACTCCAAGTGACTCCTTAGTGACTCCATCGGTATAAAGCGCCGGTACGCAGCGTTTCTGAAAGATTTAGCTCCAGCAGGCTGTAACAGGAGAAGATCTAAAAATATTTTTATTTGTAAAAACTTCTCTGTCCACTCCAGAGCAAGAAAATATGCGATTTGTCATTTTTGTGTGTTTATTTCTTGATAACCAAATGAGAATCTCGGTTCACCTCCATTGCTCAAATATCCCCCTCTTGGTCGGAGACTGCGAGTGACGTCACTCCCCATACAAGTAGTTTTCCATGCCATGTGATTGGTTGATTAGATAATTGCATTAATGAGAAATTTAACAGGTGTTCCTAATAATCCTTTAAGTCAGTGGTTCTCAAACTTTTTCTGTCATTCCCCACGTAAGGGGGTGAGCGAATTTTCAAGCCCCACTTGTCAACAAATTAATAACAAAACCGGCCAAGTTTACTGTTTATTGAAATATCAATTTCTAAACCAATAAGGTCAAACAACACCAAGTTCAAAATAGATAAAATACACGTGCAATTGTTATAAAAGGCTTACGTTGTCACTTATCTTTGCATAATTGACCCCATGTTTATTAGCTGCTCAGCAATCATTTGTAGTTTTTTTGCACTGGCCAATTCTGTATGCAACTTTTATTGAAGATATTTGTGCTTTGCTGTTCACTGATTCAGATTTTACCATGCGATTCTCCTGCTGTCTGTATTCTGCCAGCTTTCTTTGAAAGAAGTCGAGTGGCTTATTAACGTGTGTTGTCTCTAAGTGTCTTCCTAATTTGTTGGGTCTCATGCGGTCTGCTGCCAGCGGTTTAAGACACAAAACACACAGATCTAATCTACGCGTCTCTCTTCTGCCCCCACCATCCCCACCATGAATCAAAGCTCAAGATAGGCTTCATTAGGGGTGGGCGATATAACCAAAATCTTCTATCATGGTAGAAGCAATTTTCTACCTCGATAACGATATATATCACAATTGCTAGATCACAATATAGCAATTTGTATGTGAAAATGCATAAATAAAAATTCAAACACAAAGAAACTGTTTTACATAATGTAATTTTATTTAAACTGTGAATTGCTGAGGTTTGCATCATTTTTTTTTTTTTTTACTTTGACCATATTCGTTTGGATGCTTGGATTTCAGATGATAGAAAAGGTTTGACGTGTTTCCACCACTTGTTAAAACAGTGCACTTGCGTACCTTGCAAATCACGTTCATCTCATTCGTATCACTTTTATACCCAAACCAATTCCACACCACAGACGATGCACATTTATTCTTTACAATCTCCTCGTTGTTGATTTCGTCACATGTAAGTAAACTCACTGCTGCTGCAGCGTCTTCTTCCATTGTCGAAGTGTATGTGAAGCCAAACACATCAAAAGTGGGACGAAATTGTAGCACCCGATTGAACCAAATATCTGCGCGGCCCAGTGGACAGCGTAGCGCAACTATCTGGATAGCGCAGAGATGATCTGGTTTATTTGCGCAGCGCGGTGGACCACGCAGCGCCGCTCGAATCACAAACCTGCGCGACTCAATTTATTTAGAATGTCAGGACTGTTTAATATTGTTTCCGCCTTGCCCTGGCTGGTTTGTTCGTGCGCATCCCAGCGGGGTAAAATGTACTTTGATGGTCGGCGCGGTCTATTTCTGTCAGAGTCGCGCAGCGCTACCCAGTGGGTCGCGCAGGTTTCAATTCAATTTACTTGTATTTAATGATCCATTTATTTGTGTGATTGTTTTTAGTGTATGCTCTTCATTATCAATAAAGAAAAGCATGAATTAGAATAGGTACTTTCCTATTATTTTCCACTAATTTCCTCCCGTTCATTGCGCCACACCTGTCATGTCTGTATTCCCCACTAGTGGGGCGCGCCCCACACTTTGAGAACCACTGCTTTAAGTGAATGTATATGTATGTGTGTGTGTGCAATAATAGCAACTTAAAATATTATGGATTACTACAAGTGTTAATAATAGAGGTTAATAGTACTAATAAGTGTTAGATAGTTAGATATGATCTTGAGTTTCAATTGATTGCCCTCAGTCTGAACTCCTCAAATGTCAGTGGTACCCTTACCATTGGCGTCACAACATGGTAGGTAGTGGAGATGAGATAAAAATCAAATGTAAAAGAGTACGGCCATGCGATTAATCATCATCACTATGATCATCATCATCACTTTCTTAAGCGCTACACTGATCAGCCATAACATTAAAACCATTAATATTAAAAACCACCAGGTTTTAGGTTTCCCTTGTGCCACCAAGCAATTTTAACCCTCAAGACATCTGAAGTTGGTGTAGATTTCAAAACTTGAAACAAGCTTCTAGGCTATATGCTAAATGACTGAATATTGTTGACTTTCAGCTACCTATTATTGAGTTAATTGTGTTTGTCAGAATTAATGTCGTTCTATCCCCACCAAAAGTCTATGTCACAAGTTACTGCTGATTATAAAAGATTAATGTTATTATTTAAAATATTTCTTTTACATGGCTAAGTGTTTTCTTTGTGATTATGTTAAGCAAATCCAACTAGTTTGAGATTATCATTTTGCACTATTGTGCTAATCCAGTTACACCATTTTTACATCATTTCCACACTCAACAGCTCCATCCAGAGTGTAGCACAGTTTTAACAGAGAATAGTCTGGCATTTATACTGACATGATCCTTTAACAGAATGTGGTGATCTCCTGCTTGATGCTAAGAGACAAGCTGCAACCTTGCATGGTTCCTCGTTAATCTGCTACACAAGCAGATAGACTGTATTACTAACATGTAATGCGTGGCTTTGTGTATTTTTTGTCCAGTGCATTTCAGGTCAAGTTCACATTCCTTCAGGCAGATGTAATGCAGTGGTGAATACGCACTAGCTTGCGATCTGGAACCTTGCTTCAGGGAAGAATCCAGTATTGATATTTTCTTGATGTTTTTTGGCTTGAAGGCAGGAATTTCAGAGAGAGACAGAGTTATTTAAGTATCATTTATCACCAGGTTGCTGTTTAACAATAGTATGACTTTTGTTTATGTATATGTATGTAATGCATATATATAACTACATATATTTAATGCTATTTTTTCATTCACTTTATATCACAGATGTTTTATTAAACATTGGATTGCTACGTTCTTCTATGAGGCATCTACTGTAGATGCAGTTTTAGTGGATATGTTTCATAACAGAAGGCTCATTTCTGATGGAAAAACCATGAAGCAGTGTCAGTCTGAAAACATTCTGTGCTTCTTTGGATCACCCAAAACCCATGGGATGAGCTGAAAACCTCATGCGCTGAGACCCAGCCTATCATATCATATGGCTTTGATATCAGTGGAAAAAATGACTCTTATTTCTCCCATTCTCCTGACCATCTTTACTCATACAAGTGCACAGGCTTACAGACCAAAGTACAATTACACATACTTTCTCCTCTTTGCTAGTCCAATCAACATGACAGAAAGTATTACATAATGATATTTCATTAGAAGGAGCTGTGGGTAAATGTTGTCTGTTCAGGCGTTACTGTTACAGGATTGATGGATAGCCAGGGCAAGTCAATGTACAATGAATCAGGACATTTCAAGCCACACATTTGTCATTGTTCATTATACAGTATGTCTGTGTTTTTTTTTTATATATTTTTTTTTGTTCCATACAGGATGAGCTCAGTTCATCGATTACGTGATGGATTGTTCTTTTACTGGGATTATTAGGATTTGTTTAAACTGCTTTGTGGGCCAGATAGTCAGCTATAACATTTTAACAGTTTATTGTAGTATAAGTAGTATATAAGAGAACTCCTGAGAAATACCTTTTATCACACACACACACACCAATCAGCCATTAACACCATATAACATAATAAATTACCATACTTACTAACAATTATTAATAAAGGTCTCATGTATGGTATTTTAGGCGGCACGGTGGTGAAGTGGTCAGCATTTTGGGTTTCCTCCGTGTCCTTCGGTTTCTTCCCACAGTCCAAAGATCCATGCTTGCAGGTTAGGCCACTTGGCATTCCGGAATTGCCCGCAGTGTGTAAATGAGCATGTGAGTGTGTGTATCAACTCAAGTAATGCATAAAATATTGTTCGGTGCAATTAATTTGATTAGCCAGTTTTGTTCTGAAGGAAAATAATTCTCAAGTTGCTTGCATGTAATATTTATTCCATATAAAAATAGCATAATTAATAGGTTTTGAGTATAAATGTGCCACAGCAATGAATTGTATAAAGGGATCTGTAAAGAATCTGTAAAGCATTCGTTTAAAAATGCATTATTTTATTGGTGCTAAATGAAAACATTTAGAGAGCTTCCAAATGACAGGGCCTCAAGTGCAGCTGAGCTTGACCACAGTGTTTCATTTGTATGATATCTCATCTTCAGGATGATTTTTTGGTTCTGTGTTTGGTTTAGAGTTTCACATGAACTGCAGTCACTGTAATGGAAAGACACTATGCAAACCACATAGAGCTGCTTTGACTTCCTGTTGAATGCAAAACCACGCTACTGGGCTATTCATCACTGTCCTGTGGCCAGATTGTATACAAATGTTGTATAAAAAGAAATGTAGTGTGGTATGTGTTTCTATATTACTTATGAACAATCCCTGATTTGGGACCAGTTGTGCTGTTAACTGGAAAATAGATCCACAAAGCACAGTACCTCTTGAGGTCAACCAGCTTAAATAAATACTGCTCTTTTAAAATTAAAGGGGACCTATTATGCAAAATTCACTTTGTTGACATTTTTAGACATTCAGATGCATCTCCTGGTGTGTGTACAAACAAAAACCTTTTGGAACACTACAAGAAAATCTGAATTTTTGTCCTTTCTCCATTTTTGTTTTGTCCAGAGCTTAAACAAACTAATTAAAAATTTAAGTTATTATGATCTCATATGAGTTGATACCCTCCACTGGAATGTCGCTCAGTTCTGCTGTTCCTTGGGGGGGGTTGTAGAAGCTCATTTACATAGATACTAAAAAAATAAAAAACAACATTATCCAAGGGGTATTTTAGTTGGATGTAAACTCTAAAATGTAACTTTAAGAAAAAAAAACTAAAACCACAGAAACCTAAAATGTAAAGGAATCTAAAAAAAAAAACCCTAAAATGTAAAGTAACTGAATGCCTGTAGCACCAACTCTTTTCATTTTGCAACTGATGTTTAACAGATTGATGAGGGAAATAACGATCGGATAATGAAGCACTTCCTGTTTTGGTGTTGCACTGGCTCGCCTCTGCTGTCACCAGGAGCACAATTGCAGGCCAAAAGTTCACCATGTGGACAAGAAGCATTCATCACATTTTCAAGCGTTGATGTGCCTTATGTTTCCACATACTGACGTATGAGACGGTCCTAAAACATCACACACCTGGAGGCCTGGAAAATTAGGTTAGTAGTTTTCCATCAGTCAGCTTTGCCATTGCTAATGATAAGGAGTGGAATCTGTGAATTTCTCATCAGATCCTGAATAAGTGGTGATGTGAGGGAACCACTGTATATATAGTCTGCTACATTTCAGTGTGAATTTGGGCGGAGGGGGAATTTACTTTGGCTCGGATCAAATAGCCCCTCCTCTCCCCCTCTGTCAGAATGGGATGATAAAACTAGCATGGAGGACAAAAGTTTGTAGCTTTTTTGGCAAATACTTTGGAAAAAGGCATAAACTTCGCAAAATCTCTCTGAAGGCACTTTTATGAAGACTAAACCTTGTGCCCGACCTTGAATCACTTAAGCAGCTGGAAACACTATGCGGTCGGATGTTAATGTGTTGCATACAGGCAAGTAAGAACTCTTTCCCACTGTGTGATAGGTTAGTAACTTTCATTCTATGTTCATCCAGTTGTAGTTTTTCATTTAATGAACAACTGCATGCTTTGGATATAAAAGTAATATGTGCCCTGGTCGGATGGTCACTTAATTCAGGGTGGGTCTGAATCCACAGTTCTGTAATTAATTATTTTTAACCCTGTTCATTTTACTAGTGCTTAGATGTCTATTTTACAGATTTGTCTTATGTTTATAGTCAATGGCAGGATGGCCCAGGTCAAGTTTTGGATGTTCACAGCATTCTACTTTATACAGTGGAAAATAATTATTCACCTGCAGAAGATAATGATCACCTACAGATTTTGTAAGTTTGCTCACTTACAAAAAAATGAGGGATCTATAATTTTTAACATAGGTTTATTGTAAAGGATATAGACAGAATATCATAAAAAAATCCAGGAAAAAAACATGTATAAAATAAATGTTAGTAAATTGATTTGCATTTCAATGAGGAAAATAAGTATTTGATCCCCAAGCAAAACACAAGTTAGTACTTGGTTGAGAAATCCTTGTAGCTGGATACCAGGGATTTTGGTCCACTGTTCTTTACAGATCTAGAAATCCTTAAGGTTTCTTGCCTGTCGCTTGCCAAAGTTTCAGCTTCCTTCATACATTTTCTATAGGATTAAGGTCTGGAGACTGGATAGGCCAGGTCCATGACCTTAATGTGCTTCTTCTTGAGCTATGCCTTTGTTGCCTTGGTGTGGTCGTTGTCATGCCGGAAGACGCATCCACAGCCCATCTTCAGGAGGTTCTCATCCAAAATTTTACAATACATGGGCCCGTCCATTGGCCCCTCAATGCAGCAAATTCAGCGTATACCTTAAACAGAGAAACAGCCCTAAAGCATGATGTTTCCACCTCTATGTTTGACCATAGGGATGGTGTTCTTAAGGTCATAGTCAGCATTTTTCTCCCTCCAAACACGACAGGTAGAGTTGATGTCAAAGAGATCAATTTTGGTTTCATCTGACCACAGCACTTTTTCCCAATCCTTCTCTGCTGATTGGCCAAAGTCAGATGGGCCTGTACATGTTCCTTCTTGGTGGGGGAGGACCTTGCAGCGCTGAAGGATTTTAATCCATGACGGCGTATTGTGTTACGAAAGATTAGTTTGTTGATTAATGTCCCAACCGCCTTGAAATCATTCAAAAGCTCCTCCCATGTAGTTCTGAGCCGATCCCCTCACTTTTCTCAGGATTATCCTTACCCCATGAGGCAGAACTGTGTAGGGAGCTCCAGTTTTGTTCCATTTGTCCAACAGTTGTCTCCTTCTCACCAAGCTTTAAGCTGATGGTCTTGTGGCCCATTTCATTCTTGTGCAGGTCTACAATCCTGTCCCTGACATCCTTTGACAGCCCTATGGTCTTGCCCATGGTGATCAGGTTTGATTGAAAGATAGAGATTCTGCGAACAGGTGGCTTATATGCACAACATGAGCACATAATTAGTCTATGGGAGCCAAAATAATTGTTGGTTGGTAGGGGATGAAATGTAACTAAATATAAAACATTTGTATAAGGCGTTTTTTCTGGATTTTAAATGACAGCAGAGCATCAATCGATGCTCTGCTGTCATTTAAAATAAACCTATGATAAAAATTAAAGGACCATAATTTTGTTGTGAGCAAACTTATCAAAAATCTACAGGGGATCAAATTATTATTTTCCCCACTGTATAACACACCTGATTTCACACAAACCCAAGCGGAAGGTTTAATCAGTTTACAGTCATTTTGGATGTTTAGTCAGTATGTATTAGCTTTTAATACATCTGGATTTTTACATTTCCATTAAAAATATTATCAAATGATCTGGCTGAGGAAAGGTTCTCTGCCTAATTGGCTTCTGTTCTTTGAGTGGAACTTCATCATTCCTCTCCTGCAAGTTCATTGGGAGGATAGCAGTCAACAATTAATTGTTACCAGAGTAACACAGAGCTGAAAAGTCAGCTTGAGAGCTCAGCTCAAAAACTTGAGAGTTGAGTAAAAGAGGGGGAGCACATGGAAACGGGAGTGTGCCATCATCATTCTGGCCAAAACTAACCGTAAAATGAGCAGGAAATAAATTCCCCCAACCCTGACCCCAAAGACCCATATAGCAAGCATCTGCCTACTCCTATGGAAGGATACTGCTACGAAAAAAAACATTCACCTTGATATTGAGTAGAAATTCAAGCTCAGACAAAAAAATGTTTTTGGAGAATAACAGAGCATGCTTATGGTTTGTTGCATGCAAATTGTGCTTATTGGCAAAAGCAGAAATGTGCACAGAGTAACTTATTGAGTTTTATATTTATAATTATAAGAACGATTAATAAGTATAGTTTCATTGTTTCATTGATAATTTACTCTCACACACATTATGGGCAATTTGGAGAATGACACTGCATGTCTTTGGACGGTGGGAGGAAATCGGAGAACTCAGAGGCAGGAAGAGAACCTGGCTGGGAGTCGATAATTAATAAAATTAAATGCAATTAACTTATAAGCAATGATTTTATATGATTTATGATAGACAGGGCTAGACGTCTTTTATACAGTAGTTTTATAAAAACTACTATGCACTGAGGGGAAGTACTCTCTGTTGCAGAAAGTAGCCTAATCTGTACCATCAGTTTGCCTTTTTTTTTGCTGCTTCTTCTCAAGTGCATAGTAGAGCAATTGGAGAAACTGCACTCACACTAGTCAGAAATACTGAAAATCATAGCAGCCTTACTCATCAGAAGGCAGGGTGTGTATGATTGACTGAGTGTGCAGATGATTGGTATTACCCTCTGTGTCAGGCCAGAGCCCTGTGTATGTGTGTGTGTATGTGTGTGTGTGTGTGTGTGTGTGTGTCTGGTCAGAGTCATAGCCTGCACCACCGCCACATGGATTTCTTGTCTTGGCAGTACTTGTTTGACTAGGGCACAAGGATGAGGGGAATTTGCCAGTCTTTAAATTAAAAATGAGGTTTTTCTGAAGTTTGTCTATTGCTCTGTTGTCTTGTGTAAACATTCACAGACTAGTTTTAAGTAAAAATGTCAGTTTTAAATAAAAGGAAAGTTCTTGAGTTAGTTTTATGCAAAAGTTAGTTCAGACTGAATCACTGATCACTCCGTGTCCCAGGTGTTTTACACTCGTTAATTACACTAACTGACGAGCACAGCATGAGCGAAAGTAGGTCTGTACAGAGCATCTGCCTGCCAAAAACCACATTCAAAACCAGTCCCAGAAACACTTTCAGCAAGAAAACACTTCTGATAATGTGTCACTTTATCTCCTTAATAATTGAATCTATTTTGTTCAAATCACCTTGATGAGCCATCCGTGTTCTTTTATTTATGGCTACAAAGCTAACTACTGTAACTCCTAACACAAGGCTGAATTCCAAAGCGCTCTCCACGCCACTGATAAAGGGCACTGCTTGCTGTGTGTGAAAATGGATTGTACACCCTAGTGCACTAGATTTGCATTGAATGCTATTTGGGATTCATCTCTGGAACCCGAAAGTTAACATAACTGATTAAATCGAAAATCGAATAAATCGAAGGCCGTTAGCACTGTCACCTTGCACCTTCAGGTCCTGGGTTCGATTCCTGTTTCAGATCTGTGTGCATGGATTTAGCATGTTCTCTCTGTGTTTGATGGAATTTCTCTGGGTTCTCCAGTTTCCTCCCACAGTCCAAAGACATGCAGATCAGGATATTTGGCTAATTCCAAATTGCCCGGAGTGTGTGAATGTTGACTGGAGGTCAAGGTTAATGGTCGTACAAATAAGAATAAATGGTGACCATTGGCCTCCACGGTCCCTAGTTGGTCTATAGAGGTTCCTAGATAGTACAGAGGTTCTTAGATGACACTTTTACAGGTACCGCCGTGGTTTAAAAAAAAAAAATGTATGAGGGTGGGATGTAAATAAGTCGCTTATGATAAGGGTGTTTGCTAAATGCCATAAATGTAAACATCCCATAGGCTATGTGTGAAGATTAAATACAATCTACCACATATTCACGTTATTGTTTCAATGATCTGACCAGTGGGAAAATAAAATAGCAAATCTGTAAAAGTGGGTGAAAACCGTTTCTCCCATAAATAACGTATGTACTGTAACTGCAGGCGATGCATTACAACACAAGTGACAACAGTGGATCTGCTTCAGAAGCTGCAGTAGGTCATGTTTTGAAAACTAGTGTTGAATGTGTTTTTTTTTTTTGTAGATCAGTTCTGCTACAGTATTTTCCTAGTGCTCAGTTTTCCTAAACCCCGAACTATTGAGTCACTGTTGTTACAGTTTGCTTGATATATTAATATAATTATTTTAAATGCTTAATTTGTCCAGTAGATTGTTACAAAATGAGCAGTTATAGCTCAAAGAGAGATTAATAGCTTGGACATTGCTGATTGAGATCATAAGCTTGAAAGACTCTATGGTTTTCAAGCTTATTACAAGGAAGTCAACAGGTTAAGTCACATTTCATGGCTGGATGATAAAAACAACTGAAGACAAAGTGTTTGTTCATCAGTCCAAAGCTTGAACTGCACCACAGAAGCTCTTCTGGGCTGAAATGAAGAGTCTCATCCTAGGTAATGCATAATGGCTACGTTTACACTGTCAGGCAAATGTGATCCAGTTCCGATTTTTTGCTCATAGGTGACACATATTGCATATGTTCTATGTCCATGTAAACAGGAAAAAAACCCATGCATTCCGATATTTCGAGATCGGTTTCAGGCCTCCTTCATATGTGGAAATAAATCAGATATAAATCAGGTATGTGCTAATGTGATTGTCGTGTAAACAGACAGAACGGATTTTCTGAGTCGTCGTGTTCTGTACATCATTAAAACATTAAAACAGCGACTTCTTCGCTATCGCGATAATGGCATGCACGATAACCATATCGCAAAGAGTTGTGATAAATACTTTATTTGCCAAGCATTTGTGTGTCCAAATTTGACCAATCAGATGGGCCCTTACTATGTTTATACCCGCTTATATCTTTTATATATATATGTATATATATATATATATATATATATATATATATATATATATATATATATATATATATATATATATAATTTATATCTTTATACTTCATTCTGTCACGAACTAACCCCAGATGATCAGAAGACTTAGCGATTAGCCGTTAGCCCTTTGTAGCTTGGACGGTAAACCCAAACGCGGAAGCAAGCGAGTGTAGGCAGGATAACCACGCGAATTAGTTTAAGGACTCTCACAGAAGGGGAGCAAGGGAAAAACACACATTTAACCCGCGTCCTATAAACACACACTCGAATCAGAAAGTAAACAATCTGAACTGACATGGCGAACTCGGTGACTAAGCTGTATGCAGTGGTTTGTTTACTCCTCTTATACTTCCGGGTTCGCGCCTGCATTACTTCCGGGTCCTAGTGCCGGTCGCGGAGCGAGTGTGTGTGTGTGTGTGTGTGTGTGTGTGTGTGTGTGTGTGTGTGTGTGTGTGACAAATAGTATTTTTTAAATTTAATTTCTGTTTAATAATATTTATTTTTATTTAAAAAAAAAACAGACAAGCCAAAGAGAATATTTTGTTTAACAGATGCTCTTGTTTTAAGACACTATTGATGAGTGTATGGTTACATGTAAATAAACAGTAATGTTTGAAAGTAATTCATATTGTGTTGGCAGGTTTATAGTAACAGCAAACCAGAAGTCAGAATATCTGCTGAGGGGTTTAAGTCATTCATAGTGTTTTGAAGTCTAAATATTTGCAACTTCCTTGACATATAGTTTCTTTTTAGCCTGAATTAGATTTAATTACATCAGACGAATATCTATTACCTGTTTATTTTAGTATGATCATTACATATAAATAAATAAGTAATAAAAAAATAGGCAATACTAATAATTAAAAAATGCATTTCTCTAGGGAAATGTTATATCGCAAGAAATATCGTTATCGCAGTATTCAACAACAATATCGCATATCGCATATTTTCCTAATATCGTGCAGCCCTAGCTGCAATTATGCCGTTTTTTTTTCTTCTCCTCCTCCATTTTAAAACCATGGTCACATTTCGCGAACTTTGCATAAATCACAGAGCTAGCGTTAAACATAATTCGCTTTCGTCTATCTTGGCTAGTATGTAGCGCAAAAAACTCCCTTTAAGTATGCGCAGTGTTTCAGATGGTATGGCAAGTGTAAACACGTGAATCGGATATGAGTCATAGTTGAAAGAACGTGTAAACAGACGGTCAAAAAAAATCAGATATAGGCAACAAATCAGAATTGGGCTGCAGTGTAAACGTAGCCAATGACAGGATTGAAAGCAAGGTTAAGACATACTGTTGCATACAGACCATCCAGGAATTTAGGATAAAAACAAAAAAACAAAATCAAAAATTAAACAAACAAAAACAGAAAAAACAAATGGTTAAGGTGTAATGATGAGGTCACCACTTAAAATATGAGACCTAGTTAGCACATCAAAAATGTAACTTTCACTTGCACAGCAGTAGCCGCAGTGACCTCGCTGGTATCTCTGCAGCAAGATGTATGTATGTAAGTCTTTCCAGTAGGAGTCCCTTTGGGAGTTGCACACCATACATAAAGGATTTTCCTCATGACACTTTAAAAGTTCATGCAGATGCTTGGCACCGTTTCAGGATTCTGACCCCTTGCTATTTGAAATGAGTAAGCAGAAGCCAAGAGTTCCTGCATGGGTTCATTTGTCAGGTCCTTTTTACAGCTTCTATGACACCAGTTTTGCCAACCTAAAAAACAAGCACAGATGTCACAGAGACACAACAATGGAGCCACTGTTAGCACTCAAAAATAGAGAGATTTCCTACAATTATGTTAATAGCAGCAGGTTATTACAATGAAATCCATATGGCGGCCTGGCCTTTCTCAGTCTTCTGAGTTTGTGGTGCTAATTCCTATCGATCGGCAAGAATTGGACAGATTGACAAAGCCGTCTTGCGGAGGTGTTTTTGTTAGCCTTGCTTTTCCTGCTTGACCGTTAACTCAAGTGATCTGCTGAACTGATAGCTCCAAAGCAAGGAAGTTTGAAAGGGTGTTGAAAGAAAAAACACAGAGAAATTTTCACTGGACTGCTGGTTAATGTTGATGGGAAAATTCCTTTCCATCAACAGGTAAAAAAGAGTGAGTGAATTGACTTGCACATAAATCCATTTAGTTTAAACAGTAATTAAGTGAGTAAGATGAATTTAAACCTATAGATATCCTTTTTTCCCCAACCATTTTTATCAAAATCACATGTAGAAACATCTGTGCTTCATTTCTGGTATAGTACATTATTTATAAATTTTTTTTACAAAAGATAATTCAAATAACCAGACACATTTATGACTTCCTACATCTCTGTTTATAGAAAACCTGCTCAGAGACATTTGCTCAGCAATACATATTGAAGCAGGTACAGTTTAAATCTTAAATTCTCCTGTGTCACACAGAGCTGTTTGCTACATTTTAGGAAAATGTGTCTTGTGTTGTAACTAAAAGTAAATGCTTTGCATGAAAATGTCTGTCATGCAGAAAGACATCTTAGTTAAAACAACGAATGAAAAATTAATTTCTTTATATGCATTAGGTCCAACTCATACCGTAGCTGTTCAGTAATATATACAGTACATTTTATTCTGCTCAATATTGTCTAAAATACAATAGTACATATTACAACAGCTGCCATTGTGTTTAAGGTAGCCGTGGACCTGTGTCCATTTGAAATGTAATTATTGACATACTAACTTAATACCGGGGGATGTTTGTGTTTCTGCATGTTTAATTAACATAAAACCACACTGGTTTTGAGTTCTCCTTGTACCAGTGGGGTGCTCTGCCTCTTTGGCCATGACTTCGTAGGACCTGGGGGTGTCCCTTTGGGTGCTCTGGGTTGTGGGGTGGGACCTCCATGAATCGGACTTGTTTGTTTGGCACATCCCATGGGTGCTCAACAATATTAGGATCTGGGGAATTTGGGGCCCGGCTTGGTTGCCTTGGGTTCTTTGCCTGCTGTGCCCCATGTGAGGTGGGCTGTGGTGCACTGGGTGTATGGGTGCCTTTTGTCATTGCCAGCCTTGGCTTTCCAGTGGGATCAGGCCACACACACACACACACACATACACACACAATGCACACTGCCTGGCCAAAAAAGAAGCTTCATTAATCTATCTACACACACACACACACACACACACACACACACACACACACGCACATTAATACATTAATTAGAAGTTAAAATAATAAAAAAAAACATTAGAACTTCTGAAGTTAATTACTTACACTACTTACTTAAGGTAACTTACACTACACTTTGTATATGGATATGCATATTCTAGCAATTTTAAAATGAAACTAAACTAAACCCTGCAGTATATGTGTAACCTAGAAACACTTATGATAGTATTAGATTGAAATACTACAGTATATATATTTTTTCCCAGTGAAGTGCACTCACATAAAGTACAGGAAGTTTTAAGCAAATGGATTTTAAGATCAAGAGAACCCTAAGCAGGAGTTGTAGATTGATGGATGCCCTGCTTGGTTTTTCTGCAAGTGGAAATTATCCTAGTGGCTGAGGACTGAAGTTGGGACAGACAGGCAGTGTGTGAAGGTGGGGGATAAAACTCAGCTGAAATGTGAGCCATACAAAGGCTAATGATGGTACAGATGGTTTGCAAAGTCGTCTGCTTCTGTTCCTCCTGCTCTTGCCGTGCTGGGTTTTTCTTGGCACGGTGTGACCAGTGGTGAGCAGATAGTTTTATGTAATGTGCAGACCACTGACTGTTAGTCTGCTCAGGCTAGGCTGCTAAGAGCCACTGAGATTTAAGACCTGCTTTACTGTTGACTTGTGCAAGGTTTAATTCTAGTCTTTCTGTGGTCAAGCTGCAAAATACACATACCCATGTGGCAGAAAGAAACAGGATGGATACACAGTGGCATTGTTCCAGTATTAGCAGTTTATTCTTATTTCAGAAGTTCCAGGATAGATGTTTTTACTGCTTGAAAAATGTTGTTATTATATATTTCACATGCAAATAAGCTATTTCCTTCTTTTATTTCTGCATGGCTTGTTTTGGCAGGGTTCAGGTGATTACAGAAAATTGCCTTTTTTCCTAACCTGCCTACTTGATGAGTGTTCCTCATAGACACATTTGTCATGTGTTGAACTTCTTTCCTTCCTTTCAGTGCTGTTGTCTCATAAGAGAAATGTGTGTGATTGCCTCAACTGCCTTTTTTCAAGGTTGAAAGGATTTTTGGCTCTGCAAACACCATCTGTGGAACAGATCCTTCCACTGATGTTCTAATAGTGTTTCTTGCCAATTGTTCCAAAGTACTAATTTACTAATAAACAACTTAGTATTAATGTAACTAGACTAGACAATATTTAAACCAAAACAATAACTGATCTATATCTAAACTTTACTTAAACTTTGCTTAAAGTCTAGTTGATTAATCCTTCAAGGTACTGTAGTATTAATTTGTCTTTGATTTGTAATTTGCACTTAATTTGTCTTTCTGTATTGGTCCATGGATCATACTGGAATATTATCTGGTTTCCTAGATTTGAAATGTTTGTATTAAATTGCTCCAGTAAATGAACATTCTGTGTGTCGCCTCACTTTCAAGTGTCATTTACTCCATTTTCATGATGACCATCTGGTATTTCGTAATCATTGCATACTCATATTATCGGTTCCATGCACTCGCATCAGTTACATCAGTGGTTCTCAAACTTTTTCTGTCATTCCCCACTTAAGGGGGTGAGCGAATTTTCAAGCCCCACTTGTCAACAAAATAATAACCAAATCAGCCAAGTTTACTGTTTATTGAAATATCAATTCCTAAACCAATACGATCAAACACCACCAAGTTAAAAAAAGATAAAATACACGTGCAATTGTTACAAGGCTTACGTTGTCACTTATCTTTGCATAATTGACCCCATGTTTATTAGCTGCTCAGCAATCGTTTGTAGTTTTTTTGCACTGGCCAATTCTGTATGAAACTTTGAATGAAGCCATTTGTGCTTTGCTGTCCACTGATTCAGATTTTACCATGCGATTCTCCTGCTGTCTGTATTCTGCCAGCTTTCTTTCAAAGACGTCCAGTGGTTTATTAACGTGACTGGAGTGTGTTGTCTCTAAGTGTCTTCCTAATTTGTTGGGTCTCATGCGGTCTGCTGCCAGCAGTTTAAGACACAAAACACACACGTGTCTCTCTTCTGCCCCCACCATCACCACCATGAATCCAAGCTCAAGATAGGCTTCATTAGTCGTGGGTGATATAACCAAAATCTTCTATCATGGTAGAAGCAATTTTCTAACTCAATAACGATATATATATCACAATATAGCGATTTGTATCTGAAAATGCATAAATAAAAAAGAAAACACAAAGAAACTGTTTTACATAATTTAATTTTTTTATGTAATTTTATTTAAACTTTGAATTGCTGAGGTTTGCCACATTTTTTTACTTTGGCCATATTCGATTTGGATATCAGATGATAGAAAAGGTTTGACGTGTTTCCACCACTTGTTAAAACAGTGCACTTGCGTACCTTCCAAATCACGTACATTTCATTCATATCACTTTTCTTATATCCAAACCAATTCCACACCACAGACGATGCACCTTTTTTTCTTTACAATCTCCTCTTTGTTGGTTTTGTCACATGTAAGCAAACTCACTGCTGCTGCACCGTCTTCTTCCATTGTCGAAGTGGATGTGAAGCCAAACACGTCAAAAGTGGGACGAAACCGCGGCACCCGATTGAACCAAATATCTGCGCAAATGCAGCGCAGCGCGACTACCTGAATAGCGCAGTGATGATCTGGTTTATTTGCGCAGCCCGGTGGATCACGCAGCACAGCTCGAATCACAAACCTGCGCGACTCACTGTGTTTTATTTAAAAACAATTCATTTAAAATGTCAGGACTGTTTAATATTGTTTCCGCCTTGCCATGCCTGGATTGTACGTGCGCATCCCAGCCGGGTAAAATGTAATTTGATGGTCGGCGCGGTTTATTTCTGTCAGAGTCGCGCAGCGCTTCCCAGTGGCTCGCGCAGGTTTGTGATTCGAGCGGCGCTGCTCAAGTTTGTCCGATGTTAAACCGTTATTGTTGCAATATGGTTCCACTTCTTCTCCCGGCCCACAACTGATGTTATTTTAAATGTACTTGTATTAATGATCCATTTATTTGTGTGTGATTGTTTAGTTTTGAGCGTACGCTCTTCATTATCAATAAAGAAAAGCATGAATTAGAATAGGAACTTTCCTGTTATTTCCTCCCGTTCATTGCGCCCCACCTGTCATGTCTGTATTCCCCACTAGTGGGGCGCGCCCCACACTTTGAGAACCACTGAGTTACATTATCATGAATCTAGTAAAAAGAGGCAGATGACTGCATTGTCATTGCCTACAAAAAAATAAGTTAAGGTTGTAGGACTGCCACAGATAAGCAGAATAAAGGATATTATATGTTACATGGCTGCATCATCGAGACAGTCTCTGAACAAAATGTTTGTTGTGAGGTTGAGTCTCTGATAGCATTGCTGATGCAATCCTACAGTCTCAACCCCAACACAGTCATCGCTCCTTTGCTGCTGGCCCTTATGATCATACCATATTATGTGAAGCACTGTACTGTATCTACTATAACATTCTCTCCAGTGCAAGTGACAATATGCAAATGCAATGTTTGTTCATATACTCTCTCCTGTGTCTCTGTAAACCTTGCTAAGTCAGTGTGGACAAATCTCGATGCATGAGTTTAACTTCCTGGAATTGCCATGGCAGTTCTCAGGCCACCAGCTGCTGCTGCGCTGGCATGGGAAACATGTGGAGAGAGAGAGAGAGAGAGAGAGACAGCCCATGCCAACAGGAGGTACCCGCTGCCACTGGGGATGTTCAGGGTTCGGGGCCAGGCACAGCTAGAGGAAAGCCTTGTAATAATATCTCACACAGGAAGGATGCATTTGAAATGTCTGCATGTTAGTACCAGTTGTAAATCCCAAAGGCCATGTGTCAGGGGTTAGCATGCAAAGGAGTCAGTCTGCACTTTTAAAAGCAGCTATACTCAGCTGCTCAGAGGTTTGGGTAGTTTGTTCTGGTTTTGCTTTGCTTCCTGTGCATCAGTCAATATAAAAGTGCAAAATCAGCTTCCTTACTGCCTTACCACACATCTCCTAACCTCATTGAAATTAAAAGTTTTGTAGCTTGTATCTCCTGTACTAGTGCACTGGTCCTAGTTTTATACAAGTTCAGAGACACAAGCCTCTAAATCTTACCTCAAGAACGCTAAGTGCAGAAGCACTTCAGCAGTGAAGAGAGACTTCTCTTCAGAAGCATCCCAGTAAACAGCCTCGGGCACTTCTTGTCTGGAATTCAATCTCTTTGTTCTCCTAAACGACATGTGCACATGAAAGCCAGGAAGAGGGTGCGAACACTGGAGCCATTGTTGGTTCGTACTCTCTCCTCCATGGTCTCCAGCACTGCCACAGGCTCAGCCACCAGGACTACACTACGAGATTTGCAATCATCTGCTTTAGATGATGAGGTTCAAGCCATGCTGACTAGTTCTACAGTATCCTTCACCCAGAGTTATAAAAGTGAGCAGAGTGGATGAATGTCCTTATGTTTTGCACAGTACAGTAAGTGAATAAAGGGTGTTTGTGTACTCGGGGGTGTATTCACTTTTACATGAATTGGCCATTTGTGTAACTTTTGAAAGTATTTTTGCAGTTTATATTATGGTAAACAAAGCAGAATTATTTGTGATGACACAGTTATAAAGAAGCACTAATTTAGATACTTCAGAACTGTCATGTTTGCCTAACTTTGCCAGTGTGAAAAATTAGGGATATAATAGGGATAGTTGTAGATAAACAGCTCTTGCTGGAAAGAGGAGAATTTCCGACAGAAGCAGGTGTATTCAGTGAGTTAATCAGTATATTGACACTCAGTAAGGCCGCATAGATGCGCCGTTTAGTGTAAATGTTTAACACTTTTATGTACAGTGGTTACTCAATCGGAATAACCATCCCGCCGCGCATACCGCCGTTTTCAGTTGCATTTCAAAGTCATTCGTAAAATGGCCGCCAGGTGGCGCAAAGTGACATTTTCATTCATCGCAGTAAATACAACAGTGATGGTAATTTCCACAACAAACATGAAAAATCTGAACCAGAGCTATTGATGTGTACTGTACAATAATGAGTAAAAAAAATTATAGTAGATTTATTAACTGAAATAAATGACCATATTTCTCAAGAGAATTTTCAAGCCCCACTCATCAAACAAAATTATAACGAAATCGGCCAAGTTTACTATTCATTTAAATATAAATTTCTAAACCAATAAGATCAAATAACACCAAGTTATTATTATAACAGGCTTACTTCGTCACTTATCTAGAGCTTGCTTTATTAACCATGCCTTATTAACGTCACTTGGGTGCATTGTCTCTAAGTGCTCGCTTGGTGTAGCGGTTAGAGCCCTCGGTCAGTGATACACAAAGCTCCGGTTCGAATCCTGAGGGATGATGTTTTAAAATTGTTTTATTGTAATTATAGCAAAATTAAAATAAAATGTTGTATTTTGATTTTGCTTCAGCATACTATAGAAAAAACAGCAAACTCGCACGCAACCAGTTTGTATTCTTTAAATTTAGGGGCGTGACGGCTCGGTCTGCTGCTGCTGCTGTGTGTGTGTGTGTCATTATACTGATGAAAAGTGGTGGCCATCTGGAGTACCGGGAGTTTTGATTTACGACAGCTGTTTACGGCAGTGTAGTCCAGTGCGGGAGATGCATTGTGGGTAATGAGGTCCGGTGTGTGAGAAGTTGTATGCGAATGCGAGATGTAAGCTGGGATATAGAGTCTGAGTTTTGTATTCTTTTCACTCGTTTTTAGATTGATTTAATAGCAGGATCTACCCGAAAATTTGTACTATAACCTGACAATATGCAGCAAAATAAAGAACGGACATCGACAAGTTTGTCCATCTCATCAGTACATGAATTAACGGGCTGTTACGCTGCCGCGAGCAACATTGAAAACAAAGCAGAGAAGCTAACTGTGTTTGTTACTGCGCATATCAGGGAGAGATATTGATCCTTTTAAAAATAGTTTTACTTTAATTATAGCAAAATTCAAATAAAACATAATGTTTTAAGTGCGCTTAAGGTAGAGTCTTATAAACTCTTATATAGTCTTATGTAGTCTTATATAGTTTTATTATATATTTTTTGCACATTAATCTGAAGTCCTCATCTGTTACATTTTTGATAACAATAGTTTTTTTTTTTCAGCCTGTCACGGCGTGTGCCCAAATCATCTTTTTTTTTATCCTTGGCTGCCAAGCTATCCGGTTTGCACCCCGCGCTATAAAATACTTGGGGTTTGTTGGGTTACAGGGGATTTTTACTACGCGGTGTGATTGCAACGCTCGAGCAACAACGCGGAAGTGCGGCATTTCTAAACCAATAAGATCAAATGACACCAAGTTTAAAACAGATAAAATACACGTGCAATTAGTATAATTGTATAACAGGCTTACTTCGTCACTTATCTAGAGCTTGCTTTCAAAGAAGTCTCTGGGGTGCATTGTCTCTAAGTGCCCGCTTGGTGTAGCGGTTAGAGCGCTCAGCCAGAGATCTACAAAGCGCCGGTTCGAATCCCGAGTGATGATGTTTTAAAATTGTTTTATTTTAAAACTAAATAAAATGTTTTAAGTGCGCTTAAGGTAGAGTCTTATAAAGGCTATTTAGACTTAGATTAATGTGCAAAAAATATATAATAAAACTATGAGTCCTCATCTGTTAGATCTGTTTAGTTTTTTTTTCCAGCCTGCACGAATACGCTGCTCCATCCCTTTCCCGCCTATTCAGGGAGCCTACGGAGTGAGCGATTAACCATAGTCAAATCTATTGGTGTGCGCCCAACCCACGTTACTCGTGAGTCGGCCTATTCATAAAAATAAAACAAAATAAAATGTTTTGATTTTGCTTCAGCATACTATAGGAAAAACAGCAAACCCGCACGCAATCTTTAAATTTAGGGGAGTGACGACTCTGTGTGTGTGTGTGTGTGTGTGTGTCATTATACTGGTGGATTATTCAGTGAAACGAGGCTCAGCTGAAAGATGTTAGGCACATCAGTCACTTAACCCCAAATAAAAGGTATTTCTTTTCTATTATGAAACCATAATATTGCATCTCTTTCCTAATCATATGGAGGAGTGCGCGGGCGCCCCCGACAAAGAGCGTGTTGTTGCAGGAGAGAGAGAGAGGTTGATTTTACGACAGCTGTTTACGGGAGTGTAGTCCAGTGCGGGAGATGCATTGTGGGTAATGTGGTCCGGTGTGTGAAGTTGGACGCGAGATGAGTATCTGGGATATTTTTCACTCGTTTTTAGTTTGATTTAATAGCAGGATCTACCCGAAAGTTTGTACTATAACCTGACAATATGCAGCAAAATAAAGAACGGACATCGACAAGTTTGTCCATCTCATCATTACATGAATTAACGGGCTGTTACACTGCCGCGAGCAACATTAAAAACAAAGCTGAGAAGCTAACTGTGTTTGTTACTGCGCATGCGCATGTTTCGCTCCCTCTATATATCCCTCCATGCAGCGAAGTTGTTTGAGCAAATTAATAATTTCAATGAATGAAATGGACGAAGAAGAAAAGGTGGAGCTGAAAAGTACACGAAAATAAGAAAAAGCTTTAGAGGTAAATGCAGTGAAATGCTACAAATGAACAGATTCTGCCTTTTAAAAAGAGGAAGAAGAATACACTGGCTCATTAAAGTGGAGATTATTTTTTTAAAACCACATACTAGTATAGAAATATAACAAACAAAAATGTAAATAAAAAGTATCACTGAACATACAGTGGTGTGAAAAACTATTTGCCCCCCTCCTGATTTCTTGTTCTTTTGCATGTTTGTCACATTTAAATGTTTCTGCTCATCAAAAACCGTTAACTATTAGTCAAAGATAACATAATTGAACACAAAATGCAGTTTTTAAATGAAGGTTTACGTTATTAAGGGAGAAAAAAAACTCTGAATCTACATGGCCGTGTGTGAAAAAGTGATTGCCCCCCTTGTTAAAAAAATAACTTAACTGTGGTTTATCACACCTGAGTTCAATTTCTGTAGTCACCCCCAGGCCTGATTACTGCCACACCTGTTTCAATCAAGAAATCACTTAAATAGGAGCTACCTGACACAGAGAAGTAGACCAAAAGCACCTCAAAAGCTAGGCATCATGCCAAGATCCAAAGAAATTCAGGAACAAATGAGAACAAAAGTAATTGAGATCTATCAGTCTGGTAAAGGTTATAAAGCCATTTCTAAAGCTTTGGGACTCCAGCGAACCACAGTGAGAGCCATTATCCACAAATGGCAAAAACATGGAACAGTGGTGAACCTTCCCAGGAGTGGCCGGCCGACCAAAATTACCCCAAGAGCGCAGAGACAACTCATCCGAGAGGCCACAAAAGACCCCAGGACAACATCTAAAGAACTGCAGGCCTCACTTGCCTCAATTAAGGTCAGTGTTCACGACTCCACCATAAGAAAGAGACTGGGCAAAAACGGCCTGCATGGCAGATTTCCAAGGCGCAAACCACTTTTAAGCAAAAAGAACATTAAGGCTCGTCTCAATTTTGCTAAAAGACATCTCAATGATTGCCAAGACTTTTGGGAAAATACCTTGTGGACAGACGAGACAAACGTTGAACTTTTTGGAAGGTGCGTGTCCCGTTACATCTGGCGTAAAAGTAACACAGCATTTCAGAAAAAGAACATCATACCAACAGTAAAATATGGTGGTGGTAGTGTGATGGCCTGGGGTTGTTTTGCTGCTTCAGGACCTGGAAGGCTTGCTGTGATAGATGGAACCATGAATTCTACTGTCTACCAAAAAATCCTGAAGGAGAATGTCCGGCCATCTGTTCGTCAACTCAAGCTGAAGCGATCTTGGGTGCTGCAGCAGGACAATGACCCAAAACACACCAGCAAATCCACCTCTGAATGGCTGAAGAACAACAAAATGAAGACTTTGGAGTGGCCTAGTCAAAGTCCTGACCTGAATCCTATTGAGATGTTGTGGCATGACCTTAAAAAGGCGGTTCATGCTAGAAAACCCTCAAATAAAGCTGAATTACAACAATTCTGCAAAGATGAGTGGGACAAAATTCCTCCAGAGCGCTGTAAAAGACTCGTTGCAAGTTATCGCAAACGCTTGATTGCAGTTATTGCTGCTAAGGGCGGACCAACTAGTTATTAGGTTCAGGGGGCAATTACTTTTTCACACAGGGCCATGTAGGTTTGGATTTTTTTTCTCCCTAAATAATAAAACCCCTCATTTAAAAACTGCATTTTGTGTTTACTTGTGTTATCTTTGACTAATAGTTAAATGTGTTTGATGATCAGAAACATTTTGTGTGACAAACATGCAAAAGAATAAGAAATCAGGAGGGGGCAAATAGTTTTTCACACCGCTGTATATTGGGTCATATTTGTAAAAAAAAAAAAAAAAAAAAGAAAGAAAGGAAAGAACAATAAGTTCATTATTCAAAGTTATTCAGATCAGTGTAAAGTTAGTGTGATTTTAAAAGTGCTTTAACTCCACCTGGCACAGTTTCATCCTAGTGGAACAATCTGACTACATGTGCAGTACCATGGAAAAGTATTTGCCCCTTCCTGATTTTTTTCTTTGCATATTTGTCACACTTGTATGGGTGGAATTTGACCTAAACACTTTGAGGAAAAGACTAATTAGATATCATGAACATTTGGCAGGGGGTATCATCGTGATGCAGTGTAAGATCTACTACTCATCAGTGTAAACTGTAAGTGCAGCAGGTCAGTGATGGCCAGTGCCTGCTGATGATGACCAACACGTCTCCCCTGATCTACCAGAGCCAAGTGAAAAGAATCACAATCAAACTGAACAGGTAAGCTGGAATAAAATCAGTAGCAGCATTAATTCCTTCTAGTAATTATTATGGTAGACAATATTAATAAAAAAGTAATGCTGCTACTGATTTTATTTCAGCTTACCTGTTCAGTTTTATTGCCATTCTTTTTAAAATATTGTCTTTATAGATTTATATGTCGTTTGTCTTGATGTTCTTTCCTTTGTTTCTTTGTTTCACTAATATGACCCAATATACAGTGGTGTGAAAAACTATTTGCCCCCTTCCTGATTTCTTATTCTTTTGCATGTTTGTCACACTTAAATGTTTCTGCTCATCAAAAACCGGTAACTATTAGTCAAAGATAACATAATTGAACACAAAATGCAGTTTTTAAATGAAGGTTTACGTTATTAAGGGAGAAAAAAACTCCAAATCTACATGGCCCTGTGTGAAAAAGTGATTGCCCCCCTTGTTAAAAAATAACTTAACTGTGGTTTATCACACCTGAGTTCAATTTCTGTAGTCATCCACAGGCCTGATTACTGCCACACCTGTTTCAATCAAGAAATCACTTAAATAGGAGCTACCTGACACAGAGAAGTAGACCAAAAGCACCTCAAAAGCTAGACATCATGCCAAGATCCAAAGAAATTCAGGAACAAATGAGAACAAAAGTAACTGAGATCTATCAGTCTGGTAAAGGTTATAAAGCCATTTCTAAAGCTTTGGGACTCCAGCGAACCACAGAGAGAGCCATTATCCACAAATGGCAAAAACATGGAACAGTGGTGAACCTTCCCAGGAGTGGCCGGCCGACCAAAATTACCCCAAGAGCGCAGAGACAACTCATCCGAGAGGCCACAAAAGACCCCAGGACAACATCTAAAGAACTGCAGGCCTCACTTGCCTCAATTAAGGTCAGTGTTCACGACTCCACCATAAGAAAGAGACTGGGCAAAAACGGCCTGCATGGCAGATTTCCAAGGCGCAAACCACTTTTAAGCAAAAAGAACATTAAGGCTCGTCTCAATTTTGCTAAAAAAAAACATCTCAATGATTGCCAAGACTTTTGGGGAAAATACCTTGTGGACCGACGAGACAAAAGTTTAACTTTTTGGAAGGTGCGTGTCCCGTTACATCTGGCGTAAAAGTAACACAGCATTTCAGAAAAAGAACATCATACCAACAGTAAAATATGGTGGTGGTAGTGTGATGGTCTGGGGTTGTTTTGCTGCTTCAGGACCTGGAAGGCTTGCTGTGATAGATGGAACCATGAATTCTACTGTCTACCAAAAAATCCTGAAGGAGAATGTCCGGCCATCTGTTCGTCAACTCAAGCTGAAGCGATCTTGGGTGCTGCAGCAGGACAATGACCCAAAACACACCAGCAAATCCACCTCTGAATGGCTGAAGAAAAACAAAATGAAGACTTTGGAGTGGCCTAGTCAAAGTCCTGACCTGAATCCTATTGAGATGTTGTGGCATGACCTTAAAAAGGCAGTTCATGCTAGAAAACCCTCAAATAAAGCTGAATTACAACAATTCTGCAAAGATGAGTGGGCCAAAATTCCTCCAGAGCGCCGTAAAAGACTCGTTGCAAGTTATCGCAAACGCTTGATTGCAGTTATTGCTGCTAAGGGTGGCCCAACCAGTTGTTAGGTTCAGGGGGCAATTACTTTTTCACACAGGGCCATGTAGGTTTGGATTTTTTTTCTCCCTAAATAATAAAACCCCTCATTTAAAAACTGCATTTTGTGTTTACTTGTATTATCTTTGACTAATAGTTAAATGTGTTTGATGATCAGAAACATTTTGTGTGACAAACATGCAAAAGAATAAGAAATCAGGAGGGGGGCAAATAGTTTTTCACACCACTGTATGTTCAGTGATACTTCAAATAATATGTTTAAATAGCATTGCTTTCCATATTGTGTTTATTTTTTTTATACTAGTAACTGATGTTAAAATATATCTCTACATTAATGAGCCAGTGTATTATGATGTGGGCTGCTGTGGGCCAGAAAGTCCAGGGCCACTTTTTGGTTCCAGTCCGCCCCTGACTGAAAGTCTGAGGCATAAGAGCCTCAGATTGGGGAAGTGGTGAGAGGTCCTGAATATATAGGGGGAGGGTGAAAAATTTGCATTTGAATGTTGTCTGGCATTGTAAAGCACACACAGGACAGTGGTTCTCAAACATTTTCTGTTGTTACCCACTTAAGGGAGTGGGAGAATTTTCAAGCCCCACTTGTCAAAAAATTTGAACGAAATCGGACAAGTTTACTATTTATTGAAATATAAATTTCTAAACCAAGAAGATCAAATAACACAAAGTTGAAAACATATAGAATACACGTGCAATTATTATAACAGGCTTAAATATTATTTAGTACAACAAAACTTCTCCGCGCTCTGGAAAACTTTATTAGACTACGTAGGAAAATAAAAAGGAGGATAACGATACCGGCTTCATATTAAATTAACAAATATTGTATTTGTAAATCATCAGCACTCGTGTTTTTACGTTATTATAAATAATGAAATGCAGTAGACTGTTATGGTCATTATAATTTTCTTTAATAATGATTCGTTCTATTTTTTTTATTCTGATAGTTTACTCAATTTGCTTTTTGGTTATTTATATATTTAAATTGGGATGCCTTCTACTCTTACAAGCCCTTGTGTTGTTGTTTGTGCTGTTGTTCTTTAATAATACAAATAATCAGATACAAACAGTCTTTCTAAACGAAAACTAACCAATGTTTTTTTTATTTTGCTCAGCATACTATAGAAAAAACAGCAAACAAACAAAAAAAAAAACATCGTGCCTGGTATAGGTTTAATATTCAGTGCGCACCGTTTGTACATTTGTTATTTTACAACTTTCAGCTGAGCCTCGTTTCACTGAATAATCCACCAGTATAATGACACAGACACACACACACACACACACACACACACACACAGAGTCGTCACTCCCCTAAATTTAAAGAATACACTGGTTGCGTGCGAGTTTGCTGTTTTTCCTATAGTATGCTGAAGCAAAATCAAAAAACATTTTATTTTGTTTTATTTTTATTTTGCTATAATTAAAATAAAAAAATTTAAAACAGTATTACACAGGGATCGAACCCGGGTCACCCGCGTGAAACGCCGCGGACTTACCCACTGCACCACTCAGACACTTAAAGACAACACGCCCCAGACTTTAAATAGCACCCATTCCTCTATACTGTTCTTTACAGATTTTCCTTATCATAACATGCGTTAGATAGTTTTTTTTTATCACTCTATAAACAATACTTTGCTATTTTTATAGATGTTGAGCATCGTGAGCAAGCCCGAGATCATATTAACGTTAATTATCACCAGCCGTCATGAATAGGCCGGCTCACGAGTAACGTGAGTTGGGAGCACACCAATCGATTTGACTATGGTTAATCGCTCACTCCGTAGGCTCCCTGAATAGGCGGGAAAGGGATGGAGCCGCGTATTCGTGCCGGCAGGAAAAAAAAAACTAAACAGATCTAACAGATGAGGACTCAGATTAATGTGCAAAAAATATATAATAAAACTATATAAATCTACATAGCTTTTATAAGACTCTTTATAAGACCTTATGATTTAGATTTTTCGATTTGATGTGATTGAAAAAGTTTTTTCTATCTAAATATAAATAAAAGCATGCACAAATATTTTTTTCTTTAATCAAAATTTTAATAATAATAAAATATTGACCATAAAATAACTTCTCCTAAACTGCATAAGTTATGTTGACTGCTACGTTATGTGATGTTATGTTATAAAATTCTAATCAAATTCAAATTTATTTGTCACATACATAGTCATACACAGTACGATATGCACTGAAAAGCTTAAACGACTGCCCGTGACCCTAAAAAAGATTATTAATAGAAAATAAATATGGAATAAAATAAGAAATAAAATGTAGAAAAACTTTAGCTAAGGAAAATATAGCTATAAAAGATAAAACTAAATATCAAATATAAGAAAAACCTAGTTGTACAAATACAGGAAAAAAAAAATTCTGTACAAATATAGATGTTATGTTGTTATGTTACTGGACAGAGTTGAAACTAATTTTATTTACAAATAAAAGTCAACAGACAAAGTCAACTAACAGGCAGGAGTGTGAAGGCTATCATTTGCTTCTTCTGAGACACATGACACCAGCATCTTTTCAAACTCCCCATTCATCTTTAGAGGGCAGGAGGAAAAGGCTGTTCATGTGAGTGGGTTGGCTAGTGTCGCTTCCTAACAAGGTACCGCTAAAATGCTCACTAGACTCTTAGCCACAGAGGCTGATCGGCAGTACTGGTCATGGCTAATCATGTTGAAACCCACCCGATCCAGGTCGCTGCCTATTCAGTCAGAACATTTCTACTATTATGCATTAGTTTTGTGCTAAGCTTGTACTCACATTTGTTTAGGACAATGAAAATACAATACTTCATAACTTGAATAAGAAAAAAAGCCCAGATAACAAACATCCATCAAAAGTTAATGAAAATCATCAACTCATTTATCTTGTTTAAGGTAATCAAGGACATTCCAATTGTCCCTCAATGTCTTTGGCCTTGCTGTTAATGTTATGAGGTAGGGACAGTAAATAAACCATGAGATATCTAATTGTTGTGCTGCTCTTTTTGTCGATATGCTTGATGGTATGTTCTGACTTGCCTTTGTTTTAGTACCCAGATGTGCTGTGTTCCATCAGGGGTTTGGGTAATATTGTGAGCTGCCAACACTACACCCTGGCCCTGGCATAGTGGGTAGTATTGTATGCCATGCATTGTGTGCAAGGTCCCAGCAGGGAAACAGCTGTGGCTGATGGACTTTCCAGACCTGTGTGTTGGCGGCGTAACATTTTCTGTCCATAGCCTTCATCGTGGGCCAACTTTTATCGTACACTGACCCCGTAAGCTTTTTGTCCCTCATTTTTATTATCTGTCATAGCACATAAAATGTAGCTGTCAGTCAAATAAATGAGTCATTGTGGGAAAAAAAACATAGTTGGGTATTGCTGTATATTTTATAGTTTGATTTGATATAGTGTACAGAAATGCTAGACCTATGATATACAGTACAAGTAATATCATACAGCATTGAAAACTACATACCAACAGAGGGTGATAGTTTTGTGCTACATTTGGAATGCGCTGAAATTAGTTCATGTTGTAAAAATTAGGGCTGCACAATATATCGAAAAATTATCCTTATTGCGATAATGGTATATGCAATATCTGTATCGCAAAGAATTGCGATAAATGAAATCGATGAGTGTATGGTTACACGTAAATAAAAAGTAATGTTTGAAAGTAATTCATATTGTGTTGGCAGGTCTATGGTAACAGCAAACCAGCAGTCAGAATATCTGCTGAGGGTTTTAAGTCATTCATAGTGTTTTGAAGTCTAAATATTTGCATCTTCCTTGACATTTAGTTTCTTTTTAGCCTGAATTAGATTTAATTACATCAGACGAATATCTATTACCTGTTTATTTTAGTATGATTACATATATAAATAATTTTTTTTAAATAGCCAATAATAATAATAACAAAATGCATTTCTCTAGGGAAATGTTATATTGCAAGAAATATCGTTATCGCAATATTCAACAACAATATTGCATATCGCATATTTTCCTAATATCGTGCAGCCCTAGTAAATGTTATTTATGTTCAACTGGATATATTTTCTGCTTTTGTGCACATGATTGTGAATCATTTGCTTATAAAAACCCATAACCTCACCGTTACAGTTTAGCCTTATTATATGGTTTACACAGCTGTTTAGTCCCAATTCTGTGAGTCCTTGTTATACCGTGGCAGTGAAAATTCTCTATCTTTTACTTTTAAATGTAGATGTGATTTCTACTGTTGATATTTTTTGCAATGCAGGTGTTTAAGTGATTTCCATTCATGTGCAATCCTTCCAGGATTAAATGATGTGTTGAAGTAATTTCAAACCTCTTTTGTTCTTTTCTTCGCATGATGCAGGCCAATTACTTTACTCTTCTGAAACTTGACTAAATCTTTAAACTTTGAGTGTACTTACTGGTTTATTTTAATATGAATGACACCATTGTTTTGTAATATGCTATTTGGGATGTGACCTGGGTATCAGGTACATGCAGTTGCTTAGAATTACAGAAGTGTCATGAGAATAAAATAAGTTCCTCAACAGTAAATTTACTGCGTATTGGAAGAATACATAGGACAAAAACACAGATCAGGTAGATGGAACGCTCAAAACACTCTTGCGTGATATAATGAAATACAGTGGAACCTTGGATTACGAGAATAATTCATTCTGGAAGCGGGCTCATATTTTAAAACACCGAAAGCGAATTTTCCCATAAGAAGTAATGGAAACTCAAATTATTCATTCCACAGCCCAAAAAAATAAATACATAAAAACTAACACAAAATATAAAGTAAAAATAAAACAAATTAACCTGCACGTTACCTTTTACAAAAAAAAAAGAAAAAAAAAGAAAAACACAAATAAGTGTTTCTCTTTGTGCGTGCAGGCACTGTATGTGAGTATGTGTGAAGCTAAAGTATTACCAGTTACCCTACCTCCACTCTTTTCACACATGTGCACGGATGTTGATTATACCAGTGAGAGACGCGCAGTAAGACCCAGCAGGGGAGACGATTACCCACAATTCCACAGTGCAAGAGAGAGAAAAACTATTGGCTCAGTTGTGATCACGTGACGCTTGACATCAAAACAAGAAGCGCATGCGCGATACATGATACTCGGTACTCGTAAACTAAGACTTGTTCGTTTTACAAGTCAAAATTTATTAAAAATCTTTGCTCGTCTTGCGGAACACTTGCAAGCCGCGTTTTCACTGTGCTTAGAAAGTCACCAGCACCTCCTGTTAAAGAGTTCTCTACAATTTCAGCATTGATATATCAGCATCAGCAGTGTTACAGTACAAACAAAATATTTGTTAGCATACTGCTATTCACTATACACTACCATGGTCTCTCTCTCTCTCTCTCTCTGTTACTCTGCCAGTCACTGTGCAATCAGATGTCTTTTGTGCCTGAATTTGGGATTTGATGATGTTTGCCATATCGGAGCTGGCATATTATGTACATTTATAAATTCATTACTGGTCTCAGTCTGACACCCCTGAAACAGATCTGACCAATACTTTTATAATTTCTATTATATTTTTAGCAAAAACAAACAAACAAATAAATAAACTGTACACTATAGCTTAACAGTGACAGAATAATAGAACTGTCAGAGAGCGCAATGGTTTAACACAACATGTGGTCGGTGGTGCAAAAGAATACAAAGCCCAGAGTATTCTTTACTTGTAGGCTCATAATTAGCACAGCATTATTAGGGTTATTTCAGAATGTAAAAAATGTTTTACGACAATGTCTTCTGTAGATATCAAATGAGAGTTATTTCAGATTAGGTTTGTGTTGTGTAAACTGGTGTAACGCCTCTGACAGGTGGGATCTCTGGTGACTCTTGAGAAGAGGAAGTGACTCTGTATCGTTGGATGCAGTCATTTCCTGGCAGGGACCATACAAAACAAGCAATTCTCTTACTACTCTGACTTCACAAGTATATTGTCTTTAGATCATATGGATCTCTAGACAGCTGGGCCCCAACGTCAGTATTACAACAACATTACCACAATTTTCAGAAATAGATATCTGACAGATACATTCATAGACCGACTTTTCTGTACACTGTTGATTAAAGTTGTGATAATGTGTTCGTATAATAAGAGCTCTGTAACAGAAACTTGTGTTAAGTGTGTACTTGACATTTAATTGTGTTAGACTTACATAATTATTAGTTTTACTACATACACAGTTGAAAGTAGTAAGAGCATGAACCATTGCCTCCTGCTGTAAAGGTACTTCACCTCAGTTGTACTCTGGTATGTGGAGAGAGAAGTGTGTAGCTCGAGGAAGTGAGGGTGACTCATAGCTATAGGATCTGTTCCAACAGATCATTTTAACCACGTCTCCTTGCTAGGCTAAATGCTATTCTGGGCATTTACACAAGGCCCTCTACACCACATGTACTCAGCTTGTGTAATCTGCTTGTGAGGAGAGCCATTCCTCAAAAACACATCAGCTCACTCATCTCTATAGTTATGGCCTTTCAGATTTTAATGGATTTAATTAGAACTCATTTTACATCCTGACATTTGGGAAAATTAAAGTTGTTGTGGCTGAAAAGTATGCATTACTGACTACTGGTTTATTTGGTTTTTAATAAGTCCAAAAATGCTCATTCTAATAAGTCATATGTCATGTCATTAAGGTTTGATGTACAGTATTAATCAGTTGGCATTCAAATAAACATTGAAAAGAGTAAAATTATTCACATAACTATTCCACTAACCCTTTCAAATGAATAATCTTTGACTGCTTATCCTGTGTAGGGTTATATTGGGGTGAAACGTAGCCAAAGGAGCTCAGGGCACAAAGTGGGGGACATCCTGCTAATGATGTCCCATCACCTTGCTCGACAAACTCACACACCCACACTGGCACCATATATTAGAATTTTGAACAGACTACACTAGCCTAAGACCACAGACTCAGACTGTAATATTTCTCCTCTTTGAATCTGGCAGCCAAAAAGTGTAAAAACTGTAAATTATTATTTTTTTTATTATATTTTGTTAACTCATCCTTATCCAAATAGAAATTTGTAATAATTTGTGCTAATGTTACAGCGTGGAGTGGTAAAAGAAAAATATATTAAAGGTAATGAAGTATAGCATTTTGCTGTTACAGTTGGATAGCAGGCCATACACACAAAAGTGTGCAGAGTATAAATTTCATTAGACATTAGTCTGAAAAAGAGTATATTGGACTATGTTCCTGGCTCCTTACATTCCAGGCCTTATATAAATTGGTCCCAAGTGACATTAACATGAAAGCCCATCTTCAGTGGGCAGTGGGAATTAAACCTGTATTTTTGAAGAGATACTTAGTTGGATGAATCTTGAACCTTACTGCATGATTCTAATTGAACTGAATCTAAATAGAATTTCATGCAAGCAACATGAGTACTTTGAGTCCCTTTGGTATCATAAGTAAAGCTGGTTGTAGCAGTGTGATTGTGATGGGGAATATTTTCCTGACACACCCTGATATCCCCTGAGTCAATCTGAACAATGTTACTATTACCTTCATCACTGCAGTTTACCCTCATTTGGAAGGAAGGAGACTTCCAACATGCATCATATTCCAAAGCATCATGACTAAATGATTCCATAATTCTGCCACGCTTTCTAAATTTTATTGGCCTGTACCTACAGTATACTGGATCTCAAACCTATCAAGCATCCAGGATCCAGGATTACACATAACAAGGCTGACATAAAATTTGCAGCAAGTCTTTTGTAGAATACATGCCTAGGCAAACAAGTTCATGCTTTTCTGAAGATAAAAGATGTACTGACATCTAATTTGGCCATTTTATTCTTCACGTGGGATTTTAGGAGGTTGGACTATAGGGACGGAAATCACCAGGCACAACTCAATACGATGTTATCCCAATACCTAACAGCCGATTACATTTGTGTTGTGATTCTATACTGTAAGTATCATGGTTTTATAAATATTCCAGTGTAATGTAATTTCTTTCCCTCAAATTTTGTTGCAATACTAAATAAACTTCTGAGATAATTTGCTCCTACCCCACAGGATGTTGCGCAGCCCGTCAATGTGCGAATAGTTTAGAGCACCGCCTGTAGGATTATAGAGGGTGGCACCAATAAAAAAAAAAAACAGGTTTTGGATTTGAAAGAATCGCGGTACTTCACTGAATCGATTTGTTATCCATTATCACTCATGGATTGGGACAATCCTTTTAGCATGCTTTAAGTGTGAGTATGAATACTGGAATTATTATTATTATTAATAAAAACTGTTTGTTGTCTTTAGTTCCCAGAATGCGGATTTTTCGGTATGTATGACAAGATCCTGCTCTTCCGCCATGACCTGAACACTGACAACATTCTGCAGCGACTAACGTCAGCAGAGGATATCCATGAGGGAGACCTTATTGAGGTGGTCCTTTCAGGTAGGTTATGAGTTTTTACCTTGATCTACAGGAAAGAAGTTCTTTGAAAGCTTTGCCAAGGGCATTTTTTAGGAAACTGCAGAAATCCTGTTTCATGTTTTCAAACAGATGGTCTGGGCTAGTGAGCTTGATATGGAACAGACTAGTGTTAACTGGATGAGACTGGAGAATAATTCTAGACTGTGCTGGTACTGGCAGACCACATTCCTCATCAACAGAATATCAGTAAAAGCTTAATTATCTTTGATCAGCTATGAGCAAAACAGTTAAGACCATTCAAAATACATTTTAATCCAAGCCCCGAGTTAATGCATGTGCGTGTTGAGAAAATTCAAGCCAGACACGTAGACTCAAGGATTTCTCTTCTTTCATGGCGACAGGGAGGGTGACATACTGGCCCGTAATATTTAAACAATCTAGTCTACTGTTACACTCTGTAAAAATCAGTTAGTTGAAAGTCATTAAAGCAAATTGGGAAAAAAATGCTTTTGGATTTACAGTAGGCTTCTGTGTCTGAGAAATGTTTATGGTCTGTTCCTGTCCTAAATGGCTTTTGCATCCTGCACTGTGCGTCTGCTCTGTGAGCACTGATTTTCCTGTCATTTATGTCATCTCCGCAGGGGAGTAATACTGCACACCTGCCTCGCACATCCTCCACGCCACGGTTACGCCAAGCCAAAATTAGTATAATATTCTGGCACTCATGCTTGATTTAGTATTGTCCTGTAATCACACCAAAACTTTCATCGATTCATCGTTAATGAATCACACTACAAGTTAAACATATGGCACTTTTAACCTATCGTACCATAGCTAGGTATTTCGAACAGGCACGTCTCTCACAGTCCTTCGTTGTTTATGTCTGGACAGTCTCCTGTTATGCAGCATTTGTGGTCATCAAATGTCTTTGATGGAAAATTGGCTACACGGTGCAGAGAGACAGGAGGACAGCTTTGACTTGGCGTTTAGCTCAAAGGCAGGAGCTTATTTTTGTTGCAGTAAACGACGGTAGTGGTTCTGCTGTGAAGTGCCGCGGGGACATGAGAAAACTGCAGGGCCTGAGTTTTCCGGATCCGCAGGAGGTCATTCAGTCCTTAGTTTCATGTGAGATAGCACTTCTACAGTGATTCCATCTTGATCCTGTCCTTTTAAGTGTGTTCAACTATCCAGGAATGTGTTTGTGGATGACTTACATTTCAGCCAGTTTGCTTTTCACATCTGTTGAAAAAATGAAACAGTGAAAAAAAACGTGTCATGTGTTCCATTACTGTTAATGTTTACTTTAAAGTGTCACGGGTCTATGTGTGTGTTTGGGGCCTTTAGCATTTAAAACAATGAATAATACTTCTCAAGCATATAGGGAATTACTACAGACAGCCATCGTTCACTCACTTTCATTAATTGAAATTGTCCTGGTTAGTGGAGCTGAGCTTATTCCAGGAACACTGTGCATGAGGAACAGTGCAAGAATATACCCTGGGTGGGCTGCCAATCCATAGCAAGGCAGCATACACAAATTTACACCTTGGGGCAATTAGTCTTAGCCTGTTCACCTTATGCTTTGTTTTTGGGGGTGGAAAAAATAACAGAGAAGCTGAAAGTCATTGAATGCACAGAAATTCTGTGCGATACAGACACAAACATGCACAGAAACTTTGCACACATTAACCTCAGGATCTCACCAGGGACACTGAAGCTGTGAAGCTGTGAAGCTGTGAGGCTGCGATGCTACCCGCTGCTCCGCCCACCACAGACAACCTTCTTATTATATTACCACAACCAAACATTTCATTCTAGTTGCATGTACTGAGAAAAGAATGGAAAAACTTTTTCTTACTTAAAGCACACTTGTAATGAAAGTTTATTGGAAGTTCATATTAGGTCAAAATATTTCTTTACTATATCTGTGACTTTGCCAGGTTGTCTGCTTTATTTTCCATGCTATGTGCCATTGTGTGTTGGCACATTTAGGTGCCTTTGTGAGCATTTGATTACTTCTTGGACATTTGAATTATGGTTTTACATAATGTGGGCGGTGTGGTGTTTTCATGAATGCCTCATTATGAGTTTGTGCCAAGGCTTTGTACTGCTGCCTGGCATGTGACTTGCTGGCATCTTCAGTCTTCAGCTTTATGCCTTTGATCCATGGAGAGGAGCTCACTCATGCAGGGCTCATGTTATCTACAGTAGCTAAAGAATCAGTGTCTCTTTCTCTTACTATCTGTATGCCAGCCAAAAGAAATCTAAAAACTATAACTCATTCTGTGGTTTCATTAATCAGTCCAGAGTACAAGTTTAAAAAAAAATTCTAGTATAGTATGGTAAAAGATGGAGCATGAAATAAATGGGAAAGAAAATGATGTATAGCACTTCCATAAACTCTGCAGGGCTTTAGATTTTGTTCGATAGTCTGAAAAAGGGTGTGCATAGCACCAGAGTGTTCCTGACTTTTTATCCACAAGGAAACCACTCCCAACTACTACAGTATCAAGTTTTTTTTTTCACTGATTTATCACTGATGAGTGATATAGATGAGAAGACTTAGATTAGGCATTTAATCTCACTTTCCGTTACCGCAGTAATTCCCACTGTACACTCATTCCAGTTATATGGAAGATGCAGGTGTACACCATCAGTGCTTTCTTCTCCTGCCCCAGTCAAAAACGAGACTTTTACCATTAAACTTTATAGGTCAATTGGATTTTTCTGTCTGCTTCTCTATAGCTGTTCTGGGATCCTCATCAGCGTAGCACAGATGGTTGAACAAAAGTCCTTGAAAGCAAGCTACGTCTACTTCACCTGTTTTTTTTCTTTCTTTTCTATAGCTCTGAAGTACAGTGGAAAGCTTAGATTGATCTCACACAGTTAATGGACCTCAGCCAGTTAATTCGGCCTTATACTCAGCATTTACTTATTGTCAGCACAAACATCTTCACAGTTATTTCATCGTTGTCTCTTTCACTTTGACCTAGTAGAATAGCGTCTGCAATTTCCTCTTTACTGTTCCCAATTTACTCAGTTACATATGCTATATAATGCTGCTTCAACAGCTATATCTTAAGAGCAGTTTAGTGTATCATGAGGCTTAATCTGCATGAGGACATCATCCTCTAATTTGGAATCATTTCTTCAAGTTCTGACCTGATGGATGAATCAACCAGATGACTTCACTATTGTTTAAAATTAACCACTAGGGAGTGTTTTCAGTGCTGTAAAATGCATCAACACTGTGCTGTGACTCACCGCTGAATCATATCTGTGAATCACTTTTCCTGACTAAAGTAATGTTTTACTGTACTGTTTGTGGTTTAGCCTTTAGCAGATTTGCACAAATTAGGCTTCTGAAAAAAAGAATCATAATATTGGTAAAATATTTACAGTTGCATATCTAGGACAGATATATATATATATATATATTAAATAAATGTGTTATATGTATTAATCACTAAGATGCACTTCAATATACTGATTTGCTTATGATAAAAAAATATAATCTTGTTTGGTTTAGTCAGATCCAAATCCAATTCAGAATGTTTGTAAATTCAGAATGTATTACTGGATTTCACTAGTGCCCAGGTCTTTTATTTTCTTTAAGTCATCATCGTCGTCTATAATGCTCTATCCTGTACACAGCGTCATGGAGGGGCCTGGAGCCTATCCCAGGAGACTTAGGGCACAAGGCAGGGCACACCCTGGACAGGGTGCCAATCCATCGCAGGGCTAATTCATAAAGTGATTAATATTAAATACATTTATTATAATAAAATGTTTTTCTGTTTTGTTTTTGTTTTTTCATTTCATTTTTGTGTTGTGCTGTTCACTCTCAAGTCCATTTTTTGGTTGAGTTCATTTTTAAGTTACTTTTAAATTACAGCTCAGGCTACAGTGGAAGACTTTCAGATTCGGCCTCACGCCCTCTATGTGCACTCATACAAGGCCCCTACCTTCTGTGACTACTGTGGGGAGATGCTGTGGGGTCTCGTTCGACAAGGCCTTAAATGTGAAGGTAATGCTTCAGATTTCATTAACACTTAAAGAATACCGCACTTAAGAAATTCATGAACGTTAACTGGATGAAAAGACAAATCTGTACTAAAAGCTGTCTGTTTATAACGTGATTACACACAAACTTTGCTATGTATCTTTCGATTACATAGAAACACAAACTCATATGAGTGGTCATTCAGTACATAAGAACAATACATTACATATGTGCACCATATGGGCCTCAGAGCTGTGGATGTCTGCACACCAAAGGCCAAAGAATCAAGTGTTTTCCAGACACAGCGCCGAGCACACTGATTCAGTGCCTCTGGCTCAGGGTAATGTCGTGCAGTGAGATGTCTCAATGCTGTGTTGGCTTCCCCTTGACTGTATCCAGCTAGTCTTTGAAGCCCAATAAAGCAGTTTTTTGATTGGAGCAGAGTGTATCTTTGCCAAACGTTGGATGTGGCTTTCAACGTTTGCTTCTATAATATCCTTCGCTAATGGATACAGGCTGCTATACTAAAGTACTAAGTCATGCCAAGAGCTGCTTATTGTCTATAAATTTAATATAGATGCATAAGTTTTACTAAATCCTTATCTAAATGGTTTCAAATGTGATTTGAGCTCTCTGTTTTTACCTTAGCTGTTTCTCTTTTACACTTGAAGTGAGAGAGTGTTTATGGAGCTCTCTAGTGGACGTCTAAGAGAACTGACAAAAAGAACAAACAATGCAATCATATCTGCTCTCATGTAATGTGTCTAAATTTGATAGCGGTAGTCCTGACATTCATGTGTCATGTTTATTTATCAGGTTGTGGGCTGAATTATCACAAGCGATGCGCCTTTAAGATCCCAAACAACTGTAGCGGAGTCAGGAAGAGGCGCCTGTCCAATGTTTCTCTTCCAGGTTCATCACTGTCCATCCCTCGGCCTCTACCCGCAGAAAATGCCGTGGTGACTCTGGAGGAGGTAAGGGAGTCTCAGTATGCGTCTTTATGATTTATCTTCAACTCTTCTCCTGAGTGTAGCCATTTGTATTACATTTATTACTTCCTCAACTTTTGTTCTGTGGAATTGAGAGGAATGCTTGATTCAGATTTGCTGATGTTTGACACTGAAGATAAGGAAAGGATTAAAAACTTCATTCACTGTCCATTGAGTAATGTAAATCCTACTGACACTCTGTATGGGATCCGTCCTTGGAATTACATTTCCCTGTTTTTTGGAAATGCAGGTTTGCACCAGTGTCTGTTTTGGCACAGGCCGACAAAATGGCATCAATCTAACATGTTAAAAACTACTAGTTTATACTTCTATTAGTTTACACAATGCAGTAAGCATAAGTTTTCTAAGCTGTTCTTTTTGTGGAAATCATGCATCTTTAGCTCCCTCGAGAAAAAAACCCACACCATTAGAAGCCCCTCAGTGTAGAGTCTACATAGGTTGTGGACCTGGATGAATCGAGCTTTGTGTCGAATCAGAGGTCAGATCAGAAGTTGATCATTTATACAACATGTCTCAGCTTAGCACAACAATCACTCTTCATTGTTTCTTGAAGACTACTGATATACAGGTATACTGTAAAATCACTGAAATTCAATCCTAAACTGGTGAGATGATTTTAAAGTACAAAAGAATTGCGCAGCCAGTCTGTATGAGAGCGAGATGATTTTAAAGGTTGGATTTGTGCTATTCCAGCAATGAAAGATACAACACATTTCTAATTGTTTGGTTGCAGACACAAGAATTCATATAAAATGAACACCGAGTTAGTTGGAACTGGCTCCTATTCAAACATTGTGCAACTATTCATCTGGCATTCATCCAGTTCCAAGTATTTTTTAATGAAAATGGAATGAAATAAATCAAAGCAAGTCTCTGTGGATTCTTCTGTGTTGTTGTGCCCAGACACACTGTATGTAGAACGCGTGAGGTTTAGTTAGGTTTTTATTAAAGCTGTACAGTCTTTTTTTTGAAGCAGGAAAACATCAGAAGTTGAAAGAATTTGTCTTTGGGGGTTTTTATCATTTACTGTTTCCTGTGAATGTGACAAAGTTTGGCCATGTCATTTAAAACATCTGTTGAGGAAACGCCATGTAACAGTCACAGTCCGTCATGTCTTAGTTTGTAAAAATTCTGTCATAATTTCCTCTACCCAACCTCCCCCCACCCACAATGGGATATATAGCAACAGCGTCCCCATCAGGAAGCAGGGAAGCGAATCCCATCCTGGAGTGGTCGGCCGATCTGGATGGAGAAGATGGTGCTGGGGAGGGTGAAAGTGCCACATACTTTTGTCATCCACACATACACACGCCCCACCATCTGCCAGTACTGCAAACGCCTGCTTAAAGGCCTGTTCCGCCAGGGCATGCAGTGCAAAGGTGAGCCTCTCGTTCTGCCCTCTAGGAATATGCATGTAAATGTAGATTCATGAAAAAATAAACATATCCATTGTTTCTCTTAGATTGCAAGTTTAACTGTCACAAGCGATGTGCATCTAAGGTACCAAAAGACTGTCTTGGGGAAGTAGTCTTCAATGGAGGTACAAAGCAGTTGTTTATAGTTGTGTATCATTGATGCTTTATGGCCAGGAAGTGTTTTTCATGTCATATGTTCTGTGTGTTTTATGTCAGAACCAGCTAGTCCAGCTCCAGATTCTGACACCACCATGGAAGTGGATATCAGTGATGTCAACAGTGACAGCAGCAGAGGCCAGGACGACTCTGAAGAACCCTCTACTCCTGAGGACAAGATCTTTCGGGACTATCCTTTCTCAGACCAGGAGAAAGACGAGGAGCCAGTTAAAGCTCCTCAGATCAGGTATGTCATAAGGTGGATTGATCTGCATGTAGAACCCTTGTGTTTTGGTTATTCACCAAATAATTTGACCGTTTAAATAAGAAAATAATCAGTGTTGTGATAAGAGAGTGATCGAAATGACATTTCTTGTTCTCCCCTTCATCTGGAGATTGCAAGTTCAATTTCCTTGTGATGCTACAACCATCTGTAGCCGGGAATCTAGATCATTCTCTCTTTCAGAGGGATGTCATACACGCAGTCTCACATAAGCCATTTAGCCAATCATTGACATCTGTGAGCTTACATAAGAGGAAGTGGCAGATAGTGCTTTAGTGTGTTACACCGTCTCCAGTGTTGCGTGAGCATCAATTCGTAGAGATGCAGTCATCTGGCGTCACTTGTCTAGGGGGCAGTGGCGGTTTTAGGGTAGTGTGAAGTGGGCAGCCGAAGTGGGCATTTTTTTATGGGGCGGCACACGAACCTGGAGTACAAAATAATAATCTGTGCCGCTAAGCGGTTTTCTATTATCTGTGATACCTGCGCCCCTGAATGAGCCGCACGGGGTGGGGGGGTGGGGGGGGGGACAATTCACCTCTCCCAAATGAAGCGGACAAGAAGGGGGCCAAGTTATGTCGACCTGACTTTCTTACAAATAGCGCACATTTCATTCAAAATATTATAAACACACACCAATAATTTGCACTTTTTTCATTTATTTAATTGTGTGAAATGGCAAATAAAAATAGGTAATAAAAACGATTATGCTGTGGAGGTGAATTGGTTTAGTCTTGACTTCTGGTCATGAGTGACAGCATTGGGGGAAATCTGTTGATTGTCGAATCATCGATTATGGAGAAAAATAGGCCAAAGCTGTCAGATGCCCAATTTAGAAATAAAAAAGAAAAGAAGATAAGGAGAAACGGGGAAAAGATAAAGATATTCACCAATGTTCTCTCTGTATGATTAAGTTATTCGTGTCATCATGTTAATTAGTGGTATAACATTAACTCTTAGGTTTGTTAGTCTTCTTGCTGATGATGCTTGTTATGCTTACCTTGCTAAAAAACAAAATAGAAAAAAAAAAGCCTAATTTACAAACCATCACAGAAATTCTAATGGTTTTTATTAAATTAAATACCACAAAATGTAACCACAAAATTATGCTTTGCAGCAAGACTGTTGCAAGTACAGTTATTTATTTCCATTGTTTATGATGTTAATGTTGGCTATAACCAATATATTTACGATATATTTACAGTATACTGTAAATAGCCAGTTTAATTTACATATGTGTAGATAGTTTAAAAGACATTTTCCATTTGCTATAACTCTGTTACGTGACAAAGCATATAATTTGAGGCAGTAAATTAACCAAGGAGCTAATTGTTCCTCCCTTAGATTATATTATATTAGATTAATAAAGTGTCTAATGACTGCCATCAAAAACCATGAGCCTCTTTGAGCTTATCAATTTTATGCACGATAAGGATCTATCTGAGATCTACCCCAACTTTTGAACTGCTCTCAGGATTGCACTTACATTGCCAGTGACTGTACAGTAGCTCAAGCAGAGAGGAGCTTTTCCAAACTCAGGTTAATCAAGCCATACCTGAGGTCAACCATGTCTCAGGAACGGCTTACTGGCCTTGCTGTCATAAGCATAAATCATGCAATAGGGGAGCATATCTCATATGATGCCATTATTGATGACTTTGCATGTAGAAAGGCGAGAAAAGTCTCAGTTTGTGGTTTCTCTTCTGCAGTGAAGTAAATAAGTTATTTTTCTTTATTGTGATTTGTTCTATATTAATTCTATATTTATATAATATTTGTTTGTACACAATATATTTATTTAAGATCTGAGTAGTTTAATAAAACGTGTGGTGTGTACAAAATGTGAAATTGTAATTTTTTTTTTGGGGTGGGGGGTAGGGGCGCCGGGAGGGAGTCTCGCCCAGGGAGCAATTCAGTGTAGAACCGCCACTGCTAGGGGGAATCATATGATAGTCTTCACCCTCCCTGGTTGGTAGTTCTCGCGTTGATGGGAGAGAGCCTATCAGAGAGTTGGGTGGAGTGTGGCTATGAATAAGTTAGGGAGAAAACTGAATAAATAAATTAATGAATGACATTTCTAATAATACCTCTATTGTCCTGTTCCCCGCAGTAACTGATTGTTTTTTTTGTTTGTTTGTTTTACAGTTTTAGTGTGTATGAACATATGATCAGATTTAGACTGTTTTCTGTTTTTGTCTTTCTTTAGCCCATCCACTTGCACTAATATCCCATTGATGCGTGTAGTGCAGTCCATTAAACACACCAAGAGAAGAAGCTCCACTATGGTCAGGGAGGGATGGATGGTGCACTACACCAGTAGAGACAACCTTGTAAGATCCTTCAGCAACTCATATTTTCATTTATAGCCTAATAAATACAAGGGGTGTTCAAATTATAAGAAAAACTACCTTTATTTCTCTACATCAGTCTCCCTGCTATACTAATGTATCTACCCAGCATTTCACTAGGGCTTGGTTAGTATCAGGGTAGTTTTCTCAGTACGCCAGAGCCATGATCAGACTGCATCATGTCCCAGGAACTCATTTAATTGAATAAACATCTTGTTTGATTACCAAAGCCGTTCTGTTTTTGCATGATAATGCCCATCTCATACTGCCTACTGCACCACTTGCACATTACAGGAACTCGGCTGTAAGTTATTAAAACCTTAGCCTCTAAGTTCTGACTTCACTCCTAGCCATTTCTACATGTTTGGGCCATTAAAGGAGTTCCTGTGACGGCAACTTTTCGCCAGTGATGATGCCGTGAAGCAGGCAGCTCGATCATGGCTCTGAAGCACTGAGAAAACTTTCTAACTTGATGGTATCCAATCACTAGTAAAACGCGGGGATAAGAGCATCAGTTTAGCAAGGGATTGTACAGAGAAAGAAAGGTAGTTTTTAATCTTATAATTGTATTCTGCACAACGGCGGCGCGGTGGTGTAGTGGTTAGCACTGTCGCCTTGCACCTCCAGGGTCTGGGTTCGATTCCCCGGCCAGGCTCGATTCCCGTCTCTGTGTGCATGGAGTTTGCATGTTCTCCCCGTGCTTGGTGGGTTTCCTCCGGGTACTCCGGTTTCCTCCCACAGTCCAAAGATATGCAGATTAGGCTAATTGGCGTTCCTAAATTGCCCGTAGTGTGTGATTGGGTGTGTGAGTGTGTGTATGTGTGTGTGCCCTGCGATGGATTGGCACCCTGTCCAGGGTGTACCCCGCCTAGTGCCCGAAGTCTCCTGGGATAGGCTCCAGGCCCCCGCGACCCTGAACACAGGATTAAGCGGTATAGAAAATGAATGAATGAATGAATGTATTCTGCACTATCAAAAGTCCTGGTTCGATTTGAACGGCCCTAATCAGTATTTTTTTCTCATCAGTTGTACAATAGATGAATAGGAAAGAAATGTATACACACTTCAAAAAAAGAAAAATAGTATGATATATATTAATATAGTATTAATAATATTATCATATATATCAACATATAATGTATAACAATACATTTGGTGTTAAAAGAAATAAATAAAAAAGTTTTTCTTTTTCTGAAGTGTGTATAACTTTTTTTGGCTGTGTGTGTGTCTCTCTCTCTCTCTCTCTCTCTCTATATATATATATATATATATATATATATATATATATATATATATATATATATGTGTGTGTGTGTGTGTGTGTAAGATTTTACAGTATATATAGATCTTATAATATATAATTAATAGTTGTTATAATATTTCTTCAGAGAAAGAGACACTATTGGAGGCTGGACAGCAAAAGCCTGACTTTGTTTCAGAATGACACAGGAGCCAAGTTCTACAAGGTAAGAGACTCCTTTGTCAGGAAAGATTTAAAGATTTTAGTAGAAATTACTCTAGTCATTACACAAAAGCCACAGTTCTAATGAATTGCTCAAATTCTGCTTAGATCAGTATAATTCTTACCGTTGGCGTTTCTGAATAGAAATAAGGTTACTGGCCCTTCAAATGTCCCCTCCCCCGCTTATCTGTTTTCACTTTCTGAGAAGTCAAATTTCTCTGTGGTCAAAGTGGAAGAGCTGTCATATAAAACATTTCAGGCATAGTCATAGTGCATCTGAGGTCATTCTGACACCTCAAATGGTTCTTGCTGAAAATGGTAATGAACTATAAACTTTGATAACATAAAATGTCAGTGCTGCATGTAAATTGTTCCATAAGAATGTGTAATGTCAACAGTAATGTCAATGTTATTTCAACAGATTTATGGTAAAGTGCTTATGGTAATAGTGACCCTTGTGTTTAACAAATGATAAACAAGAATGATTGTAAATAAAAAAAGTAAAAATTTTTACAAAAAATGTCAAATAAAATAAAAACGTTCTTAAAATTAAACAGCTTTAGAAAACTTTCATTCAGTGGGAATAGTTAGTGCCTTCAGATTTTTTAAATTGTAAATGTGTAACCAATAATTTTGCATTACATGGTTTAGACATATAATGTAAAATTATAGATATTGGCAATGTAACATTTTAATTTTTAAAAGTATTTTATGTGAATATATGAAATTAATGTTCAAATATTTTTGGTTTATGTATTTTATCATATAATATATGAATATACAGGTAAAGGTGTATTTAATATGTCATATGTACAGTATGTAACGCCTGAAACTTTTAATATATATTTGGATAAACTATATTTAAAAAATTAATCTTAGAAATCTAAACAATTGCATTTTATCATGCACTTAATAAATAAATAGAAAGTTATACAGTACATTTATACTTATTGTTAAAAGTAAATGCCAATGAATATGTAGATTTACAGCTCCCTCTAAGTCACTGCATTAGTGTATTGTACTGCTGATTTGCTGAATATTGAAGCATCTGTTCAAATAATTGTAAAACCATAGTGACAGTTAACTGTAACAAACCTCTGAAACTAAACGTGCCTACTCTGATCTGCTGGTCTCGAGTAACATCACAGATCAGAGTAGGCGTTACACACATCATGTCTTCTTTCATTCTTTAGTTTTGTGGGCAGCCCCCGGTCTACTTCTTGTGAGGGGACTACAGTGAGTTATTGAAAAACCAAGTGTATTCATGCAAGTAAAAACCCAAACCAGTAATGCCCACACTTGAGCTCAGCTCACTAATAGGTCAGTTATGCCCTTCAACCTTTCAGTGGCAAATAAGAAAACTTTACACAGCATGGTTTGACTTCCCCATTAAATATACATATATTTAAATTGTTGATTCTGATTTTTTTACTTTGTAACATTGCAAATCCCTCCACTTCACACATAGCTATAGACAATTATAATATCCTATAGCACTGTATATGCATCACATACAGTATGTACAGTAGAGTACAACATATATAATCTACTCCTCTTTTTTTTTCTTACAGAATATCACATCATAAAAAGGAATACTATATATACCCCCATGTATTTTTTCTCTGCATATTTCAGACTGAACTGGGATTCAAATTATTTTTATGGATGCATTTTTAACATGTTTTGAGTTTACCCTGAAGAAGATTATGATACTATTACACTATTATCTACAAAACACATTCAATTCAATTCAATTCAATTTTATTTATATAGCGCTTTTAACAATGGTCATTGTCTCAAAGCAGCTTCACAAAAATTAAATAAATTTAGCAAAAAAAAAAATAATAATAATAATTAAATAAATTAAATAAAATAAAAATAATAATAATTATAGAAAATAAAATAATTGGAAGTGTGTATGTGTGAGAAAAATGTGCAGATAATAATAATGAGACGAATGAATGAAATGTCTCTGATGAGCAAGCCAAGGGTGACGGCGACGGTGGCAAGGAAAAACTCCCTGAGATGGCATTAGGAAGAAACCTTGAGAGGAACCAGACTCAACAGGGAACCCATCCTCATTTGGGCGACAACAGATAGAAATGATATAACATCTTGTGTGTTGTGCAGGTGAAAATTCAATATGACAGAAATTATTTAAATTGACATGAAGACCAGTTCAGCAAAGGGACGAGTCGGTAGGTGCAGAGGGCAGATGAGGTCTGGATCACTGGAAGCACAGGAGCAGCATGTGTAGCTCCAACCATCATAAAGCTGAATCCAGCTGGAGCTGGTCCTTCTCTGGATGCCTCAGGAACCTTGCAGGGTCGGCCTTTCTACATTAAAAAGATGCGTCTTGAGTCTACTTTTGAACTGAGAAACCGTGTCTGCTCCCCGAACACTGTCTGGAAGGCTATTCCAAAGCTTTGGAGCTAAATATGAAAAAGCCCTACCCCCTTTTGTAGATTTTGAAATTCTGGGAACTAGAAGTCCGGAGCTTTGTGATCTTAAGGCGCGTGGTGTATTGTAGCGTCTCAGCAGACTGGTTAGGTATGTGGGAGCTAAACCATTTAAGGCCTTGTATGTAAGTAATACTATTTTGTAATTTATTCTAAACTGAACAGGTAGCCAGTGCAGGGATGATAATATTGGGGTTATATGATCATATTTTCTGGATCTAGTGAGAACCCTGGCATTTTGGATTAACTGAAGCTTGTTTATTGAGGATGCAGGACAACCACCTAGTAATGCATTACAATAGTCCAGTCTGGAGGTCATGAATGCATGAACTAGTTTTTCTGCATCAGATACGGATAAGATGCTCCTAAGTTTAGCAATATTTCGAAGATGGAAAAAGGCTGTTTTTGTGATATTTGAAATGTGATTTTCAAAGGACAAGTTACTGTCTAATATTACGCCCAGGTCTTTTACTGCTGAGCTGGTAGTAACAGTACATCCTTCTAAGCGCAGGCTGAATTGTGAAAGCTGTTGTGTCCTGGTTTTTGGGCCAATAAGTAATATCTCTGTCTTATCTGAATTTAATAAAAGAAAGTTATTGGTCATCCAATCTTTTATGTCCTGGACAAACTCAGTTAATCTACACAACTTACAGTAGGTATTTCGTCTGGTTTAGTTGAGATATATAATTGGGTATCATCAGCATAACAATGGAAACTAATCCCATGTCTTCTAATGATGTTACCCAAGGGAAGCATGTATATTGAGAGCAACAGAGGTCCTAAAACTGACCCTTGTGTAAAACTGACCCACATCTACAATGTATAAATGGTCCTCATTTACCTTTAAATATTTGCTCAGATTGACATGTGAGAGATGAATACCGGCCTTGCTTTTGCTTTGAGCATGTGATCTCTCAAACCACAAGCACAACAATTTACCACTATGTTACTCTTCAAAAATTTGTTCTGTTTTTCACTGGGTAGTTTCATGACAGGGCAGGAAATGTTTATCAGCCGAAGCTGAGTCAAAGGCGACTGATATCTCTCCGACAAACACAAATGAAAATGCTTAAAGAATGTGCATAAAATAATGAACCTTGCAAATATCTAGCAAATGTAATTAGATCTGATTATTTACTACACTTGGGAATTAATGTCTAAACTCTATTTACATCTAGAATGAAATTTACTAATTTACTAATGTAATTCTTTTCCCTTGACATGCTGGTATATCCACCACAACCTCTAAGTATATTGGTGTTATTTGTTATTTAGTACACCTTTTTTGTACAATAGTATATTTGTAATCAATTTGGATATTTGGATATGCATCTTTTTTTTCTATTTTTGGAAGAGTAGTCTTGTAGAGTCGTATAAAGAGCATATTATTAATGTATGAAGAAGCTCGCCCAGTAGTTGTCTGTTTCAGCCAATGCCCTTTGTGTTTTAAGTATTTCCCACCCTTACCAGGAACTCTGGTTTTCACACAGTGCTTTCTTTCTTCAGAATCCTCTGGATAGATGTAATGAAACACACTGTCTGTGTTCAGTTCTGTGCTGATTGTTTGCTTTTGGTTTTAGCACTTTTTGCTTTTTATTAAGTAACCACTGTTTTTTTTCTTTTTTCTTGGTTTTTGTTCACCCCGTATGTTGGGATGGTCATGTGTCAAGAGCTGAAAGACTGCGTCTGTTTTATACATTTGGAAATTATACCATGCTCCTTTGAAGACAGAAGCCCTGTACTTTTGGTTTACCCACATCTTTTATGGCCTACAGGGACTTCAATCCTGCTTCCACATAACTGTTCGTCAACCAGACCACCCCCTTTTACCATGTAGTGGCCATCCACAGTGCAGTTGTAGCATGGTCTCTCTCTCTCTCTCTCTCACACACACACACGCACATGCACATACACGCGCCATGCACACATACACACTCAAGCATGAAGACATTCGGTTTGCTGCCTTGTAATTATGGAGCTCCTCAGTGGGCCGGGCCATGTGGTCCACCCTCTAACCACAAACACTTGATGTGAAGCTCAGAGGAAGCTGCTATTGGTCACAACTACTGTTTCACTAGTGGGAGGACAAAAAGCAAATGCCATCAGAAGGCAGCCTGCTTAATATCATGTTAAACTCGTAGAGAGGACATGAAGAACATGAGCTTATTTTGAGAGCACTTTGGATAAAATGAAGACCATGGATTGTGTGATCCCACAGCCTGTACTCTATTCGAAAGAGTTAAAGGTATGGTATAAGCTTAGGCATAAGATACAGGAGACATGCTGTTTGTACTTCTTCTTACCGGTCTTGAGCTTCCTGACAGTGGTTGTGATCAGTATTGGACGGTGACTTTCTTTTTATTGTAGGTGATTGTCGTGTTTCTGAGTTTAATTAACTGTATCTCAAATTATGACACCTACCTGTAGTACTAATTTACTTGAGTTTGTGAAACGGAGGTTCATATTCATATTCTCTCAAGTTTTAACAATTAATTCATTCATTCATTCATTATTAGCCATGTTGTACCCGGATCTCACTTTTTATCGCTGTCTTGTTTCACCTACAGGAGATTCCTCTCTCTGAGATTCTGCAAGTGGAGGCAGCACGGGATTTCAGTAGTCTTACTATGGGAGGCAATCCGCACTGCTTTGAGATTATTACTGCTACTATGGTCTATTATGTTGGGGAGAACACTGGTAACCCCCATCACATGCATAACCCCATGCTAGCTGCCTCTGGCGTGGGGCTGGAGGTGGCGCAGGGTTGGGAGATGGCGATCCGCCAGGCCCTCATGCCTGTTCCAGTTACACCTCAGCCAAGTGTGGGTGCTGCTGGTCAGGGCAAAGACCACAGTGAGTATATAAATCTATAAGGCATGATTAGTATTGTGTCAATGTAATAACAATAATAATAATAATAATAATGAATAATATTTTCATTTATATGGCACTTTTCATCATTTCACAGTTGCTACAGTAGTTAATTGACTACAGTTCCATTTAAAGAACAATGGGTTACGACTGAGTGATAGGACAGATACCGTTGACGACTAACATGAATTTGATAATCATTGTGAGGCAGCATCTTAATTAACCTACTCTAAATTATCTAGTCATTGATGTAGGTTACAAATAATGAAGAGAAGGCATCAGACTGCTTCAATAAGCTCATGATCATGATTCTATCTTAGAAGAAGGTGGAAATTAATTGGTTAAAAAATGCTAATAATAATAACTTTTCCAAAAACTGCATTTTGCAAAGTTTTGTTATGTTTGACTGACATTCCTTGAACTATCACCAGCATGCCTGAGGGTCGTTCAAGTCAAATCGGGACCGTGACATTTCTTGTGAATGAAGGAGAAAAAAAGTTGACATTTACAGAAGACATCAAATCATGAAACTTTAAGCTGCATTAAAACATTTGAATGGTGCAAGCATTTTAAAGAAGGAAGTGGCTTGGAGCCCACTGAAGTCATTCCCGTGAACATTTACATTTAGGCATTTGGCAGACGCCCTTATCCAGAGCGACTTGTATTTTTATCTCATTATACATCTATGCAGTTGAGGGTTAAGGGCCTTGCTTAAGGGTCCAACAGTGGCAACTTGGTGGTCGTGGGGTTTGAACAGAAAGGGTTAGGTCGTTTTTTTCCCCTCTCATAACCGTGTTCTGTAATTCTGAACGATCAATAGTCCTGGTTTGACTTGAACACCGCTTGTCCTTCAAAAGAATTTAGGAGAAAATTACTTCAGAGAGTAGAACACTTGATCGAACACCACTTACACATTGCCACATTACCTGTACAGGCATGACCTCACTTTATGTGATTTCCACATGTTGGGCCATTAAAGGAGTCCCAGGGAGGAAAGTGTTTCAGATGTGAAGTCGACACACTGATCATGGCTTTGGTGTACTGAGAAAACATTTTACCTCGATAGTAGTCAAACACTAATGGAACTATGGCATCAGTGCATTAGTGTAGCAGGTGATTATATAGAGAAATATAGGTAGTTTTTTTTTTTTACTCGCATAACTGTGTTCTGTAATTCTGTGCAATCAAAAGTCCTGGTTTGACTTGAACACCCTTGTCCTTCAAAAAAATGAAGGAGAAAATTACTCCAATCATGACACTGTTCCAACATTTCCTCTGAGACTGAACAGCTCCTTGTTGCCTTCCAGCACTGATTGTGAGACACAAATTCCCTTTAATAGCCCCTCCGTCTTTTAAAGCATAAACTCATTTCTTTAAAACAGTGCTTAATATTATTTCTGTACTTGGATTATGGCGTTTGCTCATGTTTCAGCAAGAATCAAATTACAAAATCTTAAAAAAATGTTTCACTACTTTTAAATAATTTTACATCTACACAGCAGCCTGGCATTTTTTCAGGAGAAGAACCCACTGCTTCGAGTTTTTCTTGAACATTAAATAAGCTCACCATAGGTTTATGTACACTTCAAATTTATGTATTTTTAATTGACTTGCTGTATTATTTTGGTGATTGCACCTTATATAACCTCCTAACGCCCGAATGTCCTCATATGAGGACATGACATTTTATCCCAATTTAACAGTCTATATATTTATCCTTGTACCATCCTCATATAAAAGAACTGTATAATTCTTTTGCCAAGTTTCTTCCTGGTTGAAAACTTTGATTAAATTATATTTATCAGCTGCAAATAAAGAGAAACAGTCAACAGAAATTGCAATGTCACAAGAGTAGAGTTCAGGCCTCAGGAGGTTTTAAGGATGATCTAGATTAGAAGTGATACATTCCTAGAATTATCGTTACTGTTCTGTGTCTCTACAGAGGAACTGTCCATGAGCATTTCTGTATCTAACAGTCAAATCCAGGAAAATGTGGTAAGTCAGTGTTAGTATCACACACATTTTACTATAGTGAGTTTTCAGTCATTATTATCACAACAACCAATGTGAAACTAGCACATTTTCTGTAAAACAGCCATCTTTTGTTATACACCCACCATCATGTTCTGAGCTATACACACAATGAGAAAAAAATTGCAAAATTATCTGCATGCTTAGCTATGGACAGTAAGCTATTGTTCGGGTAGTAACCTAAATGTACTGATTTATGTTTCACTTGTTTTTAGGATATCAGCTCTGTTTACCAGATCTTTGCTGATGAAGTTTTGGGATCAGGCCAGTTTGGCATTGTATATGGAGGTACATATACATTACACGGTTGTAAAATATTTAAATTTTTCTCTTATACACCACTGTAAGTGCCTCCTCAACAAAGACAACATGAATAAATAACAATTTTTCTGTTAAAGGGAAACACAGAAAGACAGGCAGAGATGTAGCAATAAAGGTCATTGATAAAATGAGGTTCCCTACCAAGCAAGAAAGCCAGTTGAGGAATGAAGTAGCCATTTTACAGGTGAGACCATTACATCCTGATGAATTGGTGAAGAAGCATATAGTGTGTAATGGTTGATTATAAAATCTTTACCTTTTATTATTTGAAGAACCTGCAGCATCCTGGGATTGTCAACTTGGAGTGCATGTTCGAGACCCCAGAACGGGTGTTTGTTGTCATGGAGAAGCTGCACGGGGACATGTTAGAAATGATCCTGTCCAGCGAAAAGAGCAGACTGCCCGAGCGCATCACAAAATTCCTCGTCACACAGGTTAACTCTTTTTATCCGACTCATCAATTTTTGTTTAAGAATCTTCAGTCTTTTTCTCACTGTAAAAAATAAATAGTACATTTTACGGTAAAAAAAAACAGCAGCTGTGGTTGCCAGAATTCTACCGTAAAAAATACGGTAGCACCGTTATTGCACTGCGAAAAAAAATAATAAACCGTAAATTTTACGGTAAAAAATGGCAGCTGTGGTTGTCAGACGTTTACCATAAAAATTTTTTACAGATTTTAATTTTTTTTTTTTTACGGTTTATAACTGTCTAATTAACATGTTTATGTTGTTATAAAAACAGTTTATTCCCGCCAAATTCCAGGGTTTACATTGTAACAAATACGGATCATAACCATGTTTTTTACAGCTCAGAACTGTCAAATTTAAAGATTTATGTTGTAATAATAAGGGTTTATTTCCATCTTTTTTACAACTCAGTACTCACACACTCTCACCCATACAACTTTATCCTATATATTGGGGGGGAGGGTGTGACTAGTACCTGGAGGAAACCCACCAAGCATGGGGAGAACATGCAAACTCCATGCACACAGAGACGGGAATCGAGCCTGGCCGGGAATCGAACCCGGACCCTGGTGGTGGAAGGCGACAGCGCTAACCACTACACTACCATCATTTTATCACACTAGCTGGGAGCTAAAAGAGATAGATGTTACATTGCTAAGCATTCGGATTTTACTGTTAATAAACTATTAAGAGTACTTTTATACTAATTGATGAATACAAACCTAAATCAAATCATCAAAACCCATCAAAATTTATTCAAGACTCGGACATCAGCATGGTCTCATGTATTTTTTAATAAAGACAGCAAAACAATATTAAAATTCTCAAAATCAAATATACAAATGTCAGGGTGGACATTTTTTTGGGCGGTGGCGGCGGGCAAAGTGGCGTGTGATAGCGGCTGTCCTTGCCACAGTCATCAAAGGGTGGAATACCATTCACAAATTTGAAGTCCTTGTAAATTGTCTTGTTAATGTCTTAATGTAAATTAGATGGCTATAAACCGTAGAAAAAACTATTAATATCCGTAAAATATACTGTATAATGAGTGCAATGCTGTACAAACAATAGTGTTGCTACCGTATTTTTTTACGGTAAATTTCTGGCTACCACAGCTGCCAGTTTTTTACGATAAAATTTACGGTTTATTTATAAACCGTAGAAAAAACTATTAAAATCCGTAAAATATACAGTATAATGAGTGCAGTCCCGTACAACCAATAACGTCGCTCCCGTATTTTTAATGGTAAATTTCTGGCAACCACAGCTGCCAGTTTTTTACCATAAAATTTTTAAGTTTATTTTTTACAGAGCAGATATTTTTCTGATTTTTAAACTCTATCAACAAAGGTTTATTAAAATATAAACTGATGCTCCATGATATTAGTAACAAATACCTTCTCTGAGAGTTTCCTTTTTATAAATACAGTATATCATAAATTTTACTGCAATAAACCATATTTTCATATGTTTTTAACTGTTAAATTTAAGCTCTTACTCTGTAAAACTAATTACAGTTTTTCACTGTAAATTCTACGGTTATCCCAAGTTTTGTGAAATACGGTTTTATTCTGTAGCATTTATACAGTATTTTACTGTTAGAATTACGAAAATTTTTTACAGTGCTGTGTTTATTCTGAAGGATGTGGTGTTTTGAATGGGGGCTGTGTTTAGACATGTCTGGATCTCATCAGGATTCTGAAGTGCTCAAATTCTTGTGTCTGTGTGATGATTAGAACCAAGAGGCCCCTTGGGGGTTTGGATAACAGGGGCTCATCTATTAGCCATTATTAGCAGCCTCCAGTTAGCAGCCACACACAGCTCTGATGTGGCCTGAGGCCCCTGACTGTGCATGATGGTGTATATTTCACTGAAAACAAATAGTGTGTTTTATTAAACTTGATTTAACTATCACATGTTTTCAGCATCCATCATGAAATATGTGATTTTCAATTTTTAAATGTGCCTAAAAATATTAGCTCACAGTATGTTGTTGCTTTTTTTCCGGTTATAGATTCTGGTGGCTTTGAGGCATCTGCATTTCAAAAACATTGTTCACTGTGATCTCAAGCCAGAAAATGTGCTCCTAGCCTCAGCAGAGCCTTTTCCTCAGGTAATAATCTTGTTCTGTATTTTTTCTGGTTTGACTGTATTAAACACCAAAAAACACTTATCAGTATCATGACCACACGTTTCCACAGGTGAAACTGTGTGACTTTGGGTTTGCTCGCATAATTGGTGAGAAGTCATTCCGTCGCTCTGTTGTGGGAACTCCAGCATATCTGGCCCCTGAAGTTCTTCGTAGTAAAGGTTATAACCGCTCATTGGACATGTGGTCAGTGGGAGTCATCATCTATGTTAGCCTGAGTGGTACCTTCCCCTTTAACGAAGACGAAGATATTAATGATCAGATCCAGAACGCAGCGTTTATGTATCCACCAATGCCTTGGAAGGAGATATCCACAGAAGGTAAGAAAACAAAACCTGACAAAAATATTAAATATAAAATATATATTCTAACAATTATTTCCATACAGAGTTGTATTAAGTTTTGGCAGAGATCTTGTATTTATAATGAGACCATAATCACGCCATAAAGTCTTCCCCAACACATCCCAAAGACTTTTAAAAGGTTTAAGACTCTGTGGTGGCCAATTCATGATTCCGCATTCGCTCAGAAGACTTTTATTACAAACTGATGAATCATGGCATTGTCCTCTTGAAATATCCCTGTGCCATAAGGAAAGAAAAACTCAGAAGATGGGATAACATAGTCATTCAGTACATTCAGGTCATTGGCTGACTTCATTTTATTGCTCCATATTGTTGCTGAGACTAGAGCTGACCAACTGAAGCAGCCCAAGATCATAACACTCCCTCGTGAGGCTTGTACATTGGCCAGTCTGCATGATGGGTGCATAATTTCATGCATTTCCTTTAAGGGGTACCTGAAACCAGTTACCTTTTTCCATAGAACTTATACCTTGACAAAATTCTCACCGTACTCATCACTTATTAAACATGCTACTGTGCCAACTTTACTAATGTGCCAGTATTAACATGCCTTATGGGAATGCCTGAGGTCAAGTGAACAGGTTTTTAAGTAATGTAGCTAAATAAATAAAATACATAAGTAGAGCTATGTACAGATATATATACCACATTTTTTATGCCTTTTTTCGGGCAGATTTCCCCCCCTTTTTTTTCAACTTTTTCAAATAATTGGAGTAATAAGTGATGAGCATGGTGAGAATTTTGTCAGGGTTTAAGTTCTATGAAAATAAAGTAAATATAGGCCAATGGTTACAGCTCTAAGATAACTGCTGAACAGTAAGAACAGAGGTTTCATTCAGGGAATACGCTGGACTACATTATTAATACTTTCTTTGCTGCAGAGAGGAAAACTGCTAATTATTATGTATTTTGATTAGCTTAATTAAAAAAGGACAATTACAACTATTGATTGGCCAAAGTTTTTAAGATATTTGGGTTTTCATTTTAGGGCTATATACAGGTCCTTCTAAAAAAATTTGCATATTGTGATAAAGTTCATTATTTTCTGTAATGTACTGATAAACATTAGACTTTCATATATTTTAGATTCATTACACACAACTGAAGTAGTTCAAGCCTTTTATTGTTTTAATATTGATGATTGTGGCATACAGCTCATGAAAACCCAAAATCCCTATCTCAAAAAATTAGCATATTTCATCCGACCAATAAAAGAAAAGTGTTTTGAATACAAAAAAAGTCAACCTTCAAATAATTATGTTCAGTTATGCACTCAATACTTGGTCGGGAATCCTTTTGCAGATTCTTGTGTCTTGTGTCTCTCAGCTTTCTCTTTACAATATCCCACAGATTCTCTATGGGGTTCAGGTCAGGAGAGTTGGCAGGCCAATTGAGCACAGTAATACCATGGTCAGTAAACCATTTACCAGTGGTTTTGGCACTGTGAGCAGGTGCCAGGTCGTGCTGAGAAATGAAATCTTCATCTCCATAAAGCTTTTCAGCAGATGGAAGCATGAAGTGCTCCAAAATCTCCTGATAGCTAGCTGCATTGACCCTGCCCTTGATTAAACACAGTGGACCAACACCAGCAGCTGACATGGCACCCCAGACCATCACTGACTGTGGGTACTTGACACTGGACTTCAGGCATTTTGGCATTTCCCTCTCCCCAGTCTTCCTCCAGACTCTGGCACCTTGATTTCCGAATGACATGCAAAATTTGCAACCTGTAGCCCATTTCCTGCACACGCCTGTACACGGTGGCTCTGGATGTTTCTACTCCAGACTCAGTCCACTGCTTCCGCAGGTCCCCCAAGGTCTGGAATCGGTCCTTCTCCACAATCTTCCTCAGGGCCCGGTCACCTCTTCTCGTTGTGCAGCGTTTTCTGCTACACTTTTTCCTTCCCACAGACTTCCCGCTGAGGTGCCTTGATACAGCACTCTGGGAACAGCCTATTCATTCAGAAATTTCTTTCTGTGTCTTACTCTCTTGCTTGAGGGTGTCAATGATGGCCTTCTGGACAGTAGTCAGGTCGGCAGTCTTACCCATGATTGCGGTTTTGAGTAATGAACCAGGCTGGGAGTTTTTAAAAGCCTCAGGAATCTTTTGCTGGTGTTTAGAGTTAATTAGTTGATTCAGATGATTAGGTTAATAGCTCGTTTAGAGAACCTTTTCATGATATGCTAATTTTTTGGTTTTCATGAGCTGTATGCCACAATCATCAATATTAAAACAATAAAAGGCTTGAACTACTTCAGTTGTGTGTAATGAATCTAAAATATATGAAAGTCTAATGTTTATCAGTACATTACAGAAAATAATTAACTTTATCACAATATGCTATTTTTTTGAGAAGGACCTGTATAGTACCAGTCAAAAGTTTGGACACGGGTTTGGATTTATTTTCTAACTTCTAGAACAATAATGGATTTCTTTTTGAACTGTGAAATAATACATACATATAAGGTAATTAAGTAACAACAACAGTCAGTTTTTATTTTAAGAAATGAAAATTCTTTGCTCTTCGAATAGTTCTGGCAAGAACAGTCTTTTGCAAAACCATCAAGCACCATGATGAAACTCGCTCTCAAAATCAGAGGTGGAAAGTAACGAGTTACATTTACTCGCGTTACTGTAATTGAGTAGCTTTTTTGTGTATTTCTACTTTTTAAAGTAGTTTTTAAAATCTGTAATTTTACTTTTACTTAAGTACGTTTTGTTTGAAGTATTGTAATTCGCTACATTTTAAATCATATTCGCTACTGAGTAAAATATAAATGAATGAAAATGATAAAATAATAATAATATTATGCTTTGTATAAATGCTCCGTTACGCTCGCGTGTGTGTATCATGTCCTGGTCACGCGCCGCTCCAGACTCCACTCCAGGTTTTCTGACATCGGCATCTACCTGACCTTCCACACGGTTGCTTCCGCCCTGACTGACGTCATCGATTAGCGCGAACATATATAAACCGGAGAGAGACGCGGGAAAGAGGTTGTGATTTTGGTGTTTTGATATTTGGTTGTGTATTCTGGTTTTGACTTTTTGCCTCCAATTGACTTTGATTATTGCTTTGTCCCTTTGGTTTGGTTGGTCTTTGTATATATTTGTAGATAATTTCACTGTTTTTGGTTTAGGGAGTCCGGGAAGGTACCTGTATTTTTGTTTGTGTGGTTTTTGTTTTGCATGTAATCTAGCTACTAAATATAAATACCATTTAGTTTATTATTTTGGCCTGGGTCCACCCTGAATCTGATCCTCCTCCTGGTGTGTGTGTGTTTGTATATACAAACCTCATTATTTCATCAGTTAATGATTGGATCTAGTTCTTTCTGCCATATACCACCATTTCCATACAGTTTTATATATATATATATATATATATATATATATATATATATATATATATATATATATATATATATATATATATATAAATTATAAATAGAACCCTGAACCATTCTTTTGCTGTTTGGCCCTAGACTGGGACGTAACACCATATTTAAGTGACCACTTTGATTTTCAAGCACAAGAAAGACAACAGCTTTATTATGCAAAGGTGTTCCTTCAGTTAAAAACAACTAGTTTGAGATTTATATCTGCTCATCTTTTTTGAACTACGATAGAATGCCTCATCCCCCCCCCCCTCCCCCGCTGTTAAACACATAAAAATAATAAAGTAACTCGGTAACTTTTACTCTGAGTAAATTTTTTAATGAGCTACTTTTTACTTTTACTTGAGTAGATTTTTATAATGGTAACTTTACTTGTACTTAAGTAAAAGTTCACTGAAGTAACAGTACTTGTACTTGAGTACAACATTTTATTACTCTTTCCACCTCTGCTCAAAATCAGGAAAGATTCCAAAATTTTGCGTCCAAATTTTGACTGGTAATGCAGTACATTAATACATGCAGTATAATTATTTTAAATAGTTATAAAACCTTTGGGAAAATATGGAATCATTAATCATTTATTATGAGCACATAATACAATTTATATTGGATCTTGGTATCTTGCTCTGAAGGTTATTCTTACATAAAGCCCCAAATGAATCTAATTCTCCATCTCTAAAGCTTGGTAAAAAGAAAAAATCTCTAAACTGGTGTAATGACCTTATCATTTAAGTCGCTTAACATTTTGTGCCACATTAATTAAGGACAAGGGAACTTTTAGAAGTTAGTCATTGATTTATCCACACTAGCACCAATGTTTTACATCAACATATTATAGTAACACATAGCTGTCTAGACGTGAGTTTTTTTTTATTTTTTTTTTACTTCTTTAAAAAAATAGTCTCTTGCTTTGTAATGTAGTTGCTGAATGAGTCAGATTAAATTAAGGTGGTTTTGTCCAAGATTAGCATTAACTGAAAACTTGTATGATGTGTAAATGTTTGAGTGTAGGTTTACAATATTAAAATTAAGGTCAGTGGTCTGTAGTTAAAACACAAAACCATACAGTAGGTGCTATGTGTTTATCAGACATGGTGAAGCTTCTCACCCCCATGTCTGTCTGTAGTACCACAATCTCAGACCTCACAGCTTCAGTGAGTCACCTCTGAATTTTCCTTTTTGTGGCAGAGAACATGTTTCTGTATTTTCTTTCTTTTTTTTTTTTTTTTTTTACCTTCTGCGCTTAATGACACTGTTATGTTAAATATCATCATAATTGTTAAAGGACATAGCATTCATTGTAGCTTTTTTTTCATAATTTTTCTAGGTCCTTATACTGTTCATGATGAGATGCTTGGCATTACTCATTTGACATTTTGATATCATCTTGACATTTATAACATTTAGTCACATGTGCGTGTAGCACTGAGCTTGGTTTGAAGAGGATGTAATAAAAAACAAAGAAAATTATCATTTTGATGTAAAACTGATGTCATATTTCCATCCCTTTCAGACTGGTGGCATTAAATTACATTTATTATTGATAAATCATCTTCATGTAGGATCTTGATTACATTTATATCGTAGCGGAAAGTTTTCTTTGTTTTAAGTTTTGATGTTGTGATTGATAAAAACATGAGCAAGCAGCCTGAGGAAGTGGTTATATAGAAACACCCACTTGTGATTGATAGTGGCGATTTTAAATGATGCTTTATGTCACAGTAATAAACTTCAGAAATGACAAACTTGACATAACCTTTAAAGTTGTGATCTGAATTAACCTGTAATAGATGTCTAAGGATAATTTTAGTTTTATAACCTAGGATTGCCTAATATTGCCTAATATATGCTATTGCACATTATTTAGGCTATCATAATAATATGCAAGGTAGCTGACTTATTGATATTTTTTTCTTTAGACTATAAATTTAATCTAAAACCTATTTTACAATTTGAGCTTTGTGTTAACCCACAGTCACAGATCTTATCAACAACCTTCTTCAAGTGAAGATGAGGAAGCGGTACAGCGTGGACAAGTCCCTGAGTCATCCATGGTTCCAGGTTAGACAGCACAGCAAATAGTGTGGCATTACAGTGATGCCTCTGCACTCTCAATAAAAGTCTTGAGGCCTTGTTTGTTTATGTAAGCATATCCCTGCTTGTTTTAGGACTACCAGACATGGCTAGACCTGCGGGAGTTTGAGACCCGGCGGGGCGAGCGATACATTACCCACGAGAGTGATGATGCACGCTGGGAGGAGTTCGCTGATGAGCACAGTCTGGTCTACCCCAAACATTTCATTATGGCTCCAAACCTAGACGACATGGATGAAGACCCCTAGTTACATTCTGGACTAAATCTGTTAAGGAGGACAGTGTCATATTTTTGCTAGAATGCGCTAGACCCTTAAGGACCTGTAGCTAAAGTGAATACAGGACTCTGCTGAGGCAGCAGATGCAGGGTATTAGGGGATGTGTGAAGGGGCCAAGTGTTACAAAAGCACAAAGCAGTGTGAGTCTTTGGTTTTCCAGAAATTACAGTCAAGAACTTTTGTGATGAAGACTCATTTTCTTCTAATCCTAGTGGACTCTAAATGTCAGTATTATGAATTTGACTTATTTAAGGGCTAAGTTCATATAGCCTATAACACAAATAACCTTGTATTCTATAACTGGAAGATATTAGGCTGTTTTGCTATAAAAAAAAAAAAAAAAGCCATACAGAGGAGTTAGGAACCATATGTGTCCTTATGTGGAGAAAGACCAAAAAGATCGCTATGAAAAAGTGTTTCTATATAGGGAATAGAAAATACTTAAAACTTTAATGATGGCCTCTAAAATACTTAGACAAAAAAATACTTAGACAAATCTGAGAAATTATACATGGACAATCTTCATAATTTAAAACGTACACAAATCATGTATGTTTCTATTTTTTTTTTTTTTTTTCACTTTTTCTGATTAAGCTGATACTGTTTTTCCTTCTTGTTTTTTAAAGGTTCCATCAGTAGAGACTATAACTGTTGTTCACACAGTCAAGCTGAATTGAAATAGCACTACAATGTGTTACTGTGCAGTTGTTAAACACATCAAAATAATTAATAATTGCTACAGATCATGTTTTAATAGCAGTATTGCATTTTTTTTTCAGGTGGGTCATATACCAAAAGATTCAACACATAACATAACTTAGTGGTATTCACAGTATCACCTGAAACTGGAGTAAAATGATAAATTTTAGCCATAAATACTGAATTGACTTCAGTACAAGGTGTTTTCACTCAGATCAGTACAATGTAAGTACGCATGTATAAACTCCCCTTCTATGTGCACTATATGGGATGGAACATTCACTATGGTGAGCAGCTAAGTTTTGCCTATAAATGTTCAAATTCAATTATTTATTGATTACAATTAGGCATACAGTGCACAATCTGTTCTCAAGGTTTGCCATAGCACAGTATAAGGAGCCATTTTGAGTAGATCAATTTGACTGCTTTTAATGTTTGCATGAGATGGAAGATTTTCCATCACTTTGTCTGGGAGAGGAGGGGATGTTTGCTCCTCTGAATCCATATAATCATTACTTCATGTTGCCACTGGATTGGCAGGTGTAAGTGTTTTGTATATTTTAGTACATAAAGAATTAAATGCACTACTTTGTGTGAGGGGCCTTTGTTTCATGATTTTGGGATTGAAAAATACTATGTCGCCAGAAGTATTTGGACACTTACCAAACTGTAACCACAGAGTAGAAACACAATTGTGTATAGGATGTCTTTCCTTCACTGGAACTAAAAGGCCCAAACATGTCCCAGCATGAGAATACCTCTTTGCACAAAGGTCCATGAAGACGTGATTTGCCAAAGTTGCAGTGGAAAGAACTTGAGTGGCTTGCACAGAACCCAAATGTCAACCTACCTGATTACTTTTGGGATGAACTTGGATGCCAACCTAGGCACCCTAGGCTTTGTCACATGACATCAGTGTTCATTAATGTTCCTGTGGATGAATGGGCAAAAATCTAGTGGAAAACCTTTCCAAAATAGTGGTAGTTATTATTACAGAAAAAAGGAACTAAATATGAATTGGAGAAATTCATACATGCCTGTTGTTCACAAACTTTTGGGTATTTATTGTACATACACCAATTATCCATAATTTCAAAACATTAACACTAATTATCAATTGTATGACATGTGTAGATCTACAACCTTGATTTGTAGATCTACAACCTTTGATAGCATAATACAGCTACATTTTAATGGTAAATTTAATTAAAACATTTTTTGTTAATCAAATCATAAAAAACTAATTGTGAAAAAAAGTAAGCTAACTTAACTGGTAACAAGATAATGGGTACCCAAGGCTTATCTATGCGCATGGGGAGCAAAGGCCAGGACGTCTAGTCCAATTGCACAGAAAATCCAATTCAGCACAACTCGCCAAAAAAAGCCAATGTTGGAAACTAAGAAAGGCCCCAGCACACCCAGACCACCACAGCCCACTGTACATAGGACCCAGCAGGTAAAGAGCCCAAGGCTGCTGATCCCAAACCGATTGAGCACTCCTGGGATGTACCTGAAAACAAGTCAGATTCATAGAGGCCCCACCCTGAAACCCACAGCACCCAAAGTATCCTCTGCCAATATCATGGCGTCAGATGGTTTTTGGTGTAACTTTATGGCCGATTGGTGTAGACAGCAGAACTGCAGTATTCATTGGCAGTGAGTGAGGCAGCTCCAGTGAGACAGTTCTAAAACATGGCCACTGGTGAAATCAAATGAACAGTCACTTGTTTAACATGTTAAAGAACATGAGGCAGTTAATACTTTTCCAAAGAGGACAGACATTTAGCTCTGAAGTCACAAAGCACAATATTTAGCATCTTAAGGAACAAGTCGAATAAATCATTAAAAGAATTTTTTACTCATTTAAAACCACCAGTTTGAAAAGCATTAATATTTACAAAACCTGGACTTCAGAATGTTAGAAAAATTTATATGAAATGATGGTTATCCTTATCCTCATCCCTTTTCAACACCATTTCCATTTATAAGTTAATTTTCATTTATACCTAAAAATTAGGTTATCGACAATTCACTAGCCGTTTTGCAAAGTAGCTTGTGTGCTTTTATGAGAGTCACATAGGTGATAAATTAGATTACTAATATAGAGCTTGTGACAGTCAGGTTCATACATTTTGAAACTAAGATAAATATTTTGGCCTTTGGCCTCCGTACACCACCACAATGAATTGTAAATTGTAAACTCAAGATGAGAACGAAGTCAAGATTTTCTGCTTTAATTCCGGGGAACTGACAAAAGCATAGAATTAACCAGTCAAGATTTGACCCTAATGTCATCAGTATGAGAGCCTAGCCAAAACGTAATGCAACTCTAGATGAATAATATTGCAAAATCAAAGCTAAAGGTGGTCCAACCAAATATAAGTGTGTGTGATTTTTTTTTGTGTGCCAATTCTACTGGCGAATATGCAATTTTACTGCATACTGGAAATACATAAAATATATTAATTTACTCACAATAGGAACTTGTATTGTCCATTAAATTAAAAAAATCTAATTCTATTGCATTTAATGGCCTATACAGATAGTGTTACAGATAAGCACCGAACCAGAGGAGGGTTTATACAAATTACTTTTTTAAGGTTTTTGTTTGTTTGTTTTTGTGTATGACATCAAAAAATATGAATACTGTGTTCAAGCAAGTTTTTTTGTTTGTTTGTTTTTTGGGTATGCTATATGATGCTAGCATATATGTGGGCGTCCACCTGCATGCTGGGTTAAGTTGACCACAGAGACTGCACTAGCCACATGCACTTAGCAGCAGCTGGATGCAATTGTGTAACCACTGGCCATCAGGCAGCTTGGCCCACCCCAAACACTGAGGAGTAATTAGAGAGAGGAGAGAATATATAGCCTGAACATACATTAAATAGAACATACATGAGTTCTTCTCCTTGAGCAATTTCATTCAGAGATAACTTCCGAAACAGCTTTTCATAAATCATAAATGTAAAAATTAAGTAAATGATCATTCAACAATCTTTGTAAAGATATGACCTTTAATTTATTTACTTTTATTAGGATTAATGACTGAATCATAGAACCATACAATAATACAGTACCACCATGTGTAGTTAGGAATAGTTTTTTTTTTCATTATTTGATTAACAAAATACTTTGAATTGAATTTACCATTAAAATTTAGCAATGTTATACCATCAAACAATTGTAATGTTGTAGATCAACACATCCATGAGATTAAATGAAAGTAGTTGAGAAATGAAAAGCACTTCAGAGGGTCTCAGAAAGATCCCCCCTGAGCCTGAACTCAGAATGAGCTGCTTTATCTTTTCTCTCTTCAAATGGTTTAAAGATGTGGACTGTGCCATGTGGTCTGCTGATAAGTGCTCGTCTTCAGAAGAGAGGAAAACCTGGCAGACAAATTGGCTCTCAGCCCATTCTATTACCAGAGCTTGTGAAGTGAGGAGAAGTCTGAGTTTTATCATAGACCATTTAGATAAGGAGCCGGACATGACTGCGCTGGTCCAAGATCAGGGGTAAGAAAAGGAAAAAAACCTTCTCAAATAGGATCAAAGACAGGGAACTGTATAAAGTCTGCGATGATTACACACAAATCAAATCAGTCAAAAATCTTTGCAACATCCCATGAGGAAAGACAATGAAATCTCATAAGTGGTGAATAAAATTAATTTTAGAAGGACACACAGAGCAAAAACATCAGCTGCCTCTTCTACAGGTAAAGCATTGTGTGCAGCATTTTGTTTTTCCAGTGATGTTTTCTTGTCCTGCAGTGAAAAGTGGTGATAGTGAAATTTTTTAATACTAGGGAACAGCTAAACTGATCACAAAAGAAAATAAAAAAAGGCATATAGGCATAAGCTCAGCCATATGAACTTGAGCCAAGATTTTCTACTGCAGATTGAGCCTCAAGTGTGATATAAAACTTGGCAGTTAAAATTCTGGAGAGATTATGAAGAAATGTTGAGATCAAATTTGGTTCAGAAATGCACATATTGTGTAAATATGACAGATGAAGTCCAGATGTTGGCATATTATGGGCTTCAGGCCTGTTTCATTGAGATGGATGTGACTTGACATACAGGCATGGCTCAACTCTGGTACTGTAAGCATAATAAGCATAAAGGCAAAACAGATATTAAATAGACATCCTCTAAACTACTACTCCTATAATAATAATAATAATAATAAAAAATCCAAAACTGTTTAAGAACAATAAATTATTACCCCCCGCCCCCCCCTCGAGTATCTCTACTATGTGTCTTGAAAGGTGGACAGATGAGTGATGCAGTTATCTTTTGCACCGCTAGGTGGCAATCCGGACCTGATATCGGCTCCCTATTACCTGCACCATAATGGCTTTTTAAAAAGTAGATACTTTAAAAATCATACCACTAACTTGTGTCCAGTACAATATAATATAGATTTTAATTACATACTGTACATTTTGAAATTCATCACAATTTTTACTCAAGCCATGTGAGAACCTAGAGATGTGCCCAGTCAGGTGCTTTCTGCTTTCAGTCTGGCCTTGAGCAGCAGATCAGGTTGCAATCCCCTGTCAGCTCTGGGGTGGTCTGTGTGATGTATCCTCCTCGAGTCAGTCTCTACCGACAGGAATTACGGCAAACAAACAAGCCAACAAACAAGCAAACACACAAAAAGCAAACGAGCTCAGTGCAGCAGATTGATTTGGGATGGGCGAGAGCTATTTGCAGTGGAGCTGGATCTATTTCATGGCGAACCCCCACTAGAGCTGCCTACTGCCTTCTCTGATTGACTCTTGAGGCAGTTCCACTCCAGCTGGGCACCTCTGACACTTCGTCTGAGAGAAATGCTATACTGCATTTTTGGGAACTCTGAAATGAGCCTGTTGTGCATCACCATTTTGGAGTGACAGGTTAATTTAATTAAAGGAATATTATTACCTGGCCATATATGTGGGGATATATCAGGTTTTCCTTGCCACCATGGCCATTGCCTTGCTCACCAGGTACAATCTGATCATTTTGATTCACACATATTTTCTCACATTTTATAAACATTTCCATAATTTTCCTTTGATTCTGTAAAGCTGCTTTGAGACAATGACCACTGTTAAAAGTGCTGTACAAATAAAATTTAATTGAAATTAAATTATACAATATCTTTCTCTTTTATTATAATTTTCATGTCCTTATTCTTTATACAAGGAAAGTTCAAGTCAAACCTAGACTTAATTGTGCAGAATAACAGTTGAGATGAGACAATGAGAATAAAAACTACCTATATTTCTTTATATAATCCCCTGCTACACCAATGCACTTATTACAGAGATTTTACTAGTGATTGGATAACATCAAGGTAGAAAGTGTTCGAGAGGCATTACCAGATCGCCTGGTTCACAGCCTTCCAGGAACTCCTTTAATAATCCAAGCATGTGAAAATGGCTTGAAATGAGGTCAGGACTGTACGAGGTTGTGGCAAAAACTCCCAACCGAGTTCCTGTAATGTGCAAGTGAGATTGTGTGTACAGTTGAGGCAGACAGACAAAACTCTTCTGCACATTGTTAACAACATTTACATTTAGGCATTTGGCAGATGCCCTTATACAGAATGACTTATGTTTTATCTAATTAAACATCTGAGTAGCTGAGGGTTAAGGTCTTAGTTCAAGGGCCCAACAGGGACAACTTGGTGGTTGTGGGATTTGAACCAGGGACCTTCTGAGCTAAGAAGGCATGGTCTTCCTTAAAACATTTGCACCATTCAAATGTTTTACTGCGGCTAAGAGTCTCATCACCGCACTGTGCTTGAAGTCTTCAGTTAATGTCTCATGTAAATGTTACACTTTCATTCACAAGAAATTAAGTCACAAGTGCCAGTTTGACTTCAACATATATTTTTGTTAAATAATGTCATAATACATAATAAAATATTTCATTTTGTGTGAGAAAAGCCATAGTGAATTAACTGCACAGATTTAAAAAATTTATTTCAAAAACACTTTACAGAGTGGATGAAGACTAACCCTAAGCCTAATCCTAACCCTAGGTGCACAAACATTCAAACTACTTTAGATCATAACTTTAGAGCACTCATTATATGTAGTAAATCTCATAAAAGCTTTCATTTTTTATACACTTCTCCTCTGCTGAAAATAAACAGAATTAGGCCTTTAGGATCCGGTACTTATCTAATGTGAATTCATGTGGAGCACATGGCCAGTTTGTCCTCCAATTGTTTTCTCCACATTAAGGCCCAGGTGAGAGTTTAATGTCATGATGGGCAGTTGACACCCCTTGTAAATGTATATTGTAGACAATAAAGTGCTTAAAAAATGGCAAGTGCCTGTCAAGATCAATTCTTCTTTACTAGCTGTCACATATAAAAGAAATGAAAACAAAGCTCATTGAAGCTGGGGGGGATGCAACAATGTATAGAAGCACAGACATATGCACAAGAGAGACTGTGTGTGGAAGGGAAACCCTTGTCTGCAGAACAAAGTGGCTGCTGTTTAGGACATGGTGCATGGTTGGACAGATCGCACAGCTCCAGCTGTGCTGAGAGGAGCTCCCATGTCCTCACACCTACTTCCTTTGAGTTACTGCAATACACAACTTCTAAAAGGGGCAGGCACTGAACTCTCAAAGAAGTGGCAATATTTGCTCACCTGAAATACACATGACTCTGCAATTGAGGCCTGGGACTGGACCAGGGTCGGGTGCCTTTACCAGCTGTGAGCATAAGAGAAGGGGAAGGGCCAGGAAGTTTTGTAAGGGGGAGCTGGACCCCTACTGAGGCGCTGTTTATCGCTGACTGTCCTATTGTATTTTATGGGTGGGAAGGCCATATTTGTCCTTAGCCACAGGAGGCTGATGAGGTGCTAATCTGTTGAGTGGCCAGTGTTACCGAAGCCTTCTTGTTAGCAGGCTAGCTTGTTAGCTGTCAGAGCTTGTAAAAATGAGCCTGAATTCATGGTCTCCCCTGCCAAGGGTTTTCACGGGTAAGTAAACACAGATTGGTCACTGATGGGACGTGCAGACTGGCCGAGAGGCCTTTGGTAATTAAAGACTGGGATGACAAGAGGAATGAGGATGTGCTTGAGTCTTGTGCTTCCCTGCTGCTTTTCAGTAAACTTAACAAACTGGACATCTACATATGGATGAGACATGAGAACAACCAATGGGATTCTTGTCAGTGATGTCTGGAATTCCAGTCGGATGCCTAGACAGTTTATTTTTTTTCAATTGAAAAAAGAGACATGGATAATTCCCAAACATAAACAATGATATAATATACATAATGGATAAATAAAATTATATACGGTGTGACAAGAAACTGGCCTGCTTTAGGAGATGCCAGATGAATGGTCATGGTAGTGCCTGAGTGATGCAGGTGCAGGTAAGCAGCCATGGTGACTGCAGTAATCCTCAACATGCCATCACTCCATCAGGCTACAGATAAGCCAACTGAAGAGCAAATATAAGGAACAATGGAAAATGGGAACAGTGAAATGTCTTCTGACTGATGTAGAACTGAGACGTGAGCAGTTTCTAAAAAGAATCTAGGAATCAGATATAGGTATATTTGAAGATTCTAACAATATTTTAGAACTCACAAAAATTGTTAAGTTCCAAATAAATAAGTAAATGTGAATGCAAAAAAATCTAATAGTATACTTAATAAATAATGATATTTATTTTAAAAGCCAGAAAAAATGCTGGAGAGAGGAATGTTTTCACATGGCAAAAATATAGCCTTAGCCCTAGGCCTCTTTTCATTTCAGTTTCAGTGTTCAGTGTGTAAACTATTGGATAGAGAAATGTTTCTTGCATAAACATAAAACCTGTCCAGATATATGTCAAAGTGCAAAAGATACATCAGGTAATATTAACATCTGTAAAGGACTACCACAGGGACAGAATGATTCTATAAGAGCTATAGATGAAGCTGTGTTTTGTATATTCTATTATTTTTGTTTAGTTTTATCCAGAACATGTTAAACAGCTTTGGCTTGTACAAACCGGATTCCAAGTTGGGACACTAAACAAATTGTGAATAAAAACTGAATGCAATGATGTGGAGATGACAAATGTCAATATTTTATTCAGAATAAAACATGAATCACGGAACAAAAGTTTAAACTGAGAAAATGTATCATTTTAAGGGGAAAATATGGTGAATCAAAATGCCATGGTGTCAACAAATTTTCACCACTGTGTGGCATCTCCCCTTCTTCTTACAACACTCAACAGACATCTGGGGACCAGGAGACCAGTTTCTCAAGTTTAGAAATAGGAATGCTCTCCCATTCTTGTCTAATACAGGCCTCTAACTGTTCAATCGTCTTGGGCCTTCTTTGTCGCACCTTCCTCTTTATGATGCGCCAAATGTTCTCTATAGGGGAAAGATCTGGACTGCAGACTGGCCATTTCAGTACCCGGATCCTTCTCCTACGCAGCCATGATGTTGTGATTGATGCAGAATGTGGTCTGGCATTATCTTGATGAAAAATGCAGAGTCTTCCCTGAAAGAGATGATATGTTGTTCTAGAACCTGAATATATTTTTCTGCATTGATGGTGCCTTTCCAGACATGCAAGCTGCCCATGCCACACGCACTCATGCAACCCCATACCATCAGAGATGCAGGCTTCTGAACTGAGCGTTGATAACAACTTGGGTTGTCCTTGTCCTCTTTGGTCCGGATGACATGGCGTCCCACATTTCCAACAAAAACTTCGAATCGTGACTCGTCTGACCACAGAACAGTCTTCCATTTTGCCACACTCAATTTTAAATGATCCCTGGCCCAATGAAAACGCCTGTGCATGTGGATCTTGCTTAGAAATTGCTTCTTCTTTGCACTGTAGAGTTTCAGCTGGCAATGGCGGATGGCACGGTGGATTGTGTTCACTGACAATGGTTTCTGGAAGTATTCCTGAGCCCATTCTGTGATTTCCTTTACAGTAGCATTCCTGTTTGTGGTGCAGTGTCGTTTAAGGGCCCGGAGATCACGGGCATCCAGTATGGTTTTACGCCCTTGACCCTTACGCACAGAGATTGTTCCAGATTCTCTGAATCTTCGGATGATATTATACACAGTTGATGATGATAACTGCAAAGTCTTTGCAATTTTTCGCTGGGTAACACCTTTCTGATATTGCTCCACTATCTTTCTGCGCAACATTGTGGGAATTGGTGATCCTCTACCCATCTTGGCTTCTGAGAGACACTGCCACTCTGAGAAGCTCTTTTTATACCCAATCATGTTGCCAATTAACCTAATTACTGTTAATTGGTCTTCCAGCTCTTCGTTATGCTCAAATTTACTTTTTCCAGCCTCTTATTGCTACTTGTCCCAACTTTTTTGGGATTTGTTGACACCGTGAAATTTGGAATCAACATATTTTTCCTTTAAAATGATACATTTTCTCGGATTAAACTTTTGATCTGTCATCTATGTTCTATTCTGAATAAAATATTGACATTTGCCATCTCCACATCATTGCATTCAGTTTTTATTCACAATTTGTTTAGTGTCCCAACTTTTTTGGAATCCGGTTTGTAGTTGTTGCCAATCCTTATATGAACTTTGTTGCCATGATGTTTCAACGCTGAACCCAATAACCTATGCATGTCCTGTCACACATTTCTTTCAGCTGGCATACTTTTATATTTAATGATCATTCGAATATTGATGATTTTGAATAATAATTATACTTTTGGTAATATGTGTCAAAATACTAAATTTGGAACCATACAGTGCTGTGAAAAACTATTTGCCCCCCTCCTGATTTCTTATTCTTTTGCATGTTTGTCAAACAAAATGTGTCTGATCATCAAACACATTTAGCTATTAGTCAAAGATAACATAATTGAACACAAAATGCAGTTTTTAAATGAAGGTTTACGTTATTAAGAGAGAAAAAAAACTCCAAATCTACATGGCCCTGTGTGAAAAAGTGATTGCCCCCCTTGTTAAAAAATAACTTAACTGTGGTTTATCACACCTGAGTTCAATTTCTGTAGTCACCCCCAGGCCTGATTACTGCCACACCTGTTTCAATCAAGAAATCACTTAAATAGGAGCTACCTGACACAGAGAAGTAGACCAAAAGCACCTCAAAAGCTAGACATCATGCCAAGATACAAAGAAATTCAGGAACAAATGAGAACAAAAGTAATTGAGATCTATCAGTCTGGTAAAGGTTATAAAGCCTTTTCTAAAGCTTTGGGACTCCAGCGAACCACAGTGAGAGCCATTATCCACAAATGGCAAAAACATGGAACAATTCAATTCAATTCAATTCAATTTTATTTATATAGCGCTTTTAACAATGGTCATTGTCTCAAAGCAGCTTCACAAAAATTAAAGAAATTTAACAACAACAAAAAAAAAACATATTATATATATATATATATATAGAATAATTATATATAAAGTAATAAATAAATAAATAAAATTATAATAGAAAATAAATAAATAAAAACAAATAATAATAATAATTATAGAAAAGAAAATAATTGGAAGTGTGGATGTGTGAGAAAAATGTGCAGATATTAATGAGACGAATGAATGAAATGTCTCTGATGAGCAAGCCAAGGGTGACGGCGACGGTGGCAAGGAAAAACTCCCTGAGATGGCATTAGGAAGAAACCTTGAGAGGAACCAGACTCAACAGGGAACCCATCCTCATTTGGGCGATAACAGATAGAAATGATATAACATCTTGTGTGTTGTGCAGGTGAAAATTCAATATGACAGAAATTATTTAAATTGTCATGAAGACCAGTTCAGCATAGGGACGAGTCTGTAGGTGCAGAGGGCAGATGAGGTCTGGATCACTAGAAGCACAGGAGCAGCATGTGTAGCTCCAACCATCATAAAGCTGAATCCAGTTGGAGCTGGTCCTTCTCTGGATGCCTCAGGAACCTCGCAGGGTCGGCCTTTGTCTACTGAAGCTGGCAAAATCTCCCGATGCCTCGGGATGGGTAGAGAAATACAGAACAGATGGGGAGAATTAGCGTAGTTGCCATTCGGTATAGGTGTACTGGAGTATGAGTACTGGGATGAGTTATGTGTATGCCAGATTAAAAAGATGCGTCTTGAGTCTACTTTTGAACTGAGAAACCGTGTCTGCTCCCCGAACACTGTCTGGAAGGCTATTCCAAAGCTTTGGAGCTAAATATGAAAAAGCCCTACCCCCTTTTGTAGATTTTGAAATTCTGGGAACTACCAGAAGTCCGGAGTTTTGTGATCTTAAGGAACAGTGGTGAACCTTCCCAGGAGTGGCCGGCCGACCAAAATTACCCCAAGAGCGCAGAGACAACTCATCCGAGAGGCCACAAAAGACCCCAGGACAACATCTAAAGAACTGCAGGCCTCACTTGCCTCAATTAAGGTCAGTGTTCACGACTCCACCATAAGAAAGAGACTGAGCAAAAACGGCCTGCATGGCAGATTTCCAAGGCGCAAACCACTTTTAAGCAAAAAGAACATTAAGGCTCGTCTCAATTTTGCTAAAAAACATCTCAATGATTGCCAAGACTTTTGGGAAAACAGCATTTCAGAAAAAGAACATCATACCAACAGTAGAATATGGTGGTGGTAGTGTGATGGTCTGGGGTTGTTTTGCTGCTTCAGGACCTGGAAGGCTTGCTGTGATAGATGGAACCATGAATTCTACTGTCTACCCAAAAAATCCTGAAGGAGAATGTCCGGCCATCTGTTCGTCAACTCAAGGTGAAGCGATCTTGGGTGCTGCAGCAGGACAATGACCCAAAACACACCAGCAAATCCACCTCTGAATGGCTGAAGAAAAACAAAATGAAGACTTTGGAGTGGCCTAGTCAAAGTCCTGACCTGAATCCTATTGAGATGTTGTGGCATGACCTTACAAAGGCGGTTCATGCTAGAAAACCCTCAAATAAAGCTGAATTACAACAATTCTGCAAAAATGAGTGGGCCAAAATTCCTCCAGAGCGCTGTAAAAGACTCGTTGCAAGTTATCGCAAACGCTTGATTGCAGTTATTGCTGCTAAGGGTGGCCCAACCAGTTATTAGGTTCAGGGGGCAATTACTTTTTCACACAGGGCCATGTAGGTTTGGATTTTTTTTTCTCCCTAAATAATAAAACCCCTCATTTAAAAACTGCATTTTTGTTTACTTGTGTTATCTTTGACTAATAGTTAAATGTGTTTGATGATCAGAAACATTTTGTGTGACAAACATGCAAAAGAATAAGAAATCAGGAGGGGGCAAATAGTTTTTCACACCACTGTATATAAAACATAAAAGTCATTACTGACTCTTGTTTACCAGTAATTGAATTCATTCAATCGAATTCCTATTCCAATTGCTGTTTCAGTGATTTCATCCTTCTTCTATTAAAAAGGGAAGAGAGAAATAACTTTAACCTTCTGTTAACAGCAAGCTTAACTCCTGTCACCACAGTTAAATGACTTTCACTAATGAATTAATTTCGCTCAAACCTGTGTTGTCTTTAGAGGTGACAGCTGAGAAGTGAAAATGTGTCAGCTGAGTGTGAACGATGGCAGCTCCTGCTTCAGGATCTGGATTGATGGTGGTAATATTTAAGAACTCTTCTTCCCACGGGAGGACACGGTTTAATTAGCATACTGACGCTTGCCATCACATTTAATTGCTTTCAGTTTGTAATTAAAACATGTGTTGACTTTGCGTTTCCCTCGTTGATGCATAACAATGAAGGGTTATATGATATTGCACTTTTGCTGTGGTGTACATTAAAATGCATGGATTAAAATAACGGATATAATCCAAGCCATTTTGTGCCTGAGTGCTAATAGTTTGTCAAGCATGGTAGAGAATTAAACTGTATAATATTGAGTGCATCAGAAGTCTTCTTCTTTCTTCTGGTCCTAATGTTTTTTTTTTTTTTTTACTTTCATCCATCTAGTTTAATTAAGCTCAAATTAAGAAATGCTTTATTTTGTCAATTCAGCTCCGCATTTCCCGGTCATCCTATGTGGAGTGGATGTGGATTGCCACCTTGTTTGTGGTATGCATGACTATGCTGAGGTCTTTTTAGCATGACAAGGGGAGTGTATTGCAACCGCCCCTGGATACAGACCACATAGGACCCTAATGCAGGGCATTCCCCAGCGAATACTTCTCAATATCAAAAAGGTGCGTATTTGAGGAAATCCTTAGCCCATTTACACCAATGTTTGCACCCAGACCCAATGGGCCTCTGTGCAATAACTTCTGTACCACCCCTCTGGCTGTGAATGACACCTCAATGGCTACCCTGAGCCTTTTTCCTCTCTCCATCCAGTCAGGCTTGTGTGCATTCCCCGTCACTCTACTTTTGAGATTCATTTCCAGGTAAACATGCTTTGGCCGGCCACAAACCTGCAGCCAACCGCCGTTGTCACAGCTGTGCTGGATAATAGCCAGGCCGAACTCCTGCACCGCTCCGGAATGTTTACTGTCACCACAAGGCCTGCACAGCAAACACTTCTCCATTACGTTCCAGAAGAAAAAGGGTGCAGTTATTAATTTTATTTTGACAAATCACAAGCTTAACCCATTGGCCCTTTGTTATTGTGGTGGAGAAACAGAGGGGTAAATGTGCCGATACAGAGCAAAAAAACCTTTCTGCAGGAACTAGGTTTGAGGTTTGTTTAAGTTTTAAAACCATAGAAAGCTGTGCTTTGAAAGTGAACACTCTAAGTAACACATTCCCGCAAATAACAGCTGGGAATTTGAATTGCGCCTCCCACCTAGCTTGCACAGAGACCCTGATATGCATCCTTACTTAACCAATTCAATACTCCTAAGAAGCCAATTCAGAACTCCTAAGAGAAATGCATCGAAACAGTGCAGATAATTTCTACTCCGAAACTTTTACAAACAAAAAAGGGTGCTAGAAAATATTACTTATGGTTTCAGCTTGTCTAATTGTTTGGACATCCTACAACCTGCAGTGTAAGCTACCAAAACATCAATAAAAAATGGAGCATCAGATCATGTAGCTAACCTCCACATAAAACAGTCATATAAAATATCTACTTGAATATAAATAGCCATTAATGTATTTCTATTTTTGTTTTGAGCAATAATGTTCTCTGGATTGGTTTTGACACTGCTGGAGGTCGTCCAAAACACTGAGTTTAAACCTGCACCCAACCTGTGCTGACTTTTATAGCTATGTTGAAAAATGCGTTGAAAAAAAGGTTGTGCCAAACATTTTTAGAAGCTTAAATATAACCTGACCTCTTTGCGATCTGAAACATGATTTTAGGTCTACAATAGAGAGAATGCAGGCTGATGTTTAGAGATCCCAAGGCAATATTTGCTAAGAATACAGGCCCTAATGTATGAGTTTGAGTAGGATCATCTAGACGCCACCCACTGTGATGGCGCATTGCAACACACAGAAAGCATTCAAATAGATGATGAATGAACCACAGTAAATATAAGCATAGAAGAAGAAAAAAACACGAACAGCTCAAATATAAACTAAACTGAAAAAAATTAAAGTAAGATTTTTTTAAATGCTTAAATAATCATTTGGTGAGAGCTCCACTCCAGTGTCTTAATCATCCTCCAGATGAAATCTGTAGTTGAAGTTTAAATAATCTGTCATCATGCTACATTTGGTTGGAGTAAATCAGGCACAAAGTGTATAGTCCAGAACTCCAACGTGTTTTGTTTGCTCAAGGATAGAGTCCTTTTTCGTTTTCATCAAATACAAAAAAAGTGACCTTCAATACTGAGTGTGCTCACAATCTGTATCACATTCATGAATGATTAACTTTAGGCAAAATTTTCCAAAAGTACTCTATGCTGCAGCCCTGGTCACAGATCATAGCCACTATATTATGTGAATTTTTTAAATGTTAGTTCTACAGCTAATTCAATGACCATGTTAAACATGTCAGTATGACATTGATCTGCCATTTACACTAAAGTATCTTATATGTTGTGCTTTGTTGTGCTTATCATTTGTTAATGATTGAGCACACAAAGAAAGTAAAAAAAAAGGTGGACAATAGTAAATTTTACTAATTTTATACATATTCATAATGTAGACTTGATATAAAGTCGCATTTCATATAGGTTATTGTTCATGCTGTATTGAGTACACCAGTAATTGATAAATATTAAGAGATTTTAATTTAAAAAAAATTATTAAGCCAAGCCACATATTGTGCTCAACATAGTAAATTGTAATATTTTAGTCAACTCTGTATCGGTTATGGCCTGATCTTACTGCAGATTCATGTCAGACAAATTACAAAGGAAACGTCCATATGTAGTCTAAATATAGTATTAGACGACAACCACGTTTCAGAAATAGTTTTAAATATGTAGCCTTTGATATCAGAAATCTCTGGCAGTCTATCCGACCGTTAGGGTTTGGCTTTTTGCGCTGTCTGAGTGTCCATCACCCTGTGCGCCGTTTACACCTTACACACAGGTCCAAATAAACTCTGAGATTATATTGACATTTGTGCGACTGCGCTACGCAAATACGCAATCAAACAGATACTAAACGATAACAACGCTGCACAGGCACGTGCCAAACACCTTGGCAATAATGTCAATGTTCACATGGACGCGTTATTCCAAAAAGAGGCGTTTCTTTTTTCCTTGAGCCTAAATGGTATGAAACCAATAAGCAGTCTTCGTGCTGCTTCCATTTAGTAAAGAAATTGGATTGGCAAAAACATTTTTGATGAGTGGATATTGCGCAGGTAACTAAACCCTGATGCCAAAAGGGGGCGCCATCAAACTCTGTGGCATCACTTGTAGGCATTTAGGCACACACGATAAGCCAAGATCAGCCCTGAAACAAATTACAGACATTTCAAACATTATCACATGATTATGACAGGTTGATCCCTTCTCTTTTGGTCACAAATATTAGCTCTGAGTTTATGTAAAATGTCTCATTTGCAACGAAGTTTGTTATTCTACTAATAAGTGGGCAAAGTGAAACTGAATTTGTCAAACTCAAGGGTCTTCCCAGTTTGCCCTACCAACAAGAGCATCAGCATTCGCCTGTGTGATTCGCCTATTTCGTGGATAGTCAAACACTTTGGATAAATGTTAGGCTACTTTGTTTAGTGAAGGCAATCAAATCGCGCCAGTGCGCGCTGCAGAATCAACACGGATGACCTGTGTGCTAAGAGTGAGCTCTTACATTAGCAAACCTCGTTCTGTTATTAGTTAGACTACCACACATTAGCGCGCGCGTAAACAAAACTTAAAATCCAACAACCGAGAACAGATTTGAACTCATCGTGTTACATCTCATTCAGTTAGCGTCTGGGGAATTATACAAAAGCAATAAAAGTCATATATCAATATAGCTATAAAGGCAATAGGCATGTTCCACGTAGTCTATTTCCTTTATAAAGCATGCTGCTTAACTAAATGGTGTACAATAATACACGAAAAATGTAAATAGATAAAAATAATATAAAAAAGGGGAAAACGACTATAAAAAAATAAAGCAATGTATCAGGACAATTTCGTCTGAAACAAATTAGATAAAACAATTAAAAATGTCTGATTTTTATGTAAACAATAGATAATAAATAAATAAATCCTGATTGAAGGTTAGGGGTAACGCCAGATTTTTTTTTTATCTTCGCGTGATAAAGTGGCCTTAACAACCCCCTCGCGCCCCCTGCTTTTTTCTTCTGTTGGAATACAATAAGATTAGCTTATAATGAATCTTTTCATATGGACGCTTGCTCTTTTTGAGTGGCGCAGGTGTACAAAAGGGGGGCAACGCGGCGAAGTCTCGCGCCTAGGTGTGAGCAGATTATTCAAATAGGGCCGAGTGAAGAAGGGATTGGAGGCTCGCCCGTCGCACACGGCTATATCACAGCGCTAACACGCAGCAGCAGGCGTCATTTGAACTCCAGTCTTCAGCAGTCGCCTCTCAGCGTCCGTCAGCGTGCCTGCAGCTGACTTACACGCGCACACACACATACACGCACAGACGCACAAGCGCGCACACAAGCACACATGCGCCAGCCTTTGACAAGAGAGCGCAACTAGAACACAAGGATCCTGGTGGTTCCCAAACAGCCACCGACGAGGACGCTCTTGTCTGGGGAAGCCCTCTGAAAACTGAGCGGAAACTTCAGGATGCTCGGGGCTGTCAAAATGGAAGGACACGATCACGCGGACTGGAGCACCTACTATGGAGAGCCTGAGGTACGTAGCTAACCCTAAATATATATGTATATAGTTTTTTTTCCTCATGGAAAGCGATTTCGTTTTATACAACTCAGTATTAGCCCTGAGATAATATTAACTTTGAGATCAAATATTGACTTGAGGCGCCTCCAAATCCTCCCCCATCTCGGCGCGCTGCACTATCCTAACAAAACTTGGGCTTGACATAAAATACAAACTTCCTTCCAGCCGTGGACGCTTATGTACGCATATATATCTGTATGCTGTACAAAACATTTTACCACAAATTCTGAAGGGAAATTTATAACGAATAAATAAACTTGAATGTTTAATGAATTTTCAAAAGTGAATCCTACCCTCGTCTAAGTGGTGATCAGTGTGGTCAGTTTTAACAAGTATGTCCCTTTTTTTTTATTAATATCTGAAAAAGTTGAAATATTTATTGATCTTCCAAGCTCAAAATTAAATTTATTAAAGCCCAAGGCAAAACATTTTACAAAGTTTAAAGGAGATTTACATGAAATTATAAAATTATACTTCCATAAAATTATGGTTTTATAGTATACTGATTTTTGTCACAAGATCGAATTTAACAAAAACTTCTTCCCCCCTTTTTAGTGTTACACCTCTGTCGGCAACATGAACACTGGACTGGGAATGAATTCTATGAACACCTACATGAGCATGTCTGGAATGAGCACAGCGGCAAACATTACGGCCAACACCATGAACATGTCTTACGTGAACACGGGCATGAGCCCCTCCATGACTGGCATGTCGCCGGGCGCAGGTGCCATGGCGGGTATGGGCCCGGCCATGACAGGTATGAGCGCGGCACTCAGCCCGAGCATGAGCCCAATGACTGCTCAAGCGCCTTCCATGAACGCCCTGACATCCTATACGAACATGAACGCCATGAGCCCCATGTATAGCCAGTCAAATATTAACAGATCCCGCGACCCAAAAACGTACCGCAGGAGCTACACGCACGCCAAGCCGCCGTATTCATATATCTCCCTGATCACCATGGCCATCCAGCAGTCTCCAACCAAGATGCTCACCCTAAGCGAGATCTACCAGTGGATCATGGACCTGTTTCCATTTTACCGACAGAACCAGCAGCGCTGGCAGAATTCCATCCGCCACTCGCTCTCCTTTAACGACTGCTTCGTCAAAGTACCTCGCTCACCCGATAAGCCCGGCAAGGGCTCGTTCTGGACCCTGCACCCCGACTCGGGCAACATGTTTGAGAACGGCTGCTACTTGCGACGCCAGAAGCGTTTCAAGTGCGAGAAAGCTGCAGGGAAGGAATCTGGCCGGAAGTCGTCCGAGCCCGGTTCACACAGCAGCTCCGAAAGCTGCAACGGCAATGAATCTCCGCACTCAAACTCCTCCGTCAGCGAGCACAAACGGTCGCTTTCCGACTTGAAGTCAAACCCGGGAATGAGTCCAGAGCACAACGCCTCCTCTCCCGTTTCCCAGCACCACCACCAACAGCAGCAGCAGCAGCATCTAATGGCGCAGCACCACGCTGTGCTCGCGCACGACGCGCACTTGAAGCCAGATCATCATTATGCTTTTAACCACCCGTTCTCCATCAACAACCTTATGTCGTCCGAGCAGCAACATCACCATAAAATGGACCTGAAAACGTACGAGCAGGTGATGCACTACGGCTACAGCTCGCCGATGGCTGGTGCGCTCTCCATGGGCTCCATGGCGGCAAAAGCGGGTTTCGACTCGTCGCCGTTAGGAGCGGACGCGTCCTATTACCAAGGCGTGTACTCCAGACCCATCATGAACTCATCCTAGTCTGATGGAACTTTTCACGTGTTTGTAAATTTGTAAAAAATTACTCTTTGTGCATACGTATTCTGGACATTTTTGACGTTTCGCGTTATTTTAGTGGTCACGTTTATTAGTAATTATTTTGTAACAAAATGTGAAGAAACGAATGTGACGAACTCTGTTCGACGACTTTAAAAATGGACCAAAATTTACAGCTGATCTGAATCTGGGAATTCCAACCAAATGAAACGGAGGAACGGTTCTTCATTCATTTGTGAAAACATTATTTATGGCTTGTAAATGTGTATTCTTGTAGACAATGATGACAACAGAATCTATATTAAAGTGTTATTTGAATTTTCAACACGGTCTATAAATGTGGTTCTTGTTCATCAAAAATCATTTTTAGATATTATCACCCTACAAAGTAACCACAATACCATAAACTATTTATTCATTTATTTATTTATTTATTCATTTAGATTGCAGGGCATTCTGTAAAGGTATTTCCATCTACTAATTAAACGCATATTTTGTTTATTCAAAACATAAAACAAACACGTTGTAAGTATAATTAACGAAACTAATACAACCTACGTTTATAATATTGATTATCTCTAAATGTGTAAATAGTAATATAGGCTAGACTGAGTGTGATGCAAAGCAGTCTCCTGGGAATTCTTTTTCCACAGCCAATTAGCCAGTTATTCGATAAATAAGCTTTGTTGGACTGATGAGATGTCCGAGGAGCTAGGCGAGAATTTAGATAAGGAATTAAAACAGGTGTTTCAACAAACAAATGTTAGTACAATGAAATTGGCGTTAAGCTGTTGCTGTTTTTGTTTTTAAACCCAAACATATAATATAATATAATATAATATAATATAATATAATATAATATAATATAATATAATATAATATAATATAATATATGCTTAAAATCACATACCTCAAAGCGTATGTATCACATTTCATTACTTTGATGGGGGGGGGGGGGGTGGTATTTCAAGTTGCCTGATAAATGATGACAGTAATGGTAACAACAACAACGAGACAATAATAATAATAATAATAATAATGAAGAAGAAGGAGACACATTTGTGCTCAACCATTACTGCTGTGAAAGAAAGGCGGAGAGGAAGGGATCTATCTCAGGTATCTTTATTGGAATAGCTGACACAGATAGATTAAAAACATTTTTTGCAGTAAAAAAAAAAAACACGTTTTAAAAACCAAGAAAATCAGAAATTTTAAGTATGGATTTTTGGAGAAGAACCCATAGTTTATTTTTGCTTTATTTTTCTTTTTTGACCTTTCGCTTATGGCACACATTGCATATATTCTAAATCATTTTTCCTGCTTACAGCCCATGAATCACCCAGTGACTCGACTAAAACTCACCTTAATATATTTTATAATTTATGCATATTGTGTTGGGGCCTTTAACGAAAATAAAGTTGCTAACAAATTACACACCCTATCTGGCAGATGCGATATGGTCAGTGGCCGGTTTATATTTTAGATCAGTCTCTGCGCTCACTGGCCTATACTGATAATCTACAAATAAACAATAGCTGGTAAACAATTAATATATTGTGTTAATACATATATAGGGTGTGTACCCGGATGAGCAAATTGCAAGACCCTAAACTTTGAATTGAAGCACGTCACTTATGGGTACATTTGCACAGATATTAAATTTCGGCCCCTAATTTTAGACTTAGGCCTAATGTGAGGCTGAATTTTTATAGCTCGCTGATCGATATCACTGTAAAAATAATCATTTTTTTTAAACTAGCGGAGCAGCGAAATCTTTGCTTTGTGCTAAAGTCAACAGTGGCAGAGTTTGAGCTCAAATAAATGCCGCGGTGCCTGGAGCACTTTGCAGAAGGCAGCGAGCGAGCAGCGGACTCTAACTCACGACTTTCATTTACAGGAGCTTACAGGTAGGAGCAACTTCATGTAACAATTTCCGCACACTTGAACCGCATGCTGGGGTTTACACTCGGCGGGCTGCGTTTGACAAAAGGGGACGCGGAAGT
>CM060116.1:18652769-18892769 GCA_030522415.1 Channallabes apus
TTAAAGAAAAATATTTTATTTATCCTTCTCATTTTAACCTTATATAGACAAACATTATGTTAACAATTAACAAACATATTATCATGACATATATGTTCAATCAGAATAGCACTGCTGAAATTTCCATTTTCCTCACAAAAGACATAAAAAATTACATGTAAATACATAATTAACACAGGATTTTGGTATGGGGAATACATTATATAGCAAGAACATCATATTGTGGGAATTAGTAAGTTATTAAAATAATAACATCAGGACACTTAATGCATTACAAATGCATATAACATTTGTGAGATCATGTGAATCTGCAGTGTGGTGGTGAACATGGGGTGGATTGTATTGCAGAAGTGCCATGCACATGAAGCTGTGGCAATACAACGGGCCAGATTTGCATAGCACAAGTGTGTCGGGTATCAGGACGTGTGGTAGACTCAGGGTCAAAGCTTTATCTGAGCATATTGTGGGGCTGGAAAGGCTGAGGCCAACAGTTCTGGAAAGTGCAATGTGTGCTTTAAATACATCTAAACAGGTTTTTGCTGTCCAGTGTCCTCTTGTGTAAGTATAAAATAAAACTATCTTAGATGTATTTAGAGGATTAAACTGATACATTTAGAGAAATATCTTCACAATTTTAAATTTTGCACCAAATTTGTATATTTTGTGCTTTAAAATTCTCACAAAATTCTACTGGCAATCAAATGTAAATGAAATACAAGTTCAAAATGTAAATGACATACAAGTTCAAAGTTCAAATTCACATCATTTTTTGTTTTCCTGCTAAGACTACGCTGTAGAGAGACAGATGGAAGGTAGCGGAAATAGGCCAGGGTTGCAACAGAGGTCAATAGTGTGTTCACACTGCTCTAACAGCATAGTGTGAAATTCCTGCCTGGTACTTTCTCTCATACACAAGATTTGCCAAACCACAGACCAGATCCAATACACATGGTTACTCTTCACAAACTCACATGAGGGTTTATACGCAAACTGCAAACTATAATCTCTTTAGATGCTTTTTAAAAGATGTCTTCGGCATTCTCTTTTCAGTGCAATTCTTCAGAACATCACATATGAACACGGATACATAAGGGGTGAATTTCAATCATATTTCACAAAATAGCTGGTTCATGTTTGTTCCCTTTCTCTTGTCCAGACACACATATACATACACGTATATGGTATGGATTTCAGTAATTCTCACCCTCATCCAACATTTCCTTTGGTTAAAGTCTACAGTTCAAGACTAAGTCACTGAGAAGGACACTCAACTCATTAAATCTTAATGAAAGCAATAAACACAGGTGCCAGCAATTCATTCAGACGCCCAAACCAATCTCCATTTCCCGCTAAAGGCAAACAAGCCCAGATGCCCCAGTGTGATTCGCGGAATAACAAAAGCAAATCAAATTTTTGTCCTGCATGTGTTCCCAATGCAGAAATGAAGAGGCAATAGGTTATGCAGAAATAGAGCTTGTCCAATTTATTGTACGTGAGACGGGTGTGTCACTGAGGTGATTCCAGCATTTTCTAGGACAGCAGAGAGCTTGTAGTTGAGAGGATGGCAGGAATATCTATGCAGTATTCATGAGAACCTATTCCTTTAAGATAGAACTGAGCAGACATGCATGATGATTAAAAAGTCTGCACCCCTCACAAGTCCCCAAAACTATATGCAGGATAGTTCAAAAGTCTCAATCCAACGTCTTTTTTATCATATATTTTTCTTTTTATTTCAGATCCAAGATGGCTTTAACATTAACAATAGAAGATGGAATAGAACCAGTCGTAACACCAATCAGCTTTTTTCTTTGGCATCATATAAGGCCATAGTCTGTAAGAACTGTCCCAGAACAATTGTTTAATTAAAAGAGGAAATTATCTCTGCATGTAAGAACGTCAGTTCTGATAAATAAAAATGTTCAACATTCTAATATTTAGAGTAGACACAGGTAAGTCAGAGGAGCATTTGGTGCAATTTACATTTTTTGTTTGTCTTTAGATCCAGACCTTTGCGCCACCCAGTACACAAGCCACAACCTAGATACTTTAGATATGGATAATCTAGTTGGTATGTTTGCAGTCTATATATGTTTGAAAATTCATTGTATCTTTTTTTTATTCAAATCAAAATTAATAACAGCACAGTTCTTTTCAGAACTTTAAAATGTACCAAGTGCTAGATTTTAAAGACCTCTAGCCTTGCTCTATATTACCTTTACTCACTTTAAATGAACGCACATGTAATCTAATATAAAAGGTACAGAATTTTCATCACGCTGAGATTAATGTGTGAATAAAGCACTGTTAAAACCCCAGAGATGAGATTACTTGTAGATACTACAGGGTAGTGCTCCCCAGACACACACAATTTAACCCTTGTCTGCTTACCACTGACAGTGACATAGTGGCCAGACTAATTCAATTTTCTGTCAGATTAAGTGTATGTAGTATTGTTGGGAAAGTAGATTTATCATCAGTGATTTACAAAAGAAAGACCCCCCCCCCCCCAGCGTAGACATACAACAGAATCTGTCAAGGATTGTGCTGTGTTAAATGACCTATACATATTTAACATGCCTAAATGACTGTTATTCAGAGCATCAGACACTAAAACATAACTTTAGATAAACATTACATAAACAGTCACACTTGACTGTTGTGGTTAGGCACAGTCATACAAAATAAAAATGCTGTTTACAAATTTGCTAAAAAAATAAAACAGGCTCATCATTTGTGGTACTGTTCAGTTTAGGCTTACGAACCATTACCATAACTGTGTATCTGGGGCTTAAGCGGACCAACCCACTATTAAGGCCACTTATCCCAAAGACTGTTCTGTTACTATACCAATGCAAATAAGTCATCTGCACATGCAAAGCTGTGCATTATTACAGACTAGTCCAACATGATGAATCCTTTTGAGCAGTGCAGATGATTTAGACGAAGGGAAAGATTAATTACAACATAGGGTTTGCTTATGAGAAGAGCATTTGCAAAGAGGCAGGCTTTTCAAATACCTGACTTTCAGAATGTTGTGGTTAAAATCCCCAATGTTAAAAATGCTAATGCTGCACTTGTTGTAAGAAATTTATATTTTGTAAAAAAAAAAATCAAACATCAAGACATGCTAGGCAAGTATTAAGTGGATATATACACTTTATTTGATAGGAAATGCAGAATTAAATGGGCAGTCTGAGAGTTTTCTGAGGATTTCTATCAAAGGCACTAAGCTTCTTTATTTTTTAACTAGAACCCATTGTCTGCTCTAATGTACCATTTCTATCTGAGATATTAAACATTTAAATTACATTTAGATTAAACAGAAAATTAATGCCTCCTTATTTTATAAAAAAAATGCATATAATAAATAATACTCACATTCTCTTATTCTCTATACTGTTTATTCATGGGAGTCCTATCCCAGGGAACTTGGGACACTAGGTGGGGTACACACTGGACAGCAGAGTAATAAATAATACATTAATATAAAATGAAAACGCCTACATGTAATAACAATGGTGGTTTGACAGACATCTTGCTTATGAATAATATTGCACATAGCTTTTTTTTTTTTTTTTTTTTACAATGCTTCTATTATATATCTATAATTCAGATCAATTCACAATAATAATAATGCATTGCCATTGATGGAACAAACAAAGCACTTAACATATGTATGGATTTTAATTTCATCCCCATCAATGCACTGTTCTGGGATTCACTGAAATCTTAATCATAATTGCAAAAAAATACACAAACCAACCAACCAACCAACCAACCAACCAACCAACCAACCAACAAACATCTTAAACTTTGTGTATCAAGTACAAGATGTCTGACAACCAGTAAGCCAGCATCTAGAGGAGAGGTCTAACTGCTACAACACATTTTACTGAGCAGTTGGTGATAAACGCAGTTAGCCCCTCCTTGGCTTAAAGCAATTAATTCAGGGACCCTGACATCAACTCTCCAATCCTCTGACAGCTTGGAGGCCAAATCAAAATGCTAGTTCTCCTGGGAACAGGAGAAGATAGCCGACTCTTTTCTGGACTGTTTGCTCACTGGGCCTGAGAGCAATCTTCCTTGCTGAATGAAATGCAAGGACACAAACAATGTGGCGGCGAGAGAATGGAAGACGGGGAATGAACAGTTTGGACTATTTGCTCAGCAGAAGGGCAGTCACAATGGCTGGCCCATGGCTTTCCCATGCATCAAGCCTCTTAGTCTTAGCACTCCTTTGTTGCTGGGTTTCGTTCAGATAAGAGCCCAGCTGCCCCATGCATTTAATTCCCATTGTACAACATACTGTATAGTCATTTATCTGCTTTTAGGTGGCTTTTTGTTATTTTGTTATTCCATAAGTGTGCATCATATCACCCAAGTTTCTCCATGGTCTGCCTTCACCTTTGCATGTGCAATCGTTTAGGGAGGATGGATCAAGAATGAGGCAAGGTCAAGACTACAGAAGGATAATACCTCAAGACTTCTCTTTTCACTTAAGCATGTGTGCGTGTGCTTTAAGCTGTTATAATGCTAGTTATCTAATTAAATCAGTTGCACCTTGAATCATTTAATTTACCAGCAATTAAGAGAAATTACTCCTTGGGAAAAAAACATGAGTAGAGTATATGAAATAAAATTGCCTAAGATTCTATTATTCTTAAAACAGGGGTTTTAAACAGAGCATAACACCGCAAAAAATTACATGAATCAAAACTATGCCTTGTGCCATTTGCATCTAGCATTCTAAAGCACAAAAGTACATGTTAGTCAAGAATAAAACTTCACAAGGTCACACAGGGTCATAAAGAAATAATATTAATTATAAGAATCCTAAAGATCCTGATATCTCTGTGGCTCGACCCTGTAATAAAGCCTGTCAGACAGATGTGTTAAAGACAGCATTATGCACAATTGCCTATTTATTGTACATCTTGGACTATTATTTAATATGATAATCACTACAAACATCTACAACCTATTATTACTGACACCACCACTATTATTTCCACTTCTTTTGGAATGATGCCACAAGTAATAATCTACTACTTATTCCACTGCTTCTACTACTTCTGTACAATAAGTAATTTTTTAATTCGATTGTTTAAAATTTTTTGATCCAATTGAAAATTACTTTTAATTTATTTATATATGAAAAATCCAATAATGTATGATTATAAACAATGAAATCAGGACACATTGTATTTGATTCTTTAACCTTTAAAATTAAAGATTATTATTCCAATAAGCTTGAATCTTTTTTGCTTTATTGATCATTTAGCAAAGTTGTATTATGGAAATATAGGTATTTTTAATATTACCTCTTTAATAATATGTGTCTCTTTTACATTAGAAGCTGATGTTTACTATATATATAATATATATATATATAAACTAACAGTTCTTAGAAAATAATAGACTCTCAAAATAGAACAGGAATCCTCAACTTTGAGCTTTGTACTAATTCTGTTTACTTAAAAAAATGCTAGACTTTTTCATTGCAATGAAGCAAGGCCGGCAGTTATTTGCTAAAATCTATCGAACCCATTTTCTCTGGTCTATGTTCTCAATCCGAATTTCACAGCTTCATCAGGTCTATGAGGTGCCAAGTAAAAACATAGGGTTCCCCTAAATCAGAGAACATTAATGTTGAGGCAATGAGAAAGCTGGATTAGTGTTATGAATTTACGTCACAGTAGGCGGACTGATTTCCAGAGTGTGATAATGGACTATTATATTCTTATCAAGTTTCAAAGAAGGAGTCTCACAGTAGGAGACCTATAGTTCTGTCATGATTCTGAAAAACAGAAAAAAATGAATAATAAGAGAATACACAACAAAATATGTCAAAACACAATATCCTGTGGATATGCTCATTTAACCTGTAAATGCAAGTCCATTTGTGCATGTGTTGGTAAGGGTGTGTGCATGAACATGTGTGTGGGATAGTTTTGCATAACGCTTCACTGATGCTAAAGTAAAGCTCTGTTCATGGCTTTTCAGCACTCCTTTAAGTTGCCACCACTGTGTAATTGATGAGTGCTAAGACATTACACAAAGCTCTACCGCTCAGAAATGAAAGGGAATAACAGAGTCATATAAGAAGAAATGTACAAAAGATGGGTGATTAGCAAGTACCGGAACAATGTTGATATTACTCTGAGAACTCACACGAATGAACACACCCTGCACTACAGAACTTCCATATGCAATTTTTAAAGTTTTTTTCTTTTTTGCACTGTCAAATTCAATTAGCAACATGTATTTAAATGACCAGTACATAATTATTTACTCATCTAATTTAGACATTTTCTTAATGCAATGCATAAGGCTACAACGAAAAAAACTGAAACCTATGGATTATGGCCTCAGAATCCCAAACCAGTCTATCCTCCTATAAGACTCTCTGTGTAGAAATATTTAAGGGTTGTTTTCGTAGGAGAAAACTTTCTAATGTCAGGTAGAATCCTTTCATGAACATTTTGCAAAGAATGACAAGGAAATGATTCTCCTTGGCACTAAATAGTTTTCTAACTTTCATGTCATATCTTCCTTTCATTCTTGGGGATTAGTGTCTTATTCAAGGCTGCAATTACAAAGCTATATAGTGTAAGGGTGGAGAGAAATGAGCCTGCAGGTCTTTTCAATTACATTTAACTTCATTTGACCATTATGCATTTGAACCTTGTGATTTGAACAAGACACATTTCACTATTGCAGTGTATTTAAGATTATTGTCATTAAAGAAAGACCATGGTCACCCCCCCCCCTCTCTATATGTGTGCAGTCTAGCAACTTATATAGTTTTTCACATCACAGTTTATGTTTTCCATAATTTTATTTTGCTCACAATTTATAACAAATTACGAGAATAAACATTTGAACGCATCTTTGTCTAGTTCACAGACATGTTGCGTTAACCCATGTTGAGCAATATACAACTCCACAACCACAACTTCAAGTAAAAACAAACCTACTATTAAGGATAGAAGGAGGGGCTGGTGCAGATCAAATCCTTACTACACAGCACATTTCAAAACTGGAAAAAGTCCTGATTTTGCAGTACATCTTAAAATGGTCTGCATATTGAATAATTGCTTACCAACACAAAGATTTATATGCAATGTACTGTATGAGCCAAAGCTCATGTATGCAAATATAAGTGTATGTGTGAATGGTAACTAACTGAGCCAGTTTTAATAGGAAAAGTGGTTTCCTCATGCAAATTCCCACAAGGGAGCTAGAGCAAGCCGCTGAATAACATGAATGAACTGGAGGACAGTTATAATGTCAGTGCATCAAAAATGGCAATATTCACAATAGTCATTAAATTAAATGCTATTCAAAACAACTCAAAAAGAGATTCAAATCAGTTCTAACCTAAATCTGCACCCGTACCATTCAAACCAATAACATTATTACCTGAAAGAAAAGTCAGTGGTTTGGTCTCAGGAGGAATTATATACACTCACAGCCTCAGAGCTAATAAAGACAGGGCTTAATATTCTACTCTGACTCCCCAAAACTCTTTTGTTTTACCAATAGATCCACTTGGCCAGAGTTTTTTTTAAGAAAGCACAGATCAAAGATAAGAGCTATGGGAGCATGTGACTGCCACACAATGTCCCCTCAGTTGGCCTCATTGACCGGCCCATGGCACCTTTCAGGTATGACTGCAATGTTTAACCAGCCATCCATCTTATACCTGCTGCTGGCAAACAGGCACCTTTGTCTACGCCTCACCGTTGTTAGGGCCTGCTCTGACGCAGTGGATCAACCCCATTTATTTCCCCATTGGCTGTGGCTCAGAATCTATGCTTTTCCTTTAATCCGCTTTTTATTTCTCTGACAGGAACATTTAGTGTGTTAATGCATCTGTGCGTATGGGTGGTTCAGAACAGAGGCTGTCAACTGCCAGGTTCAACTGTTGATTTGTGGAGAATTCCAGGTGCTTATCAGCAGAGTCCAGGGTTAATCCACAAGCAAGCTCTATGTAGATATATGTTTTTTTGTTGTTGTTGTTGGGGTGAATCTTTTCCATATACATTTCCTATTTATAAAAAAATAATTATACTATATATATATATATATATATATATATATATATATATATATATATATATATATATATATATATATATATATAAATAAATATATATATATCAATCAATGCATTTCATTCATGTTAATCAAGTGATAATAAAATGTATGCTAGATGGCTGTTACATGACGTTAAACCTGAGACACAACCCCCATATATATATATATATATATATATATATATATAAGAATGGGGATTCCCAATTATGAAAAAAAAAAACGACTGCAATTTTGTACAGGGTGTGGCTCTAATGACTTAATGACCTTTTTTTTTTTTTTTTTTTAAATAAACATGGCCTCATTTTCTATTTTTCTTTAGTAGCCTGAACACATCAACTTTGTTGACTGGGGAAACAAAGGGCCACATTAGGTACTAGGTGTTTTATTTAAATAGGTACACACATAAACACACACACAGACAAGCATGCATACTTGTACACACACATACACACACACACACACACACACAAATTAGTCATGACAGAATAATTTTCTGATAATTAAAATGCAAATCTGCCATCATTCCAACAGTGCTACTTTAAACAGACATTCCATGCATATAAAAAAATCAAACTGATGAATCTGATAATGAACTTAATTGCATCCTTTTCCTTTTCAGGTGTGGACCAATTTACAAAAGATCATCAGTTACAACCGTAACACTTAAACTGTGCTGGTGCTACCCTGCCAATCATCCTCACTACACCTTCACCTGCAACTTAGCAGTCACGTCTGACCCGGCCGCATATGAGAGATAACATTCGCGTCTGCAGAGCTGAGAGGGAGAACAAAAGGAAGTTTGACGTTAATGATTAACAGCGCTAAAAGCCCCTGCTTTTGTATTCCCATGGTACCGAGGCTATCTGGTGGCCATGTGACCTGCGTGGAGGAGATTGGGGGTGAGCAGTAGAGTAAACACAGGTGCTGTGTTTGGGTTGGAGTTGCCTGCGCTGTCAGGGACAACCACAAATACACGCAGCCATGCCAAGCTCCACAAACAGCCGCCTACGCCAACAGATCAAGTCCAATGTGCTCCTCCCCATCTCCTTATATGTTCCACATCGAATAAGGTATCTACCATCATTAGTGCATTCTTGCTGGGGCATCCGTTATAGTGTAAAGAAAAAAGCCATGTACTTTTTCAATAAAACCTTATAGCACCTGCTTTCATTCAAACCTAAACGTTCCAGTGTGCTAAATAATCACGTTTTCATGTCACATGCAACTGCTAATCAATTTAGCTGAGGCTGCCTGACTGTAATTAATGAGCTGTTCTCAATCATCCTCAATCGTGCTAAACACAATGTTAACAAGTCCTGAGGGAAAGCTGTTAAGAACAATTTAACCTCAGCATTTCCAATGTCAATCATAGCTACATGTGCACCTCACTAGTGGGAACTGGACCTTTTCTAGATAATGTAATCAGCTGATAAGAAGGCCCTATCGCCCAAAACCCTCTCTGTCTGACACAGAAATGACGGAAGTGATAACAAGAACAAAAGCTGCAATACACGCATCCCCTCTTGTAAAAACAAGGAAATTTAAAGAGTGCATTATGGAAACACTTCATTCTGTTTCTAATTTTCTGTGGAGTGTGCTGCAGATCAGACAGACTGTCCTTTTATTGTTTTGATATTAATATTTGTGCTCCAGCTGCCTTACAGGTAATTGCTAGCAATCGAGGAGTCAGGGTCTGATTACAAACATAACAATGATAAAGGCTTTCGATGGCAAACACTTAATCAGAAGGGAATATTAATTTGTCAAGAGAGAGAGAATTGGTGTAAAGGGAGAGGCCAACCGAGGCAAATTAAATGTATATGATCTAAAACCTCAATCAAACAACAGATTTCATACATGTGTGTGTGTGTGTATATATATATATATATATATATATATATATATATATATATATATATATATATATATATATATATATGTGTGTGTGTGCAAACATCACTGTCAATTCTAGTGAACACACCTTTATTAGCTTTAGTCTAGAAACCAATGAAGGCGTGCTGGAGGGTAGGTGTAAAACCTGAACACAAACTCTGACGACACTGCTTTAAGACTAAAAGGGTAAGATGATTCTGTTTTGTACATAATAAGCCACCATGAACTTAATGCAGTAAACTTTAGTACAGTACTGGTTGGTCTATATGTGAACACAGTCACTTGAAATATTTTCACTGAAAATACTACACTATGCTTTAAACTGATGAAATAAAAACACCCTAAAGCATAGACATCTGAAAAGGTTCCGGAAACAAACGTTCTTGTCACTTTTGGCCTTAGTTCATTTTCACACCTTTCATCTTCACCCTAATGTTCAAAGCTTAAACCAGAATTCAAATGGCAGATAATTATAAGTGATCCATTGATGAATACAATGGCATACAGACAAAAAAAAGAAAGCTATAGATATTCGTCACAGGATTACTGCTGTAGGGTGTACTGTGTAGTAAAAAGCTTCGTGGCAAACCGCTCCAAAAGGACTTGAGGCATCAGCTTTGTTGGCAGAGCATTGTCAGACTCCATAAGTCTGGCTATTGTGAGCTGAAACTGAGCTAATCAAAGTGAGTTAGCAATGATAAGCTACGCTATGAAAAGACAGAAAAAACAGTTCTGTTTTCAATAGCTCTTTTTGATGTGGTAGACAAAAATATTATGTAAAAAGCACAAGTGTTTCCTAAGAAGGCAGACTACACATAACCCTCCATCTCTTTTGTCTGCTCCTACACCTATAATGGGATTATGCTGGAGGGGATAGTTAAACTCTCCACTCTATCAAAATGCCTCTATAATGTTTAATATACTGTTTTGTAATGCCTCCATAATAAACATGTTACATGCAGCACATATATGCAACATGCATATCATACATAAATAAATTACATAAATAAATTTAGCAACAAAGTGCACCATGGCCGAAGAAATCTTAATAGATAAGAAAAAAACGTGAAATTTAGACAGAAGTTTAGCCCCGTGTAGACAGTCATTGATAGTGATAGCTCAGTGGTTAAGACTCTGATCAGAAGGTTGAGGGTTTAGCACAAGGTTGAGCACAAGCACCGCCAAGCTGCCACTGTTGGGCCTGTTAGTATGGCCTTTAACCCCGTCTTCTTCAGTGGCTCGGTATCATGGCTGATCCTGTGCTCTGATCATACCGTCATAACAAGCTGGGATACACCTAAAAAAGATTTCACAGTGCTAAAATTTATATGTGACAAATGAAGCCTTCTTCTTCTTCTTCTTCTTCTTCTTCTTCACACAGTCACACCTAACTTCACCTGTAGGCATTTCCCAGGGACTAGATAAATAGGTTTTTAATTTCTGAACTTTTTTCTCCCAGAATACATTTCCTATTAACATTAAATTTAAGTTGCCATTTATATAGGGCTATTAATTATAGATTAAACTCTAATAATTCAAGTGACCAGTCTAATAGGTTATACAATTATAGTCTATGTAGTTATAAATAAATGTTTTCATAATTCACTACTTAATAAAATAATAATTTTCATAAAACAGTGCACCTTCTAACTATACTGTACTTCACAAGCACTACCATGGTTGAACCACAGTTATTGATCTCAATCCCAACCATTTACTGTTGGGAGAGTGATCAAATGTGGGTTGTTAATCATGTAACAAAGACCAGTCACTAAATAATAATAGTTTAGTAGAAGCTAAACTTATGGGCTAAGTATGGGCTTAGTAGTTGTTTATCAGTCATATTTAATCAGTTATAAAGTTGCTGGCCTTTAAGACAAAACAGACTGTAATGTAAACAATAGCATATGTTTGCTAGTCTATATGTATGTACCTGCTATACAATATGGACAATAAAACTGTCTACTATGTAATAGCACCGTTTTCTGCTTAAACGATATACTGTGTTAAATCATCAAAAACGTCATTAATTCACTTTACTGCACACCTGAAATATGATAAAATATGCTTTGTGGATCAGCACAATTCATTACAGGCAATAAAGTACCCAATAAACAAGTAACAACACAGAAGACAAATGGTTCTGAGTCATGGTGGTGACTGCACATGTACAGTATATAAAGAGGCGTGTAAAAGAGCTAACTGAGGCTTGTGGGAGCAGGTGATAGCCTAACCTTGTCCTCCCAGGCATCAACTCACGCAAACCGTTTGATCTCATTTTATTCATTTGCGGCAAAGAGAGCAGTGAGGGGGAGGGGGAGGGGTTGGTTGGTGACAGGTGTACCTGAGCGGTGTAGAAAGGCAGAAGCTCCTTCTTTCAACTCTTTCCTCCCTCTCTGCTTCCCTCACTCTATCTGTGCCAGCTGTACAGTACATGGCTGGGAGAGATAGATGCCATTCAATTTGAGTACAGACAAAGAGAGTCTGGGTGTATGGCAGGGTCACAGAGGCAAGCAGGAAGATCATGGGACATGAGGTGAGGGCCATAAGAGGGCTACTGTATTAGAGGGCCAATGCTTTATAAAGCTTGTCAAGAGATTTAGAATGACAAAAACAAATAGCAGAGATCCTGGAAATCAACTTGCGGTTAGACTGACTCACCATTGAATGTGTATTTTCTGTTCTAGTCAAGTGACAACTATTTTAATCATCCTGTTTTTAATTTTGCCAAAAAGGTGCCACTTTTTATTTATTTATTTATTCATTTTTTAGCTTTTTAATGTTTTTTAGCTTATAGTGTCTTATAAAAAAAAGTCTCCTTGCACATTGGTAATTATTGTTATTGTAATTTATTACCATTGAAATAAAAATTTGAAAAAGTTTATTTATTTATTTATTAGTCTTAGACCACATGTACACTGAATAAAAAACACATTTGTCATGGCAAATAACATATTTTTTGTCAATGGTGTTTTTTTTTTATGCCGTCCTACATGAACGTAATTGGTTTGATGAACAGAAATAAGATGTGGTTATTATGGAGCAGCTGAATGTTGCTGATGAAGGTGGGATGCATGTACGTGTGAGCAGTAGCTTGATGGAGTGGGTGAGCTAAAGAAAAAAAGATAGACAGCTGCTGTCTGCCAGAGACTGGAACAGTGAGCTGAGCAGCTGAGCAGGTTTCACCTTTCACTAAGGCGAACGTGACCAATCCCATCCATCAGCAGCCAATGAGAAGCAGGGGCATAAGCTCATTCAGAGCGAGAGACAGAGAACAAAAACAAAAGTTTGGTAAGCTGTGTTATTGAGTGACAGAGGAATAAGAAAGGCCAAGAGAGACTTTTACCTTAAGCTACAAACCATATTTTCTATTGAAAGTAGAGAGACAAACACAACGATCAGAGACATTGCCTGGAGGGCAGAATATTCAGATTTACACAGTAGTGATCATCACTTTAGGTAAAGAATGTTCTTTGTTTAATACATAAAAACTTTAACAACTGAATTTATATTACTTTATTATTATTTACACTAATTATATTAACACTGATATGATATATATAAACATGCATGCAAACATACATGTGTGTGTGTGTGTGTGTGTGTGTGTGTGTGTGTGTGTGTGTTTGTGTATGTATGTATGTATGGATGGATATTGTCCTAAACTATAAAACGAGAGAAGTGCTGCTCTTTTTGTGTGTGTGGGGAACACAGAGGCACTGAGGCAGGCAGGGTGAGCGATCAGCCGGGGGTCGGGATAGAGCCGATAAAGAGATGACATGGCTGATAAGATAACCGAACTATATAGCAGACATTCAGATAGGGGGCGGGATGAATGGCACACAGAATTGGAATCAGATAAAGCAAGAGGGGCCCCTGGAGAGTTGAGAACAATGGAAGGAGGCGGAGAGACAATGTGAGGAATAAAGGATTGTTTCCGGAAACATCTACGGAGCACGGGTTTGAAAGAGTAGGCTGTACCATTGGGATGATCCCCTTCCATTAACCCCAATAAGAGCACACACACTACAAATTCATTACCACACAGAGACTGAGTTCCATCCTCCATCCACACTGTGCAGATTTGTGCATGCGTATGTGTTCATATATCTTCATATACAGATGTCAAATCCAGTTTATAAATAAATATACATATTGTTCATACTTACTGTAATTCTACTGAAAACCTTCACAGTGAAATCGAGGTTTTCCTTGGTATTTTTCTTTTTCTCTGGGGTGCCACGTCAGCTCATTTGCTCCACAGTTTACCGGCACAGGTTTTATGTTGGATGCACTTCCTGCTGCAATCCACCCATTTCTTCAGGCTTTTGACTATAATTGGGGATTCCCTGCATTTCAGTGCCTGGATATTACATATGGGAATAGGGCATAGGTCCAAAAGTGGCAACCTGGCAGTGGTAGGCCTTGAACCCCCAACCCTCCAATTAGCAGCCCAGTTCATCAATAGCTTGAGCCACAAATTAACAGTGAGATTCAGTTGCGGTTATAACATTTAAATAGTGTCAAAAAAGCTAAATGATAATGACAAAGCAGCGTGTAATATTACAGTTTCCTTTCCTTCTCATTCATAAATACCATTTCGGCCAAAATAATCTGCTTTCTTTAATGTTCATCCTAGTGAGACAGAAAGTGACTGAATTCCTGAAACAAGACACAAACTGGGATGAAGTCAATTCCAAGATTTATGATGCAGGAGGTACAACAGGACAGATGATGATGAACTCATTTTACGATTCTGACACTGTTGGTGTGACAAAGGGCAAGAGTGAGTTGGCACAATGAGCAACACAAAGAGAAAACCAACTTTCACGTTGCTGAAAAGGGGGCGAATGTCTGGGCCAGCTGTTTTTAATGTCACCGACACTGATAGGAGGCAGGTCATTTTTAACAGCATGCATCAGCCCCATTCAGTCCTGCACAGACACCCGGCTATTCATGGGTAACCTGTGGTGACCTGCATTCAAGGCCACGTCAGGGTCCCCTGCACAAAAGGTGCCAGCAAAAGGGGTGTATGTGTGTGTCTGTTGTGGGGGTGAATGGTGTTGCAGCCAGTCTGTTCACGACCCTCTAACCCCCTCGGTTAAAAAAAGACCTGACTTTTAGGAGTTTCAGTTAAAGAGAAGCGTACGGACACACAAATACAAGGAGAGGTAGGTACACACACACACACACACACACACGAAGAATGTACAAACAAGCTGGAAACAAAAGGGCTCTTGTAACAGAGGCGGGGATCTTGATGAAAAATTCAAACAATATTATATGGAGAATGTCAACAAGCGCCACACTTCTGCTGAGGGCCTTACAAACAGACAGAGCAACTCAGCACACACATTACGCCAGTGCGGCTCAACCTCTCAGCGTAATGATGATGGCTCTTCTTTTACTCCTGCTTGCCTTTTAAAACCAACACACACACTGCAAACAGAGCCGTAGGAGGGGGAGAAGTCTGAACTTGTCCCTTTCTATGTACCTGCTCCACACACACACACACACACACACACACTTTCATGCACAGAGAGACAAACTCACACTCACAACGTCACGGGTCACCAGTACCTAGGAGTTCCTGACCACACTGGAAGGGAAAGATTCTAAAAGACACAGAATAAGGTGTTCTTCACATTCCAACTGTCCACCATCATCATGCAACACTTTAATTCCTACTGACAGAAAAGCTCAGGCAGCATGAGTTGTTCTCTCATTGACAGGAAAGACTTTGAAGACAACATATCACTCAATCATGAAACCCTCCACATTCGCATTCACTGGCAAATAAACAGAATTGTATTTCAGAGTCATAGAGGATAAAAGAAACTGCCTAAACTGATTTTCAAAAGAAAGCTTGATGCTTAGGTCTGATGCTTATGAAGTAAATTGTACGCTTGTCAAAGAGTTGTAACTCTGGCTCACTAGCTTGGCCTGCACTGTGGCACGTGGAGCTGTTGGAGGAGAGAATTGGCAAACTTGTGCACCTAATTGTTATTGCGGCAGTGTTTGGCCTGGAGCCAGTCGATAGGAATCAGGGATCAGCTCCTGAGCTGTTGCTCCCACTCCCAGTGTCTTAGTTGTAATGCATCCCTCTACTAACAGGGATCAAGGTATTAGGGATTCAGGTTATTTGTATTGATTTTATGTGCTGTCATGCCGCGTCCCAGCCAAGTCATATTTGTGGAAATTGCAAATTTCACCTCAGAAATGTCACCAGCATTTAATCTTTTCCAGTCTGGTCAATACAGGAATCTCTGGCTGATCAGAGCAGTGTTATTGCGTTGAGGTACGGAGCTTCCACTGTTGCCATGGCATCAACTCAGTGCACAGTTTGGGAACAAATGAAGGAAAAAGAGAATCAGGACATTAGAAATGACTGATTGGATCCTATACTATTGAATACAATCCTACAATTAGCTCCTTTACTAATACTACAGAGTATATAGTACTGATCTGAATATGTGAATACACAAATAATAGCCATAACATCAAAACAAAAAAAAGTTTTTTTTTTTTTTCAGCAGAATCTTACCTAGAGAATTACAATGGCTCTGCCATCTGTTCTTCTTCCCAGAGAACATCCTGGTGCCATCTCCTCAATAGATAAGGGGCACACATGCACCCAACCGTCCACATGGCGTAACAGAAAACACGATTCACCAGATCAGGCCACATTTTTATATTGCACCATGGTCCAGTTCTGATGCTTACATGCCAATTGTAGGCACTTTAGGTAGTGGACAGAGGACAACATGGGCAGTCTGACTGGTCTGCCTCATACACATCAAGCTGTCACGCCTGTCTATCATAGGCAATTTTAACATTTTCAGCAGTTTGTGTTAAAGTGGCTCTTCTGTGGGGTCAGACCAGACAGGCTAGCCTTCATGCTCAACATGCATCACTAACCCTTCATTGCCCACGACCCTGTCACAAGTTGTCCTTCTGTGGGCCACATTTTTGTAGGTACTACCCACTACATACCAGGAACAGCCCACAAGACCTGCTGTTTTGGTGCTGGTCTCACCCAGTCATATAGCCTTCATAATTTGTCCTTTGGCAAAGTCGTTCAGAATTTCAACTGCCAACTGGTTTAAATGTTATACCGGTATGATAATGTAGCCTGATATATGGGAATTAATACTGTATGAAAGTTTTATGCAGAGAGGCAGACATTGCTATTAAAAACTAAGAAATACATAATAACCTAATTTCCCAATTAATCCTATTTGAGAGATAAAAAAAAGAGGAAATAATATAGATATTTTTTAAATAGAGAAACTAATTTATGTAATGCCTTAAAGAAGGACTCTGTCTCAATCTTTGCCCCAGTCAATCTAAAAAAAAAAGGTGGTGGTGGTGGGGGGGGGGGGGGGTACATGAACTTTTCTTAAGTATTCATTTAAAATGACCTCAAAGCATATTGGTAAAATGAAGCTGAATAGTATAAAAGCTTTCACTGATGGCATTGTATAGAAGTCCCTATTACCATCCACGGCAACACAGACACAAAAAAGCCACAAAGGGATCAAGTAAGCTTAAAAATATTGCAGGTGCACTACTTGCTTTACCCAAAGGCTATAACTCAAAAAAACATAGGCATGTAAATATTGTGCGATGTGCTATGGCCCAGACTACTGGCTTAAACCTTGCACGCTGCAGATGTTTTCTTAAACTCCAAATTTGCTCTGGAAACTAATCAAGGCCTGATAAAGCTCATGGCAAATATGGAAAAGATTGACATCCACATGTGGAAGTTTGCATAGCTTGGCCAAGTGTACATATAGGCCATGCAGCGCATGGCTTCACCTGGGCCAGAGTAAGCTTGGGTTGAAATAAAAGGAAAGGAGATTACACAATGGACAATGAGATACTTTAAAATTGCAATTTCAAAGATGCTACCTCAGACCTTCAGAACACAAATAGTTCTTTTTTTCCTTCTTCTTAAATGGCCTATGAAAAATAGAAACAAAGTTGGATATTTACAGTTGGTCTTGTTTAACATTTATACTTAGTTTTCACTTGACATTGGGACAATAAATAGGCAAGGTAAATGAACTGTTTTCTTTCTTTTGTCTTCAACCTGAAAGAAATGGTCACTGAGAAGGTCTGGTCACCCTCCAACTGATGAGCCTCATGCTAATCAATGGATCAATTAAGGAAAGGCACACGGGGTCAAGCCACAGATATTGCACTGCCTATTAGTTCGTCTACCTGTCATTATTACACAGTCACATGTCCAAACAGAGAGTGGGGACTTGACATGCTAGGCAGCACTAGCCAAAGTAAACAGAAAAGCGATGAGGCTTGGACAAAATATTGATCTGACACAAATCTGCAGACTAGAGGTCTAAAAGCTGTGATTAAGTATAGTGTGTGTCTAAGAGCATGTGTGTGTTTCAGAAAATTATATAAAAACTTACAGTTTAATGTTTAAATATTGCTCTCAATATACTTTTGTGCATTTAGAATACTCACGATTTCTGAATGTAGCAACAATGAAGCAAAGAAAGGATTGCCTTTATTAGATTATTGGCTAAATTGCTTCATCTTCACTTAATGCAGAAATAAAGGTTGTTAAAAGAACAAGGATAGAAGCCTTCCATGCTTTCGTATATTTGGCAGAATAGCAAATAAACAGTATTTTAAGTGTAAAATGCTTAAATTGCTGATGATGGATACTGAGAGAAAGTAAGATGCTGTTCTGTGTAGTTGTAATATGTTTCCAGTTTAAGATTCACACACACACACACACACACACACACACACACACACACACACACACACACGCACACACACACACACACACACACACACACACACATTATATACTGTATTATTATATAATATACTGTATTATTATTAAAAGGTATTGTGAGGTGTTTCTGATATACAGTACAGTGGCTATTACCTACCACAAGTGGCCCAAGGACGGACAACCAGTGAACCAGTTACAGTGTGACTCTGTGTCTTCATTAATGTGCAATAAAGTGCTGTGATTTACTCATGGAAAGCGTCTAAATCATCTGGTCCCACAGAAGAAGTTGTGAAACACAAAAGCCTGAAAACTGAAAAATGTGAGCTATAATAAAAATAACACTGCTGAGGCTGGTCAGAGTCCACTGGCGAAAACACCTACAATGGTCATCCAAACTGGATCATGTAGCAATAGAATAAGGTGGCCTGGTCTGATAAATCGTGTCTATTATTTTATATACTAAATCATGTGGACACCTGCATACATGCTGCTTACCTGGCACCAGGATGAACTATGTAAAGAAGTCAAGCTTGCAGAGGCAGTGTCATGCTGAGGGCAACATTTTGCTTGGAAACCTTGCGTCCTGACATTCATGTGGATGTTACTTTGATATGTATGACCTACAGTACCTAAATTTTGCCAGAAACAAAGTATACCGTTTCATGGCAACAATATTCCTTAATGGTAGTGACCTCCTTCAGGAAAATGCCCTCTATAACACTGCAAAAATTTCAAGAATGGTTTGAGGAACATGACAAAGGGTTCAAGGTGTTGACTTGGCATCCAAATTTTCTAGATCTAAATCTGATTAAGCATGGGTGGGATGTGCTGGACAAACAAGTCAGTTCCATGGAGATCTCACCTTGCAACTTACAGGACTTAAAGGATCAGCTCCTAAGGTTTGGGTGCCTGATACAACAGCGCACCTTCAGAGGTCTTTTGGAGTTCAGGTCTCAGCTGTTTTGGTGGTACAGTACAGTGGGGATCTAGACATTATTAGAAAGGTGATTTAATATTAGGGATAATTGTTGTACATACAGTACTGCCTTAGTGCAACAGTTTTAATATGAATATTTTTAGTAACTATGAAAACAATAAGCAAACTAGTACTAAAGCAGTGAAACTCATTGATCAGTGGCCATGGCTGACATTTTTTGCAAACCCTTTCTGGCCAGAGCTGCAGAGATTTTTTCTCTACATTTACCACAAACAAAATACAAAAGGAAACCTTACTGAATATTATTTAAAATGCCATTAATAACAACTAGATGTCTTTTATGGTTCAGGAAGGTTATTGTATTTTTATAAACTGCTTTGCAAAGCTGAAAACAATGAAGGAGCATCACGTCACCCCTTTAAAATCTATCTGCACTGAGTAGTTCAGTTTTACCCTCTGTAGACAAGATTAAAATGATCAGGATTTGAATAGATGCTCTAAGGCTAAGCTTATGAGAGTAACAATACTGGTAACTTGTTCAAACAGCCTTAACAGAGTAATCCAGAGTTCTGAAATTCAAAAGCAGCATTGTGAAACTCAATGAAAATAGCAAGAGTCCATATTCAGGTTTAATAAAGTATTCAAATTCTTTTGAGATTCTTCTTTTACTGCTCTTTTTTAACACGACAGGGGACCAATATGTCCCGCTCAATAAGGACCAATAACCAAAAAGAGTTCTCAATAGAAAATGATGCCATTGATGCACTGCCAAATGGTAAAGCTGTTCCAATGCTACTGCCTTTATTACTTGACACCATTTCATTCACTTCAGATAGAGAGCTGGCATGGTTATATCCAAATTAGGAATTGTGATCTGAGCAAACATGCTGGGATTTGGACCTGTAACAATGGACACACAAAAGCATGGTGGCCTAATGGGGACATCCAGCACAGCAGGGCACCCTCTCTTCTAGCTGATCCTCTGTGCCCTCCTGCAGTTCGACAAGATAAAGTAGCCTGTTTCGCATACAAAAGAACAACTTGGACAAATCTTGGATAGGCAGCTCAACCCAGTCATCGCAGGTTGCTATCGCAGCACATCCATCTCACAGCACTTTGATAATGAAAGTGCTTTGATAATGATTTCAATAGTGGCAGATGAACTATTCAGATGAATGCTGGAATTATGACAAATATACCAATAAAAAATAATTTTTTTTAACAAAATTTTATTAATGAATTTGATTAAACACTTTTGTTTTGTGCAATTTCATAAAGTTCTTTGTTTTTCGATGCACTGTACCATCATGCTCCTGAAGGAATGTTGTTTTGTTTCTCTTTGTAATGTTTATGGTTGAAATGACAATATAACCACTTGGCTTGACTAAATCAAAACCTATTTTGGGTATAGAATTGAGCTCCTTAGGTTTAAGGGTCTTGCGAAAGTGTATGACACTAGTCCTCAGTACAAGACCTGGGTCGGTGTCATGCTGCTCACTTGCAGTGAAGTTTAAGTGCTGAGATATTACAAATTCTACATTCTGTTCACAATAAAAAGAACTACAGGCAATTATAAATTTGGACCATGTGATTTCCTATCTTCCACATCAATTGATCAAAAGTTTGTCAATTGTACAAAATAACATGAGGAATCCTTGAGTTGGACCCATTAGAGCTAACCCAGTCGAACTTATCTTGTGAGATCGTTTAAAGTATCATTGATACCTGAATATCCTGAAAAACATACAGTACATGGTTTTCAAAATACTTGGAAATTACAAATGGATAATGAAGCTGAATCCCACATTATAAAACATGGCAACTTTAAACAGCATATATTAATGCACAAATCCATTCCCATCCCATTCAACCTTTTATCCAATGTGATTATTGTGTGTCTTTTGTATGCTTTTAAAATCTGCAACTACAGAACAGAATTAGTGGGTGTTTGACACAGCTTCTCGTAGTAAGCTCTCACAAACAGGTCAGAATGCTATTGTAGAGTCACTGGACACCGTTTAAGACATAGCCTTTGTTCTCCCAATCCTGATCTGATTCTTAAATCTCACTAATTTAAGCTCTCTCCATCTCTTAGGCCTAAGCACATCCTAAGCTCTCCCCTGCAAACAGCAACACACCAAGGTGGGCCTTTTTCTGGTGGTTATGGTATCAGTGTCACACTTTAGTGGAGAACTCTCTCAGCATACAGAGAACCATTGGCTGTAATGAGATTACAATAAAGTCGATTACTGCAAGTCCTGGAATTCAGCATGTATTATTAAATTTTTTCTAGTAATTTAGTAGTAATTTAAAAATGCAACATTCATTATTCTCATTGACAATAAAAATAAAACTACTTTTATTGATCCAACTTATTTAAAACTGTTCCTGTGTTTCTTATATACAGATCTTCTAAAGCGTGATCCACTGTAAATTGATTTAGCATTTCTTTTTTAATTAAATAATTGATATGATTGATATAAGAATCAACTATTTATCAATCATTTAGCATTAACAAATGACTAATAAAAAAAGAGCTTTTTTTTCATGTGCAAATGCCACACATTTTTTTGGAATTGTTCCCACTATTCCAGAAACGTAGCAGCATTGTTTATATATTCAAACAAATACGGATTTTACTAAAAGGTTTATTTTGTATAAAGATGATATTTCTTGTTCGACAAAAAATACCTATTTATGGGTTTAGACAGTGTATATGAATGGCCTTTGTGCAATAGTAATTATTTCATGTTATATAGTTATATAAATCTTTTAGTAAAAACCATATTTGTTAGAATATATTAACAATGTTTCTGCATTTCTGCATTAGTGGACAAAATTCCAAAATTCCAAAATAAATGTGAGGCATTTGCACCAACATGTAAAAGCCCCAACAAAGCAAAAAGAGACTCTTTATTAGTCATTTGTTAATGTTACACTTAACGTGTGTTCAGTGCATATCCACCACAGGTAACATTTTAGAATGACATATTATTATAAATCTGAGACCACCAGGTGTGATGGGCCTTAGAAGTAAGTTTCATCCCATATGTTTTTTTTTTTTTTCTGCACAAAAGCCAGACTCTAATTTGCCATCATCAGTTGTCTTTGTTAACTTAGGGATGGTATTTGGAAATAATCCTCTTCCCATAGAATATCGCCCCAACAGGCATGGGCAGGACCAGGTCTTGAGCTCTTTCAGGGGCGGCTCTTTGTGAGTTATACCACGTTCAAGGCTGAGTAAGTTCTGTCTTGAGTAATAGAAAAAGAGGTTGGACAGGATGCAACTTGGGTTAACTGAAACTAATGTCTCCCTAATTTAACCACTGCCAGACTGATTACATTTGCTGAGATTTTTTATTTATTAAAAAATATTCATAATAACAATAGTCTGAATAGCTTTAAAATCTGCTCATTTGCCAAATATATGTTTAGTGTAACACAAACAGTGCTGAAAGCTTTACAAACTCTAAGAAAAACATGCTATAATGAAATGAAATGCTATAAAAATGCTATATGTACTATATTCATCAATTCAATGTTAAACATTTAACATGTATTTTTATAATTATTAGTTAACATGCATTGCAAATATTCCCCCCCAAAAAAGAATTAATAAGAAACAGCTTCCCATTTCCAATATATTTTTCAATATAATCAACTTCTCAGGTCTAAAGGCTGTGACATATGGCCAAAGGTCCAAATAACATGGTAAATAGCAAATTGCAAATGTTGATTGATTGTTTAGAGGCTCCGGGTAATGGCATGCCACCTGAGATCTTTCCTGTTTACTCCTCAAATTTCAGAAAATGTTGTAGGTGAATTATAACAGTGACTGATTGATAAACTGTTGTGTTGGTGTGCTCAAACTGCAAACGTGTTAAACAGATTTGTCTTTCATTTAAAACATGCGAACTATTCTTAAATTCATGGCTACTTTGCCAATAAATGATTTACAGCTGCTGTGTTTTTATTAAAATCGCTTTCATTTTCACTGGTGGAAAATAGGGGTTGAGGTTTTACTGTGATGCAAACTAAACTACAGCAACGACAAGGTTCTTATAAACAATTCAGATGCAATAATTACTACGTTCAAAGATAAGTCTTTGTTCATGTGCTTAGACAAAATATTTTGAACACATTAATGTCTAGGAAAAAAATGCTTGTCACTTCCAACAAAGAAGGATAATAGATGTTAGCACTGATGGTAAAGACGGACAAAAAGGAGCAGCCTAAGGCTGCACACGAAATGCCCCACCGCAACTAAAAATGAATTAATTTACTTCAGTTTGTTTACTTTGTACTTTTGGCTGGCAACAAATAAAAGAGGAGCCAATTCAGGGGCAGGAGCCTCGCCTCACAGTCTTTTTCATAGGCTACTTTTTTCCTCCTTTCCACTGCTTTAAAAACTAGCTTGGCAAATGCACAGGCAGTCCCTGAAGGCGGGGAGGAGGAGGAGAGTTGGAGACAGGAAGAATGAAAGGAAAGCACAGTAACATCTGCAGCAACTTCCAGCCAGACAGTTGGGATGTGAATAACTGAACACTCAGCTGCCCTGACCTCTGAAGAACAAAAGAAGGGGATGTATGTGCAAGGAGCACCAAGTCAGGGAGGTGAGCTCGATTTATTGTCTGGGCTTGGACAGAAAACTGTGCCACTGGGGCACCTACCACTGCATGCCACCACAACTGTCATAGCTGCAGCACAAAGATCACATCTCGCAACACAGGGATGAAACATAAATTTCCAGTGTCCACGTGCAAGTTACTCCTAGTGTGAGGAATGCATAAATGGCTTTTCTAGAATAAAAACAATGTCAGAAACCGTGCAGGAAAGTAGCAGCTAAACATAATTTATCATCTCTTGTGAGCAACAAGTCGTCAGAATCAATACTTATTTTTCTCGCTAAATCAAAGCACAAAAGGCCAATTCTCTTAACTTGATATCAAAGCAGGAAGCAACAAAGCAAGTGTGTACTTCACGACTTAAATCTTACAAGTTCCTAATCCTTCTGAAGTCTGTGCAGGACCTTTCGTCTCCATGGAAACGTAGGGGCATTCAACCAAGTGATTGCCTCCAATGAATTTCAGATAAGATGAAATGGAAGTGAATTGATGTGATTTTAATGCAGAAGAGAGCGGCAGAGGGGAGGTCCACTCGGTTCATATTTGAATAAAGCAAACACAAGAGACAAAAGCCTGACAGCCGTAAATGACATTGTCAGTACAAAAATTATCAGCCAGTTTACAATCTGTTTGCTCATGTAGAACAAACAGAATGTGTGTGGCATCCCCTGGCTTTGTGAATGGAAGGGCCGCCAGCAGCCAACGAGAGAGAATAGCAGATATCCGCTCCCCCAACCACCTCTGCTACAATTAGATAGCAATTTGATGGCCTGCCAGAAAAAAAATGCTTAGATATATTTACCAAAAAAAAGTAACACTTAGTTATTTTCACCATGACTGTGGGACCTATCATAAGCTGATGTACAGAACTAAGAGAAATTGTTGAAATACTCTGAGGCGCTTTCACAAGCAGAACCACAGATCTAATAGAAGGCACATTCCCGACCACAAAACCTCAGTCACCTAGCAAAGGCCCACACCACAGTTCACTTTTTGCCTCTGTGTCCATGCAGGGGGAGATACAGAACACTGGGATGCTCCTTAAACACAGTGCCTCTAAAGGCTGTGTTCAATCTCCCAGCCCCCTCCCTTTTGTGGCTTTTTGTCACTTGTTTTGTTTTGAGCTTGTTAACTTCTCAATGGCTGCACTAACCCAAGCAGCTGCCTAGCTCGCGAGGACCTGCAGCGCATCAATATTCAGCCCAGGAATGAGTCATGAAAATCAGTCACATTCCCTCTAGACCTTCTAGTCAAAACTGGAGTTCCAGAAATCCGAGCATCCTACAGTGTAGCATTAGAAAGTATTTGTAATTTTATCTCCTGTCAAGTCTCTGTAGACAGGTAGGGCAAACAGACAGGTTAATCTTTTGGAAGTGCAATAATACTCATCACAATACCAATCAGGGGAGGTTACAAAAAGAAAGTAAGCAGTGAATGCCATACCTTAAGAAATTGTTCCATTTATATTACACATGTGCATTAAAAAAATATAAATAGCACATTGTTATCTACTGTACATTCATGATAAAAAATAATAACTTTTTTGAAATTCATTCCTACTTTCCCAGTGTTCCACAGTGATAGTGGCGAATCTATCCACAGGCCACGAAGCTGCTGTTCAGTCTTATTAAAAAGTTGTTTGATTAGCGGGGGCCGGAATAGAGCCCATGGAAAGGTCTGCAAGTGGTAGATAAAAGGCAAACAACAAATACGCAAAAAAGGCAGCCGATCACCAGTCATCCACTAGAGCATCAGAATACAACCGTTTTGCTGGAAACCTGATCCAATTATTGTCAGACAGTGGGTGATAGCTAGGATGCTTTTCTCAGTTCATTCAAAATCTAAATTGCTCTTTCCTTTTTCCCTGATATGGCAATCGGTCATAAAGGGGCAGCCATCATTAAAGTTGTTTGAATTGGAGCCCTATAGTGTTTGGTTAAGAGGGTGAATGCAAATTTGATGAAAGAATAAGGCTAAATTTACATATCTGTCTCAGCTCACACAGGGAGAGTAAACATTCTGTTTATCTCGAGTGTCACTTTATGATTTCAGTAAAATATAAAACTGACCTTGGCCTCAGCCATATCAAAAGACATCAGTGAAATACTGTTGTACAAATACAATTTGTTGAGGAAGAGGTTGTCAACACATCCTCAATAACTTAGCAAATAGGGGTGGAGTGTAATTTGTTAGAATGAAAATGAACCACAACTGCTCTTTATTTTACTGTTATTTTCAATGTTCAAACATGATTCATCTAATAATATTTGATACCAAGCTGAATGTTAGTAGACCATCTTTAGAAATACAGAAAGAACCGTAATATACAAAATAATTGATCATATACTTAAGAGATGATATGGCTTTAAAAAAGACAACAATGGAGTGTTTGAGTTAAACTTATGAAGCATATTTATACAAATGTTTTTCACCAGAGATATTCAATCATTTCACTGATGCAATACCTCTAAGGTTACAATGGAAGTTAAATAAGTTTAGATGTTAGCTTGTATTTTTTCTGTATTTAAGTATCTGTGTAAAATAATATTTAACCTAAATTTACCTAACTGTAGCAGGGGTATTTTATTACTAGATTATAAAAATATGAATAATGATTAGGATTTATTTTAAAACAATGTAGGACGAATTAACAGTATGGCTTTGAGATATATATATATATATATATATATATATATATATATATATATATATATATATATATATATATATATATATATATATATATATATATATATGTGTGTGTGTGTGTGTGTGTGTGTGTGTGTGTGTGTGTGTGTGTGTGTGTGTGTGTGTCTAGAAAAAAGGAAACACAAAGGAATACTTCAGTACAGCCAAGAAAGTATACTACAATAGACCAGAAATATTATTAGGGTAAGTGGAGTCAAGATTTGAAGCGTCCACCTCACAGAGGTGAACAAACTGAAGCAAAATACTGCCATCTATGGCCACATCCAAAGCAGTGCTGTTTCCCTCTCACATGTATTACGCCTAGGCCACTACACTATAACTAAATAACTACTACATTATTTATTTCTCTGCATATTCTCTACACCAATGCCAAGTATCATCATATTATTCTGAAACGTGCAGTTTAAAATGATAAGAACCGACCACAGTTAAACAAAGCCTCTGTTTTTGCAAAACAATCCTTAGGTTAATTATAAATAATAAAGATTCCTTAATGTCAGAAAGACATGGCATTAATAGCATAGTTGATGTGTAATGTTCAGAGGGCTGTGTTGGAGGGTTAAACATGTATTGTTAAACTCTTGAAATAACATTACTAACACAAACGGACTACCCTGGGAACAAGTGAGCACACTGTAATTCTACTTCCATCAATCATTTGAGTCAAAGCAACTTTTGTTTTCATTTACTATGTGAGTCATCTCATTATGATGCTTTCTCCAGTGGTAAGATTAAAGTGGTGCAAAATAATAAGAGTGAAGTGAGTTTTTCATTTTACGCAGAAGCTGCTTAAAGCTCTAGAAATGTTTATTTCGATCAATGACCTAATTAGAGATGATTAAAATCAACCATTTTAATAAAAGTTTGAACCATAATGAGGTCTTTAAAAGCCCCTATTTTTCTTTAAACACAGAGCTGGATAAAAAGTTAACTTTCCATCCAAATGACCATCTGGTTCCCTTATCCTTTAAATAATAAAATTCACAAAGCAATTAAGCAAGGGGATTCTGCTGCAGCTTTCTAAACCACCTGCCGTACCATCATAAATTCATATCTTATTCAGTTACCCAAGATGATTTACTTCAGTCGAGAATGTGTGCAAACGATTTTTTATTTGATTTTTGTCTCAATATATGCAACAAAGTTTTGTCTACACAACATCTACATTTGTCCTTAAATATACATAGGGTAGAATTTCAAATGAGGCAGCTAACGTGCTGACATAATTCATATAATCATTTTAGACTAAAGCAGACAAAATGTCTATCTCATCGTGACAGCCTACAACAACAACAACACAGAGCTGTCAAAAATAAATGAGAAAGCATCAGCTTTAAGTATAATAAGACTCATCAAGACCGATCAGCATATCAAAGTCTTATGTCCCTCTGGAGTCGCCGGGTTTAGATGCCATGTGCTATGATCTGTCCCGTCTGTCATTCTGTCTGTTACCTCCATGAATCCTTGCTGGGTCTGACAGAGTCGCAAAGTCACAATTAATCCACATCTCTGGGGTTATGGCTGGCACTCTCCTATGCCTGCTGCTCTCAGGATGCAGAAGTTAACAGGAAGTAGCAGATGTCCTCAAAGCACAATTTAAAATTCTCAGTTTAAAAGCATTACTTTCCATAGTATAACAAGTATTTCCCACTGCTTTTGCTCCAATTTACTATTTTTCTCGACAGTCAATTTTACATCGTTTAAATAGGGCATTTATAAGGATAACCTGTAACCATACAGCATGCCAAGAAGCAATTCAATTTTAATTAACTAGGCTTTCATTTCTAGAAAGCAATATTCTTTGATATTCCAGAATTTTAACCCAGTTAATAGTCAAGTCAGAAATTGCTAACTCAAGGGAATGGGAAACGTACACAACAAACCTGTCACAGCAGTCACCAGACACACCCAAAAATTCAAAAGTACCTACAGTATGTTCAAAGAAAAACGTCTCTAACAATCAGCTCAGGGGTGTTTAAAGACAAAGACTAAAAGGAGAGAAAAAACGTCTTTTAAGCTCACTTCCCTAGATATGTCTGCTTTTAAATCATCAAAAGTTTTATAACCAAATTTTATATAGCTGTGACAAACAGTTAAAACTGTAATCTCATTTTAAAAGTCAGCACAGACAGACGTAACACGTGCATGGTGAAGGATTATATTCAAATACTGGATTGAATTCCGATTAAAGGCACGATTTATGTTGTCAAACATTTATGGCATTGAGTAAAGCGCAGCCAAAACCCAGCAGCTCCGTGTGGCTTGGAATGAAGCGCCATAGCTGTTACTGTGGTGATGTTTTCATAAAGTCAACATGCACTGTATACAAGTTACCCTATTATGTTTACAAACAAAATGCATTAAGACCTTATTTAATTAATTTAAACATCCTCTAAGGTAAAAGCAAATAACAAATGCTTTGAGATTCTTTACTCTGCAAACATGCCTTACAATAGCTTAAGTCTGACAATATGCCAAAGTTATCAAAGCAAACTTGCATGGTGACTGACATGTTTGCGTGATGTGATTTTCTCCCCTTAACCTGCACTTTACAGATTTGCCTATTGTGCGGCTTTCAGTAACTTGTCAAACTGCCGTGAGGGGGGGAACTCCCAGCTTCTCTCTCTTAAAGAAACATCATTTTCACCTGAGAAAGTCAGCCACCCTAATACAGGGTCACTGCAAAAAATGTGACCTGAAGGGCTAACACATGGGTGTTCACTTAAATATCCATTAATCAGCTGTGACAAGCATAGCCACATGTCTCCCAATAAACTATGTGTAATTGAACCATTAATACATGACGTTGATGACAGTTATTAACACTCCTTTTTCCCCTCCCCCCAAAAAATGTTAAATGCCCTGAAACTATTAAACAAACATTTTCAAATTAAGTTTGATGATAATTTTACATACATGTATCATTCTCTTAGTCATGTTTAGTTCTAATAAGTAGGCATTAAGGATTAGGGGATTTGTAATCAGCTGTAAATATAGAGGAATATAGTGAGTTCTAGTTCTAGTTTTAGAGTAAAACTATGCTTTTCCGAACTGAAAACAAGTTGCTCATTTGACAGTCCAACTGCCCAACAACATTACAAAGTTTCGTTGATTAGCAATATATTTCCTCAGTGATTTATAAGGTGACTAACATTTCTGAATTCACCTTTAGTAATTGCTTAATAAGTCAGGGGTCAGGGTCACAGTGGATGTGCAGCCTATGCCAGGAGCATAGCAGATGCCTGGATTGGATGCAAGTCCATCGCAAGGCACATGAATGAGCATGCACATGCATGCACACACACACACACACACACACACACACACAACACACGCACGCACGCACACACACACACACACACACACACACACACACACACACACAACACACACGCACGCACGCACGCACGCACACACACACACACACACACACACACACACACACACACACAACACACACACACACATGCACGCACGCACGCACACACACACACACACACACACACACACACACACACATACACACACACACACACACACACACACACACACACACACACACACACACACAGGCCTGTGGACAATATAGCACTAGCCTTTTACTGACATATTTTTGGACGGTGAGAAAATTAAGATGATACCAAAAAAGACACAGGAAGGACGACCGAATACTGATGCAGACAGTAACCTGAGCTCAGAAACTCAGGAGCCAAAATGCATCGGCACAACTTGCTGTGCCACAATACCACAAATGAAACGCATCAAACAAAAAAAATAACCATCAATTATCATGACCATTTGTCAAAAGATGACTTTCATTCGATAAGTTTAAATCAATAGTGGATATTCTTATTGGATCCCCTTTGCTACTATTGTGCACAAAATGTGTTAACTTCAAAGTCAAATTAAATAAAATATAAAAGGTTATGGAAACACATCATTATAATGTCATATGTAGGAACATGACCACATAGACAGTTAAGGCAGAAAGACATAAGGGACACCAACCAACATTTTTACACATTTGTTTTCTCCTTCATTCCACAAAATTCAGAGTTCAGATTGAGGGCAGCATTATTGACACAGCACATGCTCTAAAACCTGCTCATACTCAGGAATGCAGTCTTTTATCAAACCTCTTCTATTATGGCACATACCTGCCTATGTTTTACAAGGCAAAGTGTTACAGGCACAAGCATAAGCTTATTTAGCTTGGAGAAGAACATCTATAATGTGTTAAGGTTTCTAATACATTTCGCTTTTTAAAGGATTTTTACAGTGTTTTTTATATTTTAGTCTTATATTTTATCTTTCAGGTATATGATACATACTGGATTCTTTAGCATACTTTGTCACACTAAACATTGTACTCTCTTTTACCTTAAAGAGAGTAGCACAGCAATCAACTGCAATAGCATACAGTACCCCATACATGTAACTGAAAGATACCTTTTTTCGATCAGTTTGCAGAAGAACAGACAGGTGAATTTGATCTGTCAAGCTACATTCCACAAAAACCAAACAATCAAAGGAATGTCCTGAAATAAAGGGCCTCTACATAATTTAAACAGTCACCAGTGTGTGTTCCAGTCACACATGGTTGAAAACATATAAACAAGTTTGGAAATAGTCTGGTGTGACACAAGAGACAGTACAAATGAGGCCTGCTCATCCCAAAAGAAAACCACACACACACACACACACACACACACACACACACACACGCACACACACGCACACACACACAGTTTTCTTCACCTGACAGCCCCTGAATGATTAAGATAAAATTAACATAAAAAACTACGAAAATAAAGTTTACCGAATGCATTTAGAACACACACCACTGACAAGTTATACGATTCATAACTTCCCTTTTTTCAAACACATAACTGATGAAGTTCTTTTGTGATGAAGTTAATAACAGCAGCAAAAGGGAAGTAGCGACCACGTTTTACTGAGCATTCATTAAGGCTAAATGGTATGAAAGGTTAAGATTGAAGGATGGATTTAGTCAGAATTTTTTTAAGACTTCTTTCATATTAATTCAACAAATCACTTTTGCTCGTTAGAATTATTTTGCATGAGGTTAGGTTGCATATGCCTGTAGGCTATTGGGAGTATGATGTATAAAACTTCTAAACTGCTCATTTACATATCATTCTCTACCAGTATATCTGCAAATAAGCACTTGCACCTATCAGTGTAGTTTCCTGCCAAAAAACAAAAAAAAAAAAAACATTTTTACACGTCAATAAAACAAAATATATGCAACTTCTAACTTTTTGGCCTGATCTTGATAAATTGTCTGTTGTAAACAAAAATATATTAAACACCCAAAAAATAATAGTATGTTAAAATAAAATAAAAAACTCTAACATGATTTTTACTTGTTATTAGAACACTCTATTAACCCTTTAAGGGACATGGTCTAGTGCAATGCTATTCCTGTCAGTTATACACATTCACATTCTAGCAGTCTTTAAGCAAATTTTGTTTGGGACTTCAGCAGGAGGAGAGCGCTGGAACATTTTGCCGTGCACACAATGCAGATTAGATACTGTATCCTCGCAGTGAGATTTAACAAGGTTTTTAGAGTAGGCTCCATAAGAAAACCACTACCAACGGCCTCTTCCTGTGGCACCATCTGCAAGGGCTTAAACTTGTATTATTAGTGGCATCCAATATGGAAATGGATATTGATTTTCTGAATACTATTTTCCTATTCTGTCACAATGGTAACAATTATGTGAGATCCTTTCTAAAAGAAGATATTTAAATCAATACATTTACATCTGAGGCCATGTCTTTACTTGATTGTTTTCGACGGTGTTTTTACATTAACGTATCATGGAGACGTTACAGCTTATTTGACTGCTAATTTGTTTGACCGATGGTAAGAGATGAATGTAAACGGCCATTTCAATTTGTTTTTTAGCAACTTAGCAAGACCAATTTGAGTAGCATTCCCTAAACACAACTAACTTAGAAATGACTTGCATCCGGCTCAACCAACACTGAGTATATAAACAATGACAACAGAAAGCATTAAGATTAAAATATGTGATAGTTATATATAGAAAAACAGGTCAATGTTATATTATTAAAATATCATAACTATATATATTTTTGCCTTTTAATCTATTTTCTATTTTCTAAACCACAATGTTAAACTGTAGAGGAATCTACTGTCCTTCATGTTATTGTTTTCCATTGCATATGTGATTTAAAGTTCTGATAAAAAATATTCATATTTATATAAAACATAATTTTCATAGATCTATAAAACATATAGTTCATAGATCTATAGACTGTCACTGATATTAAAACTAACATGAGCCGTAGGTGGCATCCAGTAATGTGTGTGATTGATATTAAGTCATTTTAAACATTTTTACATTCTCTCATAAGGTGAGCACAATTCCTGAAGTCTCTTTATGGAATCTTAAACTAACTAAAATAATCCATGACAGTTAAAAACAAACAAAACAGCAAAAAATTTCTGTAAAATTTTACATTTTCAAAAGTAAGGCTGTACAATGAACACTGATCATTTGGACCACAGTGGACATCTATAATCTTACATTAGCAGGAATTCAAAAATGTGCTTTCAGTAATTTGCTAAAAATGATTTTTTTGGTCAATATTTATATAGTTTTTATTCCCTAGATACTATTTCAATGTTTTATTATACATCAACAATCCAGTTTGTTGATGTATAAACCAAACAAACCATGCTTACAGTATTTTACAGTGACTGACATATAATAATATAATAACATGAAAATGTCAATGAAAGCAGAAAGTTACTCTTCTGTGCTCATCACTGGTTGGTGGCACATCAACTGAAGCTGAGTGTGAAAACAGCTAGGGAAGATTGTGCCAAAAGGTGCTAAGAAGCACGATAGCACCGCTGCAAAGCTTGGCACCTCCCTCTCTGTAAACACAATGCTATTGCTTAATGCTTCAAGTGTCAAGTGCTGAAAAGAACCCATCCACTGATTGATGAGCATGTTCTGGGAACCCTCTGAAAATAGGGCATTGCTAAGCTTATTCACAGTTTCAGTTCAAAGCCCTGTACAACACATGATAAGTGAGCAATGTAGATTCCAAAAAGCCTACACAGAAGCAAACATAGTGAGTAAAGTAGCATTGTTCTCTCTTAAACCTGGTCAAATTCATGATAACTAAAATGGTGCTTCATTTGAGCATTTGCTATAATAGGGCGTGTCAAAGTATTACAATTGTTTTAATATGTTGTGTGAGGTCTCAAACATGAATTCATTTAAGTAATCACCAGCAATTTGACTGAATTATTATAATATAAATAAAGCTGCACTTATATTGGTTACCTGAAAGATAGACTTTAAATAGATTAACTGTTTAATTGTATAGAATTGGAACAAGTGAGAGCAGGTTGGTGTCCTCACACTCACTCTCCCTCCATTTTAAAGCCCTTAATGTCACCCAACACCCATCCAAATAATGCCAGTGAACAGCCTGACCACATAAACAGTTTATATGAACATTTTGTTAAGTGGGTGACTTGGGTTTCATTCAAATCAAGTCATTACAAGGACTATGCAGTCTAATGCAGACTATTCACTAAGTCTACCCACAGCCAACTGTAGAGTCATCCAAAAGTACTGAAACGACAACACCAATTCTTTTGTTCTTGTTGATCACCAACACATTTGGGTTTGATAGGAGTAGATGAGCTTTGATTTAATGGTATTTACATCTACATGTGACAACGTTGCACCAAGTTTTTAAGTAGGCAAAAGTGTAGGAGTACTTTTTTTAAGTTAAAATGCTGCGACAATTTCACCAACTGATCCAATACATTCTTTTCTTGTGAAACAAAAAAGTTTTTTGTTGGGTTTCTCCTCTTCAGGAGGTGAAGTGCATTCTCAGTGTGTTAAATGTCTTTTTACTTGACTTGTCTAGTCTAAAACCTTCCACTTTTCCCCCTGATGCTGTGTTGGTAGTGTGTTTTGGGTCATTGTCCTTCTGCATAATGAAGTTCTTCCTAATAAAACTGGATGCATGTAAATGGACAGACAGGATGTTTCTGATTTTTTTCTTGTATTTATTTTACTGCTACCATCATGAGTTACTTCATCAAAAAAAATTGTGAGCCCATTCCAATAGCAGCTATACAAGCCCAACATGTTGGTGATGTCACTGACTATTGTTTTTTTTTTTTTTTCACAGCTCTCACACTGTTTCTGTCATCAACTGCTGCTGCCTTCCTTGGCTGACCGGTGGTTTCTATTATTTCCAGGACATTACAGTTTGTTTAATTTCCTATGACCGATGGTTGTGCAATGACTCAATTGATGAAAGATTTCCTTTTTTTCCCCCTCAGTTTCAAAATGGCTTGTTTTTCTCCTATAGTCATCTCTCTGGTCTCTCTTTAGACTGCTGTCTTCACAGGGAAAAGCCAGGACTCAGACTTAAAGTTTACATATTCAGAACCTTTCACCATTTAAACAATTAATGTAACAGGGTACATCTGGACAACAAGAAATACCTGTCAGACACATGTTTGTATATTTTTAATAATCTTAAATATGGCTAGGTTTAAACAAATGGTGGCATGTTCTAATTTAACACATCTGGATATAAATATAAAGGAAGAAAAGCTGGAATTCTTATATCTTTCAAATTCACATTTTAACCTACAATTGAATCAAATGCCACTAGCTAATATGTAGTGCTGGCATACACACACACACACACACACACACATACACACAAACACACACACACACACACACACGCACGCACGCACGCACGCACACAGGGTCCAAAAAAGGTATAAACGCTTCAACAGTTATCTATGACCTTTTTAAAGTATCAAATCTAATTATAGAAGCAATGTATAGTATATTAATTGCACCATCTTTTATGCTATCATGTGACTGTGATTGAAATTAACACAAATGTACACCAGCTCATTCATGCAGATCATGTGGAAGCAGCACAATTCATAAAATCAAGTGTATACAGGTCAAAAGCAAAATTTTCACATGAATTTATGTGAACTACCACTTCAGAAAATAGTACTGATGTCCTAACATTTTCTCAGCACATCACTAATAATCCTTTAAAAAGATTTGCTTTCTTAACATTTTCTTTTGACTGCTTATTTCAATGAGCCATGGTGTTACTGAAATGTTTGGACTGGACAGGTTTGCTCTCTGAGTTTCTTTGTTATTTCATCTTATAGGAGGTTTTCTTGCCTTTGTTGTCTCTGACTTATTAGCTTATTAGAGATGACTAAGACTGATTTCGTGAAGCTGCTTCAACCTCTAGTATATTTATCTGAATTAATGGCTTTAAAAATTGACACAATACCAGAACTAATATCTTTGCATTGATGTATTATGCTCTGGTGTATCTAGATGATTACATTACATCACATTTAATACAATTTAAACATGGTTGGAGTTTATGACATTATGCTATTTGAACCTGATAACCACATGTCAACACTGAACATAAACACTTTTGGTGACTGTTGTAGATAAGTGCAAACAAGTGAAGTCCTCAAAGCAAAGAGGTTCCAATAGTGCCTAATCGGACTGAGGAATGAAAGGCCTGAAGCCGCTGGCTTGGGTGGATGTCATAAAAACATTGTTTGTAGAAGGATATTCTGTTTTAATGGATAGACCAAGCAAAGAGAAGAGCACTTGTTTGGGTGCTTGACTGTCAATTTAATTATTTCAATGTCCAATTATTGTTTAAAAAAGGTAAAGGATTTAGTCGTAGTATAAAGTCCTCGAACTATCATTTTATATTAGGCAAAAATTCCATTCCATCACCTTCATGATCATTTTCCTAATAATATCAAAGCATAAAGCGTAAGGACACTAGAGTGCTATTCAGGACAAACAGGACACCACTGTGAGGTATAAGCAGCTTAATAAAGAGCATATGGTAACTGATCATACATGGCATTTTTTAAATGGAAGGGACATTATTGTTTTTGAAGAGCTGATATGCAAGTGCTACCGCCCTATTACACACCATATGAAAAGAACATAAAATTTATGCAAAAGAATTGGTTATGTTGACATTTGTCTGTCGTACACAGAGAAACCCCAGGCCTCAATTGTATTTTCATGAAAGCTATCTAACATTTCAGGGCTATTTGCTTGAGTTTATTCTTGCAAGGTCCATATCTCATCTTTTATGACTAGTGATAAGGCAGGTGGCCTGGTCTGTGGGCTGTGGTGGTGATATCAACTACAATAAAGCCATAACTCAGCGTTCCCATTAAAGCCACATTGCTCACCAGTCATCACACCTGCTGCTTTCCTCTTTTACATCAGCTGCGCTGTGCACTTTATAGCCCTTGCTCTCTCACTGCAGTGAAAGATGATGAGGGGGTTAACACTCTGTGATGGTGTGTTCTGCAGGCCAGTGTTGACACACTGCTCTATGGCAATTATCTATGAGAGCCATATCAGACCACATGGATGGTTTTAGGCCATCAGAGTCCTACTTATTAGTAGACTAGAGAATAGGTCTTGTTCACAGTCTTGAGGAACTAGTGTCATTATAAAAGATGTTGTCATTGGTTGGGAAGATTTCATGCAACAAGTAGCAGTCATGTTTTGACATTGCTCCTTAAAACTTTCACAGACAACATTAGTAAACACTGGAATGGAAAATTATACATAGCCAGGAAAAGAAGATCATAATTATCCTTCCCACTACAATTGGTTTGATAATATGCAGGTGTAAAGATCAGGGAAGCACAATTAATGATGATCAATCCCTAGACAGATGGCCACACCATTTTTATTATTATTATTTTTTTTTACAACATACAGTATTAATGATAAGGGAAGTAAGAAAAACTAGTGGTCACACACTAGTGGAATACTATTAGACAGAGAACAATGTTTAATAATCTGCACTGCAATCGTCTCTGTTCCTACTCTCTAGGCAAAAGTCCTCTGCTGCAGATGTGTATTATGCAGCATTTCGACAAATCTGGGGTCTTTAAAAAAAAAAAAAAAACTCTGGCAGAAGCAAGGAGCTACTGAACTCCAATGGTGCAAAAATCTAATTAAGTGTTTTCACAGATGTCTCAAAGCTGTTATTGCAGACACCTGCAAAAAAAAATAAAAAATACAAATGCTGGTAGAATAAAATATATTAGTCCGTACCAGTGCACATTATGCCTTAGTGATGTATTTTTCACCTGAAAAAAGTCATATATACTGATCAACTAAAACATTTTGACCACCCACCTAATCCCCCCTTTGGCACCAAAACTGTGATGCACTGTGTTTTCTGACACCTTTAGTACATTAATTTTTTCAGCAACTTCATAAGCTCTTCCATTGCATTGGACTACATGGGCCAGCCTTTGTGGCCCACGTGCATCAGTGAGCCTTGGCCATCCATGACTCTGTCTCTGGTACACTGTAGATCCTGATCACTGCAGACTGGGAACATCTCACAAGATATTCAGTTTTGGCCCTTGTCAAAGTCGTTCAGTCTTGCAGATTTTTTTTCTGCTTCCAACACATAAACTTCAGGGACAAAATGTTCACTTGTTTCCTAATATACCTCACCCACCTCCAGGTGCCATTGTAATGAGCTATTGTAACTGTAGCTACTGTGACAAGGGACACATTTTAATGGGTGATGTGATGGGTTAGGGCAAATCCAAAACTGCAGCTCTTCAATTCAATTCAATTTTATTTGGATAGCACTTTTAACAATTGTCATTGTCTCAAAGCAGCTTTACACAATCAAAATAATTATTTAATTATTTAGCTCTTGTGTGATGTAAAACAGCAACAGGGTTATGGGGAACCAAGGGTCATTGATGCCTGTGAGAAGTGACAGTTGGTCCATGTAATGTAGTATTTTTCAGAACACACAGTGCATCGCTGTTTTGGTGGCAAAAGGAAGGACCTACTTAATATTAGGCAGGTGGTCATAATGTTATGGCTGAGTGCTGTATATACAGTATGTACATACTCATTTAATGTATTCTAAATAGGTTTTAAAGATATGTTACATTCACTTCTTGATACATACTAAAGTTCATCTTTAGACATGATAAAAATAAGTGATCTAGTTAAGTTAGGGCTCAGACTAGTGATTGTGGTAGAGGTGTGAGTACTGGCCAATCTATCTGACTCGAAGATTCAGGTGTTTTGATGACGGTCAGATCAGTGTGTAGTCTTTGCAATTTACACACATTAATGCACATAATCCTAGCAATTCACCATGTTTTAAGGCTATGCTAATTTTTTTACATCACAATAGTTAAAACATCAATAGTTACTCAGGTGCTACTGAAAAGAACACGTGATAATTATATCTTATCTTTTAAATGTTGTCTTCTTCTTCTCTTTGATCTTTGTTGTCTTGTATTATTTGTACAACATTGTAAAACACGTTTTGTACTTGGATTAATAAAGTCTTATCTCATCTTACCTTGTCTTTTCCAAGCGACAAGCCAAATTACAGTTTAGCACATTTTCTTTGTAATGTATACCAGATGGACCTCTTTAGAGTTCTAAATTTATTTTTTCATTGTCAAAGTGCACAGCACTATGCTGTTTAATATTTACATGCTTATTTAAATACATCTCACCCATCAGTTCTTTTATCATCATCACTGACAAATGTCTGCTGTGCTTCAGCAAACCATCACAAATCAACAGCTGGCTGCTTTTCAGTTAATAGACTCATAGGCAAAATTCAAAAGGTTGAGATTATCCAAGAAAAAAAAAAAACTAAAAGAAAGAAAAGAAAGCCACAGTTTTACTAAAATGAAATTCAAATAACTTTAAATTAGCAAAATGTATGTGTTTTACTCTAAGAAAACTCTTATCTGTATTTAAAATGTAAGTTAATACTGCTCAAGAGTTGCTAAATTGTCTGACCAGGCTTACATGCCAAGCTGGTAAACCATCTTTAGTAGCTCGTACTAAAAACCATTTCCAAATGCTACATTGCGGACTACTGATTTGTAGAACTCATATACACACAACAATAAGACAATCAGAGATTTTATATAGTGTATCAATTTCTTCAAGTTACAACGAATCTGGAATTAATAATTTACCAGCTTGATCAGCAGCTGGTCAGAGTAGGCTGGATTTTTCAGCATGGAGATATAATCTTGAGGGCACCAACCAGTGATAAGCACAAGCCTCAGTGTTTCCTCTAACCTTTGTTTGATTATGCGAGACGTTCTTAAATTCCAAAAATGCAAATGTGTAAAAGCGCAATATACACACCTGACTGGTGTTTGTTGCATTCTGCTGCCCCCTTGTGGTAGAAAGACATTTAGCAAGTGACTAACGTGCTGCTGCTTAGGTGAATTAAAAAATTTTTTAAATTAAAATAAAAACAACGAAAGAATTTTAAGTTGATTGTGCTCTAAGGTTTGGCCTCATTTAACAATGTACAACTAAGCTTACCATGTTCAATGTTTTAACCTGATGTAATTTGCTCCATTACGCTAACTGCACTGGGAGAACCACAAATGTGGTCAAATTCGCTTCATTTAGTAGCTGAGAGGACATTCAAACGGGAGTGAAATATAAAGAATACCGTTTCAACATAACGTGCTTTTACTCTTACCATCAGGACAAACAACAAGGACAGCCTTGATGAACACAAACTAATAAGAATATAGCAGGTTTTCCATAGCAATTAGATTAAAAGCTATTTAACAAGCCTTAAAATCTTTGTGCAGTATTGGTCGTTTAGTATTTTTTCATTAATAAAACTCTTAAAATTTCTTAACTTCATATACCATCAGAACTTGTAAGGTTTAATATAAAACTTAAAAGATAAGAGAGACAGTTCGAGAGACATCAAGGATTGTACATTTTCGGACATCCGGAGTGTGTGCTGGTCATATCTGTACCACTCAGTTGATAAGCCTTTCCTAAAGCGATGCTTTAACAAACACCCTTTGCTTTGTGCAGAATTCTTATAGAGAAATAACTTAATCACCAACCTATTTTCTGTTGATGAAATAGGAAGTGTCCAATATTTCAATTTATTTTTGTGGTAATGATTGATATTTCCCCTGATCCTTTACCTGACATGCAACTCTATATAAAATGTTATGTATAAAAACAATTTTTCATCTGCCCAACAATGCTTATCCAAACAGTATTTAAAAGTTAAAGCAGGGAACTGTGATCTCTGTGTGTTACGATGCACTTTAAGTTAAAAAGTAAGTTTTGTGGTTTTGAGTACGTGACATCCCTGGAAGGAATTCAATTGTAAACAGCAAATTATTTCTCTGAAATATTTATATCTGTGACAGATGGTGTGTTAGTATTGCTATATTAATATGCATATATAATACGATTAGGAAAATGGTCAGCAAACAAGCAGAGACAAGACTTAATTAGCAAACATAAAGCAGGTTATGATCCAACAGTAGACAAGCAGATAACTTAGGCTTGGAAGCAATTTTTTTAAAATTCCAAACCAGGGGTGCGTTTCCCAAAAGCATCGTTAGCCAACTATGGTCGCAAGTTCCGTCGTTACCAACATAGTTCAACAACTAGGTGTTTCCCGAAACCATAGTTCAAACGAACATTCGCAAACAGCGTCGCAAACTTACGTGGTTGGAACTACAGCCTTCGACCTGTGGTTAGAAGCATAGTTCCTCACCGCGGCTGGGTGTGTTCTATTCACAGTTAACGACCCTACGCCCTATTAGTTTCTAAACAATTTCCCAACCACTTTGAGCGATTTGGAAAACTTAATGTTTTGGTGCTCAGGTATTAGGTTATTAATTTTTCGGTTATTTTTATTACAAATTCACTTTAAACGATATAACAGCGGTACCATCGCAATTATTCTCCCTTCGAAGTGCCCTACAGAAGCATTATTTATGCCGGTTGGAACACAGCCTTGGTTTCGTTTGTGCGAAGAAAAGGCGAGTTTTTAACTGAGTATCTTTAAACATACCCAAAGAGAAATGTCTCATAACAATATTTGTAGTATTATGTTAGAGGTTTTCACTTATAATGAATGTTATCTGAATGTTATACAGTGCACAAAGTGTTAAGCACTAAGAAATTGTAAAATTTATGCACTACCATAGTGTAAGCCTATTTAAAATATTACTCAATATATGTAAGCCTATTTAAAATATTACTCAATATATATTCAATGAATGTACCCAAATAAATCAACAAACTGGGGTTTGGGCACTGGCTGGGAATCGAACCCAGGCCGTCCACACGGTAAGCGGAACAGCTACCGCTGAGCCACAAGTTGGTCACACCTGCAAAGTCCCTCCACTTGTTTCTGACTTCCTCTGGGCTTCTCTCATACCCATTCCCAGAAGCATACATTTTTTTGTGCGATTTCATTGCAATTTTTTGTCCGAATTTGTAACTGCAAGCTCTTTTTTTTTTTTAGTAAATTGTGGTTTTCGTGTCATTTTTTTCACGTCAACTCTCATTAAACCATGGCTGTATGTAAAGGGACTTATATAGGAAATAATATTGAGCAAAATGGGTAACAGGTGTTCACAACACAATCCCAGCGTTTTCAAAGCCCATCATTTCTTTTTATTTTAATTGTACTGATGTATCAATACCAAATAAAAAATGAGTTCAAATGAAATATTGAAAAATGAAAAATGTTGCGTTTGTGACATTATTACACCACTTCTACGTTACGTCACTGCGAAAGCGCATTGAATGCGAGCCGAAGAGAGAGAGAGAGAAAAAATAAACACACTATACAGTAGGGGGCGATATGTGCCTATTGCACTACTCCGCCATTGTATCGAAGAAGAAGAAGAACGACGGTTCAAACCAACAAAGTTCTAACCATGGAAGTGTGACACAGGTACTATGGTTTTGGGAAACACTTGTGACTAGTTAGTTATTTTCTTCAACGTTGCATCGTACTATGGTGGTTAAGCAAAGAGCTACATAGTTGTACAGGAAACACACCCCAGATTGAGATTTGACCTTTGATTGATACATCCAAATACATTCAGCTTCTTGGATTTTAAACACTCCATTAAGTTTTGACTGTATGCTTAGGATTGTTATCGTGTTAGTCTCAAGTCTGAGACTGGATAAAGTTTCTCTAGGATATCCCTGTATTTGGTTCCATCCAACTCAATCCAAGTACATAATACTTAAAATCAATCACAAGTCTAAACTCTTTAGCTGCTTAGTTTTTTGGTTTCTGTCTAATTCCCTGCACAATAACTGCCCACTAACTTTTTGTGGCTCGCCTCTTCCAGTGGATAATTGAGGTAAATTTTCTCCATGGGGTCTTCCAAATGTAAGATAAAAAATAAATAAATAAATAAAAAATAATATATATATATATATATATATATATATATATATATATATATACATATTATGGCAAGCCGTTTAGGAAAATATTCATGAGAGAATTGAATGAAAACTCGATATATATTGAATGGATTCTGAATATATTGAATGAAACTCGATATATATTGAATGGATTCTGAATATATTGAATGAAACTCGATATATATTGAATGAAACTCGATATATATTGAATGGATTCTGAATATATTGAATGAAACTCGATATATATTGAATGGATTCTGAATATATTGAATGAAACTCGATATATATTGAATGGATTCTGAATATATTGAATGAAACTCGATATATATTGAATGAAACTCGATATATATTGAATGGATTCTGAATATATTGAATGAAACTCGATATATATTGAATGGATTCTGAATATATTGAATGAAACTCGATATATATTGAATGAAACTCGATATATATTGAATGAAACTCGATATATATTGAATGAAACTCGATATATATTGAATGGATTCTGAATATATTGAATGAAACTCGATATATATTGAATGAAACTCGATATATATTGAATGGATTCTGAATATATTGAATGAAACTCGATATATATTGAATGGATTCTGAATATATTGAATGAAACTCGATATATATTGAATGAAACTCGATATATATTGAATGAAACTCGATATATATTGAATGGATTCTGAATATATTGAATGAAACTCGATATATATTGTATATATATATATATATCGTAACACAGCGCCATATTTAGGAAGAATGAGCGAGTCTGGGAGAAACTTGGTTGCTGCGATTCTTAGAAATGAAGAGATGGTCATTTCCTCCTCTTTTCCACGTCCGAGTACTTACACTAGTGTTGTATAAAGTGATGTTTGGTGAGAGTGAAGACGGTTACACTCACTGATTCGTATTCAAACCAGGGCCGGTTCTACTCAATAAAAATTTTGAAATGTTGAGAAAGCACATGTTAATATACTCATAAAATTTATTTATAACAAGTTGATAAAATGATTTGCGGTAGCGGAAAAATCCGCCTAAAAAGGACACTACACAATACGGTATTAGATTTCACAGGCTGCACATCCACCCATCGCATGATCTGAACGCGCGCACCCCCATGGTATGATCTGAACGCGCGCACCCCCCCTCCCCCGCATGATTTGAACGCGCGCACCCCCCCCCCCCCCCACTCCCCCGCATGATCTGAACGCGCGCACCCCCCCCCCTCCCCCGCATGATCTGAACGCGCGCACCCCCCCCCCTCCCCCGCATGATCTGAATGCGCGCACACCCCCCCCCCCTCCCCGCCGCATGATCTGAACGCGCGTCCCCGCCCCGCATGATCTGAACGCGCGCACCCCCCCCCCCGTCGCATGATCTAAGGCGAGCTGGTAGCCAAGAACATTCACAGAGTGCGAAATTAATTAGAGCAAGCCATAAAGAAACTGACCATAACGGCCTAGTACTTGACGAAACGCTGGGCTTAAATACAACTCAAATTAACTGGGAAAACCAAACGCAGCTGTGACACATTAGGGAGCAAAATATAATAACAAATCGTGGCGGGTTTAAACGTATTCGAATGTGGAAATCTGATATTGAGTGCGGCTTACGGCACCACTTTGGGCCGTACACGCGCTCACTAAACCATCTTTTCATTTCTCAGAATCGCAGCGACCAAGTTTCTCGCTGACTCACTCGTCTTTTCTAAAGACGGCGCTGTTTCGATGACGTCATGGTTCAATCAATATATTCAGACTTTTCATTCAATATATTCAGAATCCATTCAATATATATCGAGTTTCATTCAATATATATCGAGTTTTCATTCCATATATATCGAGTTTTCATTCCATATATATCGAGTTTTCATTCAATATATATCGAGTTTTCATTCCATATATATCGAGTTTTCATTCAATATATATCGAGTTTTCATTCAATATATATCGAGTTTTCATTCCATATATATCGAGTTTTCATTCCATATATATCGAGTTTTCATTCAATATATATCGAGTTTTCATTCAATATATATCGAGTTTCATTCAATATATATCGAGTTTCATTCAATATATATCGAGTTTCATTCAATATATATCGAGTTTCATTCCATATATTCAGAATCCATTCAATATATATCGAGTTTCATTCAATATATATCGATATTTTCATTCAATTCTCTCATGAATATTTTCCTAAACGGCTTGCCATAATATGTATATATATATATATATATATATATATATATATATATATATATATATATTTATTATTTTTTTTTTTTTAGATGTACTGTATATACTATGTTCAACTTTGTTACAGACTTGGTTTGATCTGTAATTTTTGATATGTTGTTTTTTTCAGTAGGTATGCTTATGCTGAGATCACATAAAATTTTAAATGAGCTACATTCAACTATGACTTGTTATCTAGATAATGCAACTGGTTATGTTGTAATTTTCTGGTTTCATAGCAAGAAGGGTGAATAATTATACAATCATAACTTTTTTAGTTTTTTGAAATGGTATGAAACTGTTTTGTAAATACTATATTTTTCAAATCTACCTTAATATTATGGGCAATTTTGTGTAAATTTGTGAAATATAAACCGAATTATGTCTGTTTTATTTAAAACATTCCAGGATGGCAGATGTTCGTAAAATTATTGCAATGAGATATTTAAATTTATAAAAAAATATTAAAAGATATTTAAATATTTTCTGATGCATTCAAATTTGTTTATAAAATTATTTTAATGAACGGCATGTTTTTCCTGATCAAGTGGGAAGGCTAAGTGAAATGCACTTATTATCATCATCAACAACAACAAAAACACAGCTTTTCATTGTTCCTCTGCTGCTTTTATTACTTGAATTGTTTGAAGCATGGGCTTTACTTATGAAAAACAATATTCTCCATCAAGCTGGTTCCAACTTTCTCGATTACTAGATGAGAGATCCAGATTGACATCCGGACTGACATGTTTGAGAGATTGACATGTTTGACTGGACATACCACTAAGTTGATATGACTTACCTAAAGCAATGCTTTAACAAACATTCTTTGCTTTGTGCATAATTCTTATGCATTATTATGAGAACTAACTTCATCATCAATTAACCTATTTTCTGGTGATGGAATAGGAAAAATGTCCAATATTTCAATGACACCTCTGAATTTATTGTTGAGGTAATAATTGATATTTACCGTAATCCATTACCTGATATGCAACCCTATACAGTATCATACATGAGTGGGAAAAATTATTGTTTTCTTTATGCAGTCATCTTTATATGTTTCATAAGAACAGCATTTGACAAAAGTTTCAACACTTTCATCCAATTAGCCAAACTCGATGATTGCTTCTCTTTTAATTTGGTTTAGTCGTTTTTCTTTATCTGTAAATCTCAATTAATTAGTAAAATTCTTACAGTTCTGCCCCTTTGTTTTTACTTTTTGTGTGCACTCTTTATATATTTTCAAGACATGTTGTTTTGACTTGTCAATCTTTTTTCTTTTATAACCTTGCCATGTAGGTTATAATTGCCTCAAATTTAAGACTAAACTGATTGAGATAAATCAACATCTCTGTGTTGCATTTCCATCTTGAAGGAGTTTTATGATGTATTCATGACAACTATTTTGTTGGAGAAAAGTTTCCTTTTAAATATTCAACAGCTTGTTAGGGTCTGCACTGAGTTTTTACTGCAAGAATAATTTGCATTTTTAGACCAGTATTTGTGTTTAGAAATGCAAATTAGAAGGAAATTCCATTTTTTTCTCTCAACATTGAATGATTCCAGATTTTTTTCCTCTATTTGATCGGAATAGTATACAATTTATTAAAATAATTTAATTAATCATCATGTTCAGCTTTTAAACATAATGTGGCAAACAAGAGTTTAAAACCACATGTACCTGTAGATGTAAATGATGATATTATTATTATTATTATTATTATTATTATTCATAATTAATTAATGAATAATAAATAATAGTTTTTCCAGCACTTTCTAAACAACTTCACAGACAAGGAATTTGTCAGGAACTAACAGACCAGAAGACGTAGATTTAGCGGTGATGAAGGGTTTTAGTTGGGATGTATGGAATATGGGGTGAATCCGGAGCGCCGCAGGCAGCTGGAGCCAATAGGTGACAGGGTTTATCCTTAGGGTGATGCAATATGGGCCGATGAATCAAGGTGAAGTTTTCGTGACTCGGTGTGCAGATGGAGGTTTTTTGTTGATAGCCATACCCTGTCACCTTCTTTGTACAAACATCGGGGAGGGTGTCGATGGCGATGCTTGGTGATGTAATTGGTATTGGCGTGTTGGATGGCGAGGTTGGCTTGATTCCACAGCCATCGACACCTGCGGACCAACTGTTGGGCCGATGGTACGTCAACCTCCGGTTCTTGATGGGCGAACATTGGAGGTTGGAAACCACAGCACACCTCAAATGGCCTCTGGCTGGTGGCTGATGAAATGTGAAGGTTGTGGGAGAGTTCAGTCCATGTGAGGTAGTGGGCCCAGGAGCGCTGGTGATCAGCCACAAAACACCTTAGGTAGCGCTCCAGCTGTTGGTTGGTCCGTTTCGTCTGACCATTAGTCTGGGGATGGTAACCGGATCATAGACTACTGGTGGAATTGATCAGACGGCAGAAGGCCTTCCAGAACCGGGCGGTGAACTGGGGCCCCCTGTCCGAGACGATGTCCTTTGGGAACCCATGCAGTCGGACTACGTGGGAGTCCGGTTAGGGCCATCAGGTGTACTGCATTGGAGAACCGGTCAACGATGGTTAAGATGGTGTTTTTTCCTTCTGAAACTGGCAGGCCCATGATGAAATCCAGAGCGATGTGCGTCCAGGGCCGTCGAGGAACTGGGAGTGGTTGTAGTTCTCCAGGTGTTGGTTCATTCATGTCTTTGGCCCTGGCGCACTCCGGGCATGCCTGAACGAACTCAGTGACGTCATTTCACATGGAGGGCCACCGGAACGCCCATCTGATAAATATTAGGGTTCGTCGGGTTCCAGAATGCCCGGCGATGGTTGACGAGTGGCCCCGCTGGAGAACCTCCGTTCTTAGGCATTGTGGCACGTAGAGTCGTCCAGATGGCACGCCTGCCGGTTCGGTCTCCGCACCCTGTGCCTGGCGGCCCCTCGTTTCCAAGTCCCAGTGGAGGGGTGCGATGATGCATGATGAGGGAATGACAGGCACAGGGTCCGGGGGAGGTCATCCTCGTGTTGGCGTGATAAGGCGTCGGCCTTGGTGTTCTTCGACCCCGGGCAGGTGGACATTATATTGTTCAAAGAATAATGCCCACCGTGCCTGTCGTGGGTTGAGCTGTTTTAAGTTTCTGATGGTGATGAGGTTCTGATGATCGGTCCAGACGATGAATGGCTCACTAGCGTTCTGGAGCCAGTGACGCCATTCCTCCAAAGCCCACTTTATGCCCAACAGCTCGCGGTCCCCTACCCCGTATCGCTGCTGAGTGGGATAAAATTTTTTGGAGAAGAAACTGCAAGGGTGCAGTTTCTGGTCTGGACCTCGCTGAGAGAGAACGGCGCCAGCACCCACATCCGACGCGTCCACCTCCACAACAATGGGTTTGCTGGCCCATGGAGAAGGATAGGAGCGGTGGTGAAGCGGTGACAAAGATCTTGGAAAGCAGAGATGGTGGCTGGGGTGAGTTGAAATGGGTGAGATAAGGGCCTGGTCAATGTGGTTAATGGTGCTGCAACTGTACTGTAGCTCCGGATAAAGCGACGATAGAAGTTCGCAAACCCGAGAAACCGTTGAAGCTGTTTGAGTGACCTGGGTAGGGGCCAGTGACATACAACATCTAGCTTCTGCGGGTCCATGGCCACACCCTGGGGCGAGATGACAAAACCCAGGAACGTGGTGGAGTGCTTGTGAAAAGCACATTTTTCCAGCTTGCAGTACAGTTGGTGAGCGAGCAATCTCTTTAGAACAGCACGTACATGTTGGATGTGTTCTTCGGGGTTGTGAGAGTAGATGAGGATGTCGTCTAGGTAGACGAACACCCATCGGCCCAGCATGTCTCTGAAGACGTTATTTATGAACTGTTGGAAGGCAGAGGGTGCATTGCAGAGTCCAAATGGTATAACCAGGCTCTCATAATGTCCGGTGGGCATGATGAAGGCAGTCTTCCACTCATCACCCACTCTGATACGCACCAAGTTGTAGGGGCTCCAGAGGTCCAACTTAGTGAACACGGTGGCACCAGAGAGGGCGTCCAGTTGGTGAGTTGTAGTGGGTGTCTGTTTTTAATGGTGATGTTATTTAGCCCCCAATAATCGACACACGGTCGAAGTTCGCCCCCTTTCTTCTAATGAAGAAGAACCCCATGGCTGCAGGCGATGTGGAGGGCCGGATGGTCCCCTGACGAAGGGCGTTGGTGACGTATTCTTCCATCGCCTGCGTCTCAGTGGTTGATAGCGAGTAGAAATGGCTGCGGGGAGGGACGGAACCCGGCTGAAGTTCTATCGCCAGGTCGTATGGGCGATGAGGTGGGAGGTGGGTAGCTCATCTTTTGCAAAGAACTTCAGCCAGGTCCCGATAGGCGACGGGGATGGCGTTGGTGTCGATGTCGGGGGCCTCGGACTCCTTGGAACAGGCTGTTCCCGTAGGCAATGTTTGGTGCAGGTCGGCCCCCACTGAGGGGGTCGTGCATCAGTAACCATGGATAGCCAAGAGTTGAGTCTGGTGGGTGATCAGGCTGATGAAAGGGGCCGACCGTCGACAGATGTGATACAGATGCGAACTGGCTGGGATAACGCCTCGATCTTCACCCCCATTTCTTTGGCATAAGTGGAGTCAATGAAGTTGCCTGCGGCACCGGATTCGATGAACACAGTACTGCAAACCCGTTTGTGGCCAAATTGGAGGGATACCTGAACCGTAAGGCGAGAGGTGGTGGTGCCGGTAGTGGTGGAGATTTACACAGGGCCTGGTGAGTTTCACTGGGGCTGTGTGTTTCCCGGATGCAGTGGGGGGCCGGCTAGCCGCACTACCAACAGCCGCACGGTGATCCGCGTTCTCCTGCCTGAGCTCTGCAACCTCGCAGCGCAAGGCTGCGAAGTCTTGTACACTCTGGCGCAGAGTAACGATCTCTCTGTTTAGCTTGTTGATGAGCATGGCATGCTGATCTACCACGTCGCAGAGGTGCGCATGATCCGCTGGGTTCACCGCGGAAGGCTCAGTCATTCTGTCAGGAACTAACCTTAGGTGGCCAGAAGACGTAGCTTTAGCGGTTAGCCCTTTGTTGCGTGAATGGTTAACCCAAACGCGGAAGAACACGAGTAGGCAGGATAATCAGCTATTTAGTCTAAGGACTCTCACAAATGGGGAGCAAGGGAAAGACACAATCTAACCTGCGTCCTATAAACACACACTCAATCTTAAAGCAAACCCAAGAAAGTGAGTACTCACGAATCGGCGAACGAATCTGAAGTGGTATGGGCGAACTCAATGACTGAGCGATGTGCTGCGCCATCTTGTCTCCTTTTATGCTTCCTGGTTCGCGACCGCATTACTTCCGGGTCCTAGTGCCGGTCGCGGACCGAGTGTGCATGACAGAATTGTTCCACATGCCAAAAAAGTAATAAATTATGAACGTTTGGAGACAAGGTATACTGTAGATCTTCCTCTTGAGGTAACAGGTAAATGCTCATGTTTCAAAAGTAAAATGATATTTGCTTCATTATGGCTACTTTGTGCATTTGAAAGCATAATAATAATATTAAAACTACTACTTCTACTACTAATAATAATTAGTAGTTTGTTTGTTTATTTATTTATTTATTTATTTATGTACTTATTTTCTAATGAACTTTTTATTTTATTGTTCAAGTGCTACCATGTTCAAATTGCATAAATATTTTGTCAATTATAATACATTATCTATACATTATAGATCATAGATTTAGATATGCTATATAAATCTATGTATATAAATCAGCTACATTACTTATTATAAAACTGACTGTAGTTTTGTAAAAAAAAAAAAAAATTTTAAGTAATAAACTGGCTTAAAAAAAAAAAAGCTCATTTATTGTGATTGAATCCTACCTTACTGATAGCCAATACTGTTCAAAAGTTTTAGATCATTTTCTAACTCCATGATGGTTCCTGATTTTTATTTCTTTCTCCATTGTAAAGGAATGCTGAAGGTGTCCAAAAAATGCATTAATCTCCTTTGAACAGTTGATATTGAGATGTGTCTGCTACTTACGGTATGCTCTGTAAAGACTTCATAACGCCTCTAATCTGAGGTGCTGTTAATTGGTCATTTTTCAGGCTGATAACTCTAAATGAACTTCTCGTCTGTGGCAGAGGTAGGTTTTGGTCTCACCCAATACTGTTGGGCTGAACAATACTGTTCTTGCAAGAACTATTACAGAAAGGCTGACCTCTGTGTCTTAAAATAGCAACTAACCGTTGTTTTTGTTGTTGGTACATAATTACCTAATTCCATATGTGTTATTTTATAGTTTTGAAATCCCCAGTATTGTTGTAGAATGTAGAAAATAAATCACTAAACAAAAACAAAGAAATTTGCAAGTGATCTAAAACTTTTGAATGGTAGTGTGTGTGTGTGTATATATATATATATATATATATATATATATATATATATATATATATATATATATATACTGTACAATATATAAATGAGTGTAATCTAGTTTTGAGGAATGGTGAACTTTTTATGAAGGAAGTGCAGAAGGTGGATCTACATTTTCTTTTGTTTCTGGTGACATCATTCTGTATTTAATATGCAGTAGACAATTAAAGGGCTTTGCCATTTCTCTCCTTTATGCACAAGGAAACTCAGCTCATCTAATGGTTTCTGATCGCAGTTAATCCTTAAAGCAAATGATTTCTAATCCTAGAATCCTGCCTGCAGTTACCTGTGGGAAATGCTACCCAGCTCCTTCATGTTCCTCCACTCTTCTCACAGATTAGTCCAATATATATTAATCCCTTCATTTATCTTTGTCAATGAAGGACAAGAATCATTTAAAAGAGAGTAAATAATAGACAGAGCAGGGGAGAGTTAGGGATGCTTTATTAAAGACAGCAGAAGGCAGGTGTTCGCCACCTCTGGGCTGCTGGCCCTCATACCCAGAGACTTTCTAATAAGGTGCTCTGCATTTTAAATAACACCTCTCATCCACCTCATTAACTTTGCATGTCCAGTGAGATTGCCTTGACAAGTAAACAAAACGTTTCAAAAATTTTGTAAAAAATCTCTTCAGGTTGCAATTACATTTGCATGATTCTATTATGGACAGAAATGGATCTGTATTAATATATTCAGCAGAACAAGGTATTGTTATCTTAACTGTTTATTTTTCTAGCAATAAGAAAATATATTTCTCAAACTCAAATTTTAAGACAATTGAAATACTTACCACTGAATATTGCTTTTTGAAAATACTGCCAGGAATATGGCATAACAATTAAATTTGTAAGATAGACCATGTAAAAACTGTGAAAATATGGCTAACATGCAAAGCACAGATGCATGCACAGAAAAGCGTCACAGGTGTGGGTGAAAGGTGTGGTGAAGCATAGTTTCCTTGGGGCCTGTGTATTTATTTTAAATCCAAGATTTATAAGCTACTGTCTGTTCTAGTCTTGATTATTTACCCAGAGAAAATATGTCTGTGAAAAATTCATGTGTGTGCGTGTTACACTGCATTTGTCTGACCCCAAGGTGCCTGGTAGGATGGAAAAACAGGGTCAGAAACATTCAGAGATGAGGTCAGCTAAGCCAAAGCAGAAAGGTGGCCAATGACATTGCTTCCCCACCTCCATTTGCCCCAAAGCACGGCAGAAAAGAGAATGCAGTGATTGGATAGGCACACATATTCACATTCTGCATGGGCACTGTGAATAGCGGCTGGTAACATATATCACACAGTGACATGCTGAGGATAAGGTTAATGTGATTATCTATGAACATGTTATACAGCAGGTGGCACTTTAATATATTATGACACTGACCATTGATTTTAGAATTGTTTATTATGTAAATGGCTCTCTACCACAAAATAGCTTATATTTTGCTTATTATATTTAGCTTATGTTTATAGAAAATCTTTTTGATTGCGTGCCTTTTAAAAAAAAAGGTCTTTTTCTATCCTTAGAATGACAGCAAATATCTGCAATGCCTACTTAATAACCAAAATAACTCACTCACTCACTCACTCACTCATTGTCTATACCGCTTTATCCTGTATTCAGGGTCGCGAGGGACCTGAAAACTATCCCAGGATGATGCTAGGGCAATTTGGGAATGCCAATTAACCTAATCTGCATGTCTTTGGACTGTGGGTGGAAACTGGAGTACCTAGAGGAAACTCACCAAGCATGGAGAAAACATGCCATGCACACGGAGACGAGAATCAAACCTGGCTGGGAATCGAACCTTGACCCTGGAGGTGCAGGGCAATAGTGCTAACCACTACACGACCGTGCCGACAACCACAATAACAATCAAGGAAAAGAAAAAATGGTCTCAGATGGTATGATTCTCTTTATCATGAATCTAGTAAAGCATTTAATTTAAAATTGTTGCATTGCTTTCTAATTCACTAAATGCTACTTAACAGCTATAACAAATAACTTTTTTGCAGCAGCATGGCTACAAAGTGGAATACAGTTCTTATGTCTGATGGTAACTTATATGTTTTTATTCTTTTATTTTAAATGTCAAAACAAGCAACCTGAACAAATGAAAATTATGACTTACATACACAAATTGAAATTAGTAGCAAAACCTTTAGAAAAAAAACCCTAACCCAAGTTTTCCCACACAAGCAGTAAAATGGTAATAGGTTACATTCTAACCCTCAGCTGGGATAGCCATTTCCTTTTCCCTTTGACCTGCACATGACATGCCTGTCTCATACAGGAATTAAGGTAAAGCAAGTACAAATATAAGCAAATATCTGAAATGCATGGACCTACATGGACTGGGAGATTTGATGTGGGGTAGTAAGGAGAAGAAGGAAAAAGAGAAAGAGGATGAGACAGAGACTTTTTTTCTGCTGAACTTTTGTTTCTGCTGCATACCACCCTATAATTGAGCTTTGGAAAATTTATCATCAACAGTTTAACCAGGGCCCCAGTCAAACATGGGTGGCCACCAACAAAAAGTTTCAAAACAAATGGGTTTACATAATGTGATCATTATCTGTAGTAGAGCAACAAAAGGAGAGATGAAGTAAGCAGTGTTGCTGCCACTTTCCTGCCAAAAGAAAAAAATGATGGGAGACAAACCAGAATGGCATTTTATTATGGCCCCCAAAAACAAATGAACGAAGCTATGTTTGTATTGTATAAGACTGAGCTGCCTGGCTGGCTCACTGGATGAAGGTTGAACACTTAGGACATACTTGGACAGAAGAATTTAAATTGTCAAACCCACATGTTATTTTGTCTATTTGTCCTCTTTTTGTGAATCAGCAGCTGGAAAAAACAACATATTTACATTACTCTGTAGGTAATGGTAGAGGCATTTATGAGCATGCGACTTAAAACATGACCTAAGATTGTATTAAATACTAGTTAATTATAATCGGATGTAGTATATGCTGTTTAAACATACTTTATTCTTGTATTACAGGTGGTGAATTGATCAGATTTAGTATGCTGACATTTGTGTTACTAAAATGTATGCCCATCAATCGTAAAAAAACAAACAAAACAAACAAATAAATAAATAGATACTACTAATTAAAAAAATTTCGTCCTCGTATGGGGTTATTTTTTAAAATCATTTCTGGTATACTGCACTTCCATATTTTATCAACAGAGGGCAGTAGCATCATCTATTCAAGTTAATGATCCTTGTATTACATGTAAATCAGTTTGGTGACAGAGATATTTATGGACCTACTGTATAAAGAAAACGGGGGTTAGAAGGTTGACTGAGGTCAGACTGTAATAATACTGTTCACATGTACTAACCAGCAGGATAAAGTGCTCTAACAGAAATAGAAATAAATGCATAAAGGATGTTCAATAACTAGTGATAGTGTTGTAAAATAAGCATAAACATAATTAAGAGGCGGATACCAATCCAAAACACCAACCCACATTCTTATTATTTTTTTTTACATTGTCATTCCTGATGAGGCCATCTCATATCCTACCACATAAGGATCTAAAACTACTGTAGAAATAAATAGCTTTTTGCTTGATAAACATTCATTAATTCATTAATTCTCTATACCGCTTAATCCTGTGTTCAGGGTCGCGGGGGACCTGGAGCCTATCCCAGGAGACTTCGGGCACTAGGCGGGGTACACCCTGGACAGGGTGCCAATCCATCGCAGGGCACACACATACACACACTACGGGCAATTTAGGAACGCCAATTAGCCTAACCTGCATATCTTTGGACTGTGGGAGGAAACCCACCAAGCACGGGGAGAGCAAATTCCATGCACACAGAGACGGGAATCGAACCCAGACCCTGGAGGTGCAAGGCGACAGTGCTAACCACTACACCACCGCGCCGCCTGCTTGATAAACAGTTAAGTAATTTTAAGGTGTTTGCTTTAATTTAGATTCAGAATGTGTTTGTCTGTGACTTGCCTTAGTTTAATTTTATTATATTGTCATCTGTCATATATGTTATGTTTATATATTATATAAAAACCTTTCAAACTCTCACTTACTTTGAGAAACCCATTTATTATAATCAGAATCCTGCAGATCTGGGAGTGACACTGGAATACAGTTTAGATTGAATAGCAGTCTATCACAGGGCACCATGCTCATACATTAACACACTTTATACAAACATATGGGTATTGTAACCAATTAAGCTAATGGGATGTTTTAGGAAGTGGAAGGGAATGGAGGAAACCCTCATAAACTGTACATACAGTAAAGAGAACATGCCAAATGCCACGCAGACAGTAAATCTGTGAAGTAGCCATGCCACCCACTGTGCTGCTGTGCAGCCCCCTTATAGAAATAATAATGACAAAATACTTCATGACTGATTCAAGTTTGTTTTTCTTAATTTTGTGACTTCAGATGGCAGAAGATGGTTAATAGGAATATTGTTTCAGAAACAACAAAGGAGTGTTGACCCAGGACATCATGCTCACTGAGCAGGATACATGCAACCATAGCAATAACAAAACATAGATATGCATGCGCAAACATATGAACAGACACACAAATATACAGCCATTCTTATTTTTGGAACTATTGCAATAGAAGGTATTACTCTACTTCTTGGCTCCCATTCAAACTGGCTTTAAAACATTTAAAATCTCTCCAGAGCCCACACAGTCCAAAAAGCAATAGGAGGAAAAGCACAAGTGTCAGCCAACCACACACACTCGCTAAGCTCATTCCACCAAGCCTCAATAAATCATTAGGAACGCAGAAGTCTGTGTGGAAGACACGATCATCTAAGGCTAATAAACCACACATTTTCTCCAAATGGTCGACTTGCATATAACTGTCAGTAACTGTCAGTGTTCTGGCTAGTGATTACTCTTGCATTTCACACAGTGCTATTGTTTCACATGAGGTAGAGTGAGTCTATGCAACTATTCCAATTAGCGCTTTTCTGATTATTTAAAACTAATGTGTTGTATATATGGAAAACAGACATAGAGATACTATCAAGTTAATTTTGCAGTTGTAACCTCCCTGAAATAAATGTTGTACAAAATATTAATCAGTGTAGTTGACTAAAAAATATAGACAATGTTTAGGGTGAATCTAGTAGAAAGTAAATTATGGATTTAAAACCTTTTGACAGTGACTTATTCACAATTGTTTATTTATCACGATTGTCAGGTCATAGCCCAAGACCAACTCTATAGGGAACTTTACTTAGTGAAAATAATTCTATACAGCAGATTTTTTGTAGAGGATTTGGACATATTTGTTAGTCTGAGCTGCTTAATTTATTGCTTCAAGAATGACCATTTCTAACATAAGTTAATATAAATATACTACAAACGCTGTATGCCATCTGAGCTGGCTTTAAGTATTGTTTGGCTGTATGGGTGACTGAGAGGAGTCTACAGTAATGTGGACCTGCATGTTAGGTGAACTTTCCACCAGACCTTCAACTCTGAAGTTATTTCAGGGCAGAGACAGAAGTGTGTAGAAGTACTGGTCTGGGGCCAGTGACCTTGCCTGTCTGTGGTGTCATTGGTTCCAGATGGCGTGATGGGTTCTGCGGTTTGGCTAACGTGGGAAGCATCAGGCCTGTTAAATCACTCCCCAGACAGTGTAATCTATTAACTGCCTACTACTAAGGGAAGGTGCAGAGCTCTATGATAATGGTAACTGTGTTGGTTGATGGTAAGAAGGCTGCAGTGATTCTTGACACAGCAAACAGCCCACATACGTAGATGGGTCATCATTAATAGCCCAATATCAATAGTTATATTTGTGATAGAGTAATAGCTAGGACTTTTTTGAGTAGTTCAACTATTTCACTATTACAACTATTATATCAGGGCAGTCTCTGATATAATTTAAATGGAAAACAAAAATTTGCTTTCTTTCTTCCACTGTGCATTAGGTTTAATTAGCAAATTAGACAATTCTCCAATTATTACAATCAGTCTAATTACTAGCCCTGATTTTTCTTACAAGAAATTGTCTCTGAGAAACTGATTATAAGCACATAAACCACTGTATATCACAAACAGAATCACAGAGAGGATAGAGACATCAGCAGCATATGGATGTCATTTGTAAGCAACAGTGAGAACATATAGTCCAGACTGCCCTTTGCTATCTCTCTATCCATCTGTTTTCACATTACTTGCAAATTATAGTGTCCTCCAGACCCAAATGAGCATAAATCATCACCACAAACGTGCAGAAGTTTTCCTTGCTGTCATAAAACAATGATTTAGAGTGGGGCTTGTGAAAATACGCCGCTGCAAATTCGCCCCACGTCCCAGCAGTAGGAACACAAAGCACCATCTCATCGGAATAATTTATGGTCTCCTTGGGAGATGTGGATGATTAGAGCCCAGGCCACCAACAGGCAGAAAAACAGTAGGCGCTCCAATAAGACCCACTGGAAAAACTTGGGTCAAATTTATCAAACAATTCAACAAAATCTATTTCTGTTTTAGATAAGTGAGCAACAGGAGATATATGGTATGTTTAGTATACTGGTACATCTTTGGAACATTCGGTCATCGGGCATTTGTGAGTTTTGGAGTTTCTAGATTAAATAGTCATAGCTAGAAACATGGACGCCATGGGATACCCTGGCAGCCAAATAAAATATACAATAGAATGTTCCAGGATTCTAAACCAGATATTTTGGTAAATGATGTCACACAGTCTTTATGAAATTATTGTCTTTTTATTTTTTAAATGATGGGTATTGAGGAAAGATTCATTCTGAAAACTCACACATGCACACACACACACAAACACACACACACACACACACACACACACACACACACACACTCACACATACACACACACACACACACACACACACACACACCTCACACACATGTCTGTGGAAATGCTCTGCTATGACGTTACCTGTGGGGAAGCAGCTGGGTTTACAAGCAAGCTTATTGGGTTAGTGAAGACAGGCTGAACTGCAGCAAGGCAGGGTGGTTTCCTGACCATGGCTTTATATATTGTGATTAGCGTCATGCTACTGTTGGAGAGAGGAAATGCAGGTCCTGAAAACAACTTGCAATAACAACCAACTACATTTACTGAAACTGAGGATTTGGTATGTGTCCAGTGTGTGTCCCCATTGACAAAAGTCATAAGTCTCTAACTTTAAGAGACAACCGTAGCTAAAAATTTGTTTGGTGAGATCTATGGTAGATGTCATGTCAAGCAAATTATTGGGAGGTAACTTGGAAATGACCAAAATGGAGAAAATCGGTGTAGAAAATTCATGCAATGGTAAAATAGTGCCATATTTACCGTATTGACTAGAAGAAAAAGGCTTTGTTTGTCACAGATTATAGTAGCGTAAAACTTTTTCTTCGCCTATCCCAGCTTTTTTTGGTCAGACTGTATGGTCAGCCATGACATGGTGTTCCTGGAAGATATTGAGCTAATGGTCTTCCATCCTCAAGAAGCAAACGTTGACAGCTTAGAAGCTTTATGGTTAATAACCCAGCTCCTTAAATGTTGAGCCACCACTTCCCTAGATGGGTGTATGAAAAAAGCAAAAAAAATTACATTTACAGTGGCTTGCAAAAGTATTCAGCCCCCTTGAACTTTTCCACATTTTGTCACATTACAGCCACAAACATGAATCAATTTTATTGGAATTCCACATGAAAGACCAATACAAAGTGGTGTACACGTGAGAAGTGGAACGAAAATCATACATGATTCCAAACATTTTTTACAAATAAATAACTGAAAAGTGGGGTGTGCGTAATTATACAGCCCCCTCTGGTCTGAGTGCAGTCAGTTGCCCATAGACATTGCCTGATGAGTGCTAATGACTAAATAGAGTGCACCTGTGTGTAATGTAATGTCAGTACAAATACAGCTGCTCTGTGACGGCCTCCGAGGTTGTCTAAGAGAATATTGGGAACACCATGAAGTCCAAAGAACACACCAGACAGGTCAGGGATAAAGTTATTGAGAAATTTAAAGCAGACTTAGCCTACAAAAAGATTTCCAAAGCCTTGAACATCCCACGGAGCACTGTTCAAGCGATCATTCAGAAATGGAAGGAGTATGGCACAACTGTAAACCTACCAAGACAAGGCCGTCCACCTAAACTCACAGACCGAACAAGGAGAGCGCTGATCAGAAATGCAGCCATGAGGCCCATGGTGACTCTGGACGAGCTGCAAAGATCTACAGCTCAGGTGGGGGAATCTGTCCATAGGACAACTATTAGTCGTGCACTGCACAAAGTTGGCCTTTATGGAAGAGTGGCAAGAAGAAAGCCATTGTTAACAGAAAACCATAAGAAGTCCCAATTGCAGTTTGGCACAAGCCATGTGGGGGACACAGCAAACATGTGGAAGAAGGTGCTCTGGTCGGATGAGACCAAAATGGAACTTTTTGTCCAAAATGCAAAACGCTATGTGTGGCGGAAAACTAACACTGCACATCGCTCTGAACACACCATCCCCACTGTCAGATATGGTGGTGGCAGCATCATGCTCTGGGGCGCTTCTCTTCAGCAGGGACAGGGAAGCTGGTCAGAGTTGATGCGAAGATGGATGGAGCCAAATACAGGGCAATCTTGGAAGAAAACCTCTTGGAGTCTGCAAAAGACTTGAGACTGGGGCGGAGGTTCACCTTCCAGCAGGACAACAACCCTAAACATAAAGCCAGGGCAACAATGGAATGGTTTAAAACAAAACATATCCATGTGTTAGAATGGCCCAGTCAAAGTCCAGATCTAAATCCAATCGAGAATCTGTGGCAAGATCTGAAAACTGCTGTTCACAAACGCTGTCCATCTAATCTGACTGAGCTGGAGCTCTTTGTTTTGCAAAGAAGAATGGGCAAGGATTTCAGTCTCTAGGTGTGCAAAGCTGGTAGAGACATACCCTAAAAGACTGGCAGCTGTAATTGCAGCAAAAGGTGATTCTACAAAGTATTGACTCAGGGGGCTGAATAATTACACACACCCCATTTTTCAGTTATTTATTTGTAAAAAATATTTGGAATCATGTATGATTTTCGTTCCACTTCTCACGTGTACACCACTTTGTATTGGTCTTTCACGTGGAATTCCAATAAAATTTATTCATGTTTGTGGCTGTAATGTGACAAAATGTGGAAAAGTTCAAGGGGGCCGAATACGTTTGCAAGCCACTGTATATACTCATTTAAATAATCATTTAATTATTTGTAGATTTAACTTATATAAATTTGAACAATGTACAGGTCCTTCTCAAAAAATTTGCATATTGTGATAAAGTTAATTATTTTCTGTAATGTACTGATAAACATTAGACTTTCATATATTTAAGATTCATTACACACAACTGAAGTAGTTTAAGCCTTTTATTTTTTTAATATTGATGATTGTGGCATACAGCTCATGAAAACCCCAAATCCCAATCTAAAAAAATTTGCATATTTCATCCGACTAATAAAAGAAAAGTGTTTTTAATACAAAAAAAGTCAACCTTCAAATAATTATGTTCAGTTATGCACTCAATACTTGGTCGGAAATCCTTTTGCAGATTCTTGTGTCTTGTGTCTCTCAACTTTCTCTTCACAATATCCCACAGATTCTCTATGGGGTTCAGGTCAGGAGAGTTGGCAGGCCAATTGAGCACAGTAATACCATGATCAGTAAACCATTTTACCAGTGGTTTTGGCACTGTGAGCAGGTGCCAGGTCGTGCTGAAAAATGAAATCTTCATCTCCATAAAGCTTTTCAGCAGATGGAAGCATGAAGTGCTCCAAAATCTCCTGATAGCTAGCTGCATTGACCCTGCCCTTGATAAAACACAGTGGACCAACACCAGCAGCTGACATGGCACCCCAGACCATCACTGACTGTGGGTACTTGACACTGGACTTCAGGCATTTTGGCATTTCCCTCTCCCCAGTCTTCCTCCAGACTCTGGCACCTTGATTTCCGAATGACATGCAAAATTTGCCACCTGTAGCCCATTTCCTGCACACGCCTGTACATGGTGGCTCTGGATGTTTCTACTCCAGACTCAGTCCACTGCTAAGTCCCCCAAGGTCTGGAATCGGTCCTTCTCCACAATCTTCCTCAGGGCCCGGTCACCTCTTCTCGTTGTGCAGCGTTTTCTGCCACACTTTTTCCTTCCCACAGACTTCCCACTGAGGTGCCTTGATACAGCACTCTGGGAACAGCCTATTCATTCAGAAATTTCTTTCTGTGTCTTACCCTCTTGCTTGAGGGTGCCAATGATGGCCTTCTGGACAGCAGTCAGGTTGGCAGTCTTACCCATGATTGCGGTTTTGAGTAATGAACCAGGCTGGGAGTTTTTAAAAGCCTCAGGAATCTTTTGCAGGTGTTTAGAGTTAATTAGTTGATTCAGATGATTAGGTTAATAGCTCGTTTAGAGAACCTTTTCATGATATGCTAATTTTTTGAGATAGGGATTTTGGGTTTTCATGAGCTGTATGCCACAATCATCAATATTAAAACAATAAAAGGCTTGAACTACTTCAGTTGTGTGTAATGAATCTAAAATATATGAAAGTCTAATGTTTATCAGTACATTACAGAAAATAATTAACTTTATCACAATATGCAAATTTTTTGAGAAGGACCTTTATGTGTCACTTGGCATTCATGCTGCATTCTTCTTCTTAAGAGATTCTCCAAGGGTGCTTTGGTAAACATATAGTACTTGTTTTATATAAAACTGTTTCTATATCTGTTTAAGTACTTAAATGTTTAATTCTAGTTTAAAAATTGGTTGTATATGCAAATTATGATAACTCCAGGTAAACTATTGTATTCTCTCTTTCCTTTACATAAAAATAAAGTAAAAAAAAAAAAGCAAACAATTAAAAAAAATTATAATAAATAGCAAGTAATTAAATTTGTAACCTTAAAAGCAACCTTACAGTAGGTGTAATTGTGCATATGCAGGGCCCTGTGGATCTGTAACCTGTGAAACATTGTGAAAGTGATGTATGTAAGGAGTACACCCTATGGGATGGCAGTTTTTAACAGGGGATGTTTATTTATTTATTCATTTATTTATTTTAGTATTTAGATTTTAATTACTGTTTACATAATCTAATTTACTAAACTGATATTTTAGCAGTTTACCCTATGAGTGAGGGAATGGTAATCACACTATAGTGTCCTGACATGACACAAGTTATACATAGATATTTATGTTAATTGAGGCTATCAGGAGATAGAGAGAGTGATAGCTATTTTTTTCAGCCAGATAAACAGATAAGGCTAATGAATAAAAGATCGTAGTGTGATAGTGATTCTTACTTCTGTTGTGGGCAGCCAAAGGTTTTGTTCTACTGACTAAATTTGAAATATCCATTTTAATGCTAGTTGTATAACAGCCCCAGAGAGACACAGAGCCTCATAGGTTAGTCAAGATATTTAGCAGTGTGGCCTGGTGCATTCATTCTGTAAGTTATGTAGTCTTTATGTCTTAATTAACTTGCAGGATAAATGCAATTGCACTTCAGCGAGCTGATGATGCATGTGCACTTCTGCTTGATGAGGCTATATATATATACATGTGAATTTTTGATTAATGCATTGAATGTTGAAAAAGGGGTTAACAAATAAGTAAGCTGTTTTTGATGCTTGACAATAATTATTTTTTTTGTCCGTGTCCAGTTTTCTGACATATTCTTATTGAAGGATGTATGCAGCAAACTTTAATGACTGTTTAACAACGGTAACCCAACACAAAACTGACCCTTACTCATCATTTTATACATCATAAGTTTAAGTGTTTAGTTCTCACAACCAGACTGAGTCTATGCTAGTGGTTAAAGCATAGTTGCTTGGTGGGCCTGGCAGACACTTGAACCACCCAAGCAGAATCACATGGCCAAAGCCATCAAAAACTTGACAATGCAGATGAGTGGATTATTAGGGTAGTTTTATACCTAAAACAAAAAGATATGTTGCTTACAGTAAAATTATTAAATTACTCTTGGCTTCTGAATATTAACATTAATATTATGACAAAGGTGGTAAAAGCAGCATTGTACAGTATACACTGTAAAAATGTCAAGTCTATCCAACTTAAAACTTTTAGTGACTCATTGCAAGAATTTTTGTTGGTCTAATTAACAGTGAATACAGTGAACTAATTATTTTATGTTCTGATGACAGCCCTATGCCGAATGAAGTAGAAATAAACAGCTGTGTCAATTACAGTCATGTATTTAGTTTAAACATTGAATTGGTAAAAATTGTATGTATGTCATTTGTGTTGTATTAGGTATATAAATTTAGTTACACATTACACCTTGGTTAATAAGGGAAGAAGGAATTAGCAGAAATACCTACGAAATGCAACATTAACTAAGGAATCTTTTTAACGCAAGCGGAAAAAGAAGATTTCTGCTTTCTTACTACTGTATGTATAGTCCTACAGTGGGTCATACTGCTACCTCAGGAGGTACCAAGTTTGATCCCTACCTTATTCTACAGTTTATCTTTAAATTGTCTATAACGTTGCACATTTTTTCCTGTAATATTTCAATGTCATTTCAAGATAATATATTTGAGAATATATTCCATGCTTGCAATAAGTCTAAAACCATCTAAATGAATAAATGTATTGTTTCCTGAGGTACTTTTGTTTGGGAAATTAATTAATACGTTTTGTTCCACACACTAATCAAGTAAAGATTAAAGTGATTCTAATTCTAACAAAATTCACATTTTTTTAATTTTGCTTCATTGTTGAGAACCAAATCCTGCACGAACTGGCTGTTATTTAAAGAGCAGATTAATTTTCTCCAGCAGATGGCACTATTGCTGCTGTATTCTGTGTGTATGGACAGAATAGCACAAATTGACATGTAGATTTTTTTTTGTATGTTTATATGTTTACAAGTTGGTAGGTAGTTGTGCGTCAGTGTGTGCGTAGGTGTGCACGGATAAATTAATACCTGTATATGCATTTATGTGTGGAGAAATCAGCACTGGTATCTCTCTCTTTCTCTCTCTCTCTCTCTCTCTCTCTCTCTCTCTCTATCTATCTATCTCTTACACACACGCAGAGAATAAATAAGAATAATTTCATGAACCTGTCAAAAAATGCTTTATAAGTGCATCTGATTTCCTGTATTTGCCTGAATTTTATTGTATAGGTCTATAATATTGAAATGTATTTTTTTCTTTTCATTTCTCATTCTTTCTTTTTTATTTTCTTTCTTTTCTTTATTTATTTCTTCCTTCTTTTTTTTTTACAGAACCCAATGTTTTATAAGTTTACGTTCTTTTCTTTCATGTCATTATCTTAATTGCTCTCATAAAAGTCTCTGAAGTATAACTGGAAACAATTAATTGATTTAAATGGTTCATTTGCAGCTAAATAAACAAAACATCAACCCTTAGACAGAACACAGAAGGCGCCATCCTGTACAGAAAACAATTCAGTAATGTAGAAAATTAGAGGAAAAAAGCTGTTCTACTTCTGATGGGTGGAGAGAGGTCTATAGAGTTATGCATGTATAAATTGCCAGCTTTATATCAGATCTACATTATATACAGTATTAAAACATTTGCAAAGGTTTTTTTGTTTTGTTTTGTTTTTGTTTTCATTCATGATCTGGGTGGTAATGTAGGAGTGTAACCAAACCGTGTATAGCACATCTGAGCTCTGCATGCTCTTTCAGCAAGAACTCACTGAGACTCAGCAGGCTGGATAAATCTGGCCCAGTGTTACCCGTTGCTTCTCTTTCTGTGAACATTTACATTTTTTGTGGGTAACCAGAGGCCAACAGCACATGCACACACACTCGCAAAACCTTTCACAGCAAGACACTATGTAAGTGTGCATGTCATTTGAAGCAAAGCCACACACATCCATAAACCCATGTATTGTACATTCCACTTTTTTATGTGGATATTTCCACACGTATCAGTGAACACATATTTATGCATGGACCCTGTGCAACTTGATTAAATCTAATAATAAGTAGTATCAAATAATGGTTTGTATAAATAATCTGAATCTATAGAAAAATGACAGTAACAATTTTGCATGTTACAGAATGTTAGACATTTTACAAACACAGTGCATGCATTTTTTCTTATTATGTTACATATTAAATAAGTATGTGTTTTCAATTAAATGTCATATACAAATTACTGGGAGCTACAGTAGAACAACATTATGGGATTTATATTGAGTTAATTTGAAGTCATTAATGTACTATATCAGTGTGATGTTTCTGCATCTGCGGAAAAGCAGTTCTAAATCCTGCTTATGTTTATCTGCATGTACCTTTGAGGTTGAGCAGGCCAGACGCTGGTGTAAAGTTACCCAGGTAAAAGGAGGCGCCAGGCAGTTTGACACAGTCTCACCTCTCTAACTGCTTTTAGTGTGAGGAAATGTTCCTATAGAGGAGCGGCCATGCGTTTAAATCAGCTACATTAGCTATTCTGCCTTTGTGTTCATGCAGGCAGTTCTCAGCTTGTTCTGCTGAGAAGACAGGGTGCACTGGATTTAGCACTGATAGCTCAGGTTCAGGAATTAGTCTACTGCTTGATCGTATAGTTATTCGCCATCTAATGTTTTAGTACATCAAGTCATTTGCTTGTAGACAATGTAGACAATATGTAGACAATATTTGCAGAATACATGCAGTTTATTAAGTGATTTTAGCTGCGGTATTTGGCCAGAACATTCAAAACCAAGCTCTGCGTATTTGTATTTTGTTAATCTCCATTCTACTTTCACAGTTTTATTTGCTTCCTTTACACACAGGCTACTATAATATATTATAAAATAGACTTGGCTTGAGTTGTAGTTTTATTTTGGAAACTTCTTTGTCAAAGGAAAGACAGCATGCCAAGTGTGGCTTGCCAACAGATTTCATAAAGCTATGAGATAATTTGCTAGAATGTGTAGTGTGGTGGAGTGGGCATCTCTCATTTCATCCATCACTTACTATTTGTCAACCATTTGTAAGTAACACTTGGACTTTGAAAGAGGCAAGGCTTTTACTATAGGAAGGCATTTCCATGCAGGGTGGAAGCTTTCAGAAGAACCCTATTATTACATCCACATTAATGGCTCTGAAACTACAGAGCTGTTTCCTTGGTTGGATCTATCAAGTTTTGCTTATGAAAAGGAGGGTAATCTGTAACTGATTAAGGGCCAAAACATGAGTTTCTTTCTTTTTTTTTTTTTTTTAACTTACCCCGTGCCTTTGGTCTCATCAGACAGTTCCTTGTGCCAAATGCAATACATTAATACTCTAATCAAAACAGAATGTTTTCTTTTTACCCAGTTATGCCCTAAAATCAAGGCAAGAGTCCCTTCTTTGCTATTAAGCTTAACCATGAAGATATTTCATGGACATTATAGTTGTAGTGATATGAGCGATCTGAAATATTTAATATAATATATTCATGAATCACTCAAAAAAGGGATGTGCAACTTACATTTGTTTTATTGTTATTTTTAAAATCTCATTATATATGTGAGAATTTGAGGCTTAAGTGCCTTGCTCAAGGGCACAACAGTGACTACTGGGTGTTGCTGGGGTTTGAACCTGTTAGAGCAATTTATCTTAACCAATCCAACTACTGTCATTCCTGGACCACAGAACAATATGGACACCTCATTAGCTGTTATGTTTTATCCTGCCTGAAAATTTGATGTGGCATTTTATTTCATTTCAGCTCTGCTCAGTTTTTTTTGATAAAGTAGACTGGTTTGTGTTTGGTGAATTTTGCTGTTGGTGTTTAATGCTTGTTAATATAAAGATAGTAATTTATTAATGCTTTTTCCTCTGTCCATACATTAAACTGATACTTTCTGACAAAAAATTACGCATGCTTAATCTGCTGATTAAATTAAAAAGAAAAAAGGAAGACTGATTGAAGTACAGTATTACTGACTTCTAAAAATACATATAAAGAATGAGCTTGGGTTTGTGAGCTTCATGTAAGCTACATGGTGTCATTTCCAATTTTTATACAACTTATTTTACAAGTGAGGCTCTACTGCTGGGTGTCCACGCAGGCTACAATAACAACAGGACATTTGCCTGTTTCTCTTTCTTTATAGAAAGCATTTAAATCTAAACCTTCTCCCATTACTGAGGTTTCCTTTGTAGTTGATCAAATAAATGAGAGAAGCAGCAGGACATGGAGAGGTGCATCTCCTGCTGTGCTCTTTATGAGATATTTGCTCATAATAAATCTGTTACAGTATATGTTTAAGTATTCCAATCTATTAGCTTTTTTTTCTGTTGATAAGAACTGATATTAAAAAATTTAAGCATTTAGTAATCATTGCACCCAGATGTAGTATTTCCATGCGCCTGAGGTATAAAAGGTATAATGAGGTATTAGAAAGCAAATTCAGTCAGGTTGTTTTCAAAGAACATGATAAATCACAACAGACAACACCGCCATTTTCACACTGCTATTTTCATAAGACAAGGAAGCAGCTTTCCTTGTTTTTCCCTTTATCCATGAGTCCCCAGAGACAGACAAGGTCAAAAGGTGTCAGGCAGGAATATAGGAACAAGGTTTCCAATAAAACAAGCCAACTCTGACCGGCGTGCACACTAGGAAAATGAAAAACAGGCTGACTGCTCGTATCATGTTCAAAATGATCAAAATCAATGCCAGATCAAGTGCCGATACAGTCAGGGCAGTTTAGGCCCTCTAAATTGCAACTAAATTTAGCCAGTGCCACACCTTGTTAGCATGGATCAGGGCTATGGAGATACTGAGAGTGAGAGGCAGTTTCAGAAGGCTTCCATATGCTTTAATCCTATAGGCTGTTGAGTCTCACACCAGTTGCAACTTTGACAAAACCTCAAAAATGGATCAACTTTCAGAGAGCTCTATTGAAGAATCTTTTTTCCCCTTAATGTAATATATCATGCTATGCCTTTGGCCTTTAATTTTGTGAATGGGTATCCATTGTTCCAGTCCAGGAAATGTGATTTGAATAAGGAGAGGTGAACTGTTTAAGTGGTCATGCATTAACCATGAAATATGCCCTTGTTATGGATGAAGGATTGTGTTTCATTTTGCCATGAAAGCTTAATTTGAAATTTAAGCTAGTTTTAAAGTTTATAGTTTTAAAACATATAGAAACTATAGAAACTGAGGTTTTGGATAGTAGAGGAGGCACATAATCTGATACTAGCATGGCCTATACAGTACCAAACGTTTGGACACAAGTTTGGATTTATTTTCTAAAATCTAGAACAATACTGGATTTTTATCAGAACTATGAAATAATATATATGGAATTAGGTAATTAATTAACAACAACAACAATGACAAAAGACACAAAGTTGAGCTCTTCTAGAATAGTTCTTGCATGAACAATATTGACAAGTGCATTTGCAAAACTCATCAAGCACCATGATGAAACTGACTTTTATGAAGATCATCCCAGGTAAGCAAGACCAAAACATACCTCTGCTGCAGAGGAAAAGTTACCAGCCTATAAAAATCACCAATTAACAGCAACTCAGATTAGAGCTGTTATGAAAGCATTACACAGCATAGCAGAAACATCTCAACATCAAAATGAGATTATTGCATATTTTGGATGCCTTCACTATTGTTTTACAATATGGAAAGAAATAGAAATCAGGAAAGACCATGGAAATAGAAAGTGTGTTCAAACTTTTGACTGGTTGTGTACTGTATGTCAACACACCTTTAAACACAGTTGAGCCCATACCTTTTTCAACATCTTTGAGATGTTTTAAATCCCTACATTGTTTTCATGATGCATGTCTTAATTTGTGCATAAAATATGACAGCATTAAATCAGCATAAGTCCCAGTTGGTTATGTGATCTGTGCATTCATTGTGTCAGGATGACTTGTAAAAAGGGTGAAGAAATGTGTCATCATCAAGATGATGGCAATGCTATGTTGTCATGAGGGTGACTGATAGTTGTGAACAGTACTGCCTCTTCATGGTTCACTGCTAGACTACCCTGATAGCAGAGCACAGGTCTGGTCCTGCTCTTTTCAAATATGCTTTACTCATATGTTCTCCTGTCTTTCCTCTCGCATTATCAGAATTCCAATATGGGCACTCCAGTTTCTCTTCCTTTATATACAGTATGTCATATAGAAGATTCTGTTTATTCAGTTTCATTGACAGCTCAGCTGATTCCAGTCTGAAGTACATTAAAAATAAGTAAATGAAATAATACTACTTACCAGCTTACCAACCAAGGGCATCAGTAAAGAGCAAAGGGACAATTTATTATGTGCTTCATATGTGTTTGCATGGGTGTACGGTATGTTTATGTGTGTGACTGACTGGGTGTTGAACTTTTTCTCCAACAGGATGTAAAAGTGCCCTATAGCAAGGCGCTAAAAGAACAATTAGATTACATTCTGGTGACATCATCAGCCAAACAGGTTTTCACGCATATCATGCAGCAGAGCAGTGCAGGTTATTTGAACTGAGCACATGAAAGTCTCCAAACAGCACGTTCTCATTTCAGTTAATATATCCTAAACTTGCAGCCCTCTTAGTCACCTATTGGCTTCACAAATATCTGTTGTGAGAGCTTCGGCATGGTCTGTTTGTGGTTAAGCAGGCTATGTGGGCCTTCCAGGCAACTGTGCGTATGTCTTTCACACTTCTGCACAGTTCATAATTAGGTTATGCAGTAAATAGATCCTGAAGAGCTAAACCACTCTCAGTGGGCAATAAGAGTTTATTTTATTTTATTCAGTATTGATATATCCTAGTCCTGGCTATATAGAATACTGGCGCGGTGGCAATTCTGCTATTATTCATATATTATTTGCCATTGACAATTTAGATGCAGGTCAAGAAATATTCAATTATGTTTCACATTTAAAAATAAAATAATTTTGTTAATCTGCAGTTGTCTGTGACATCATGGTCTGGAGCTGGGCAGTGTACAATTTAAAATGTTTGATATGGCTTCAGTAAACACAAACATAGGTTTTAAATAACTCAATTACACAATTACGTGGACAGCATTATTAAACCACTGTGAACCACATGTTGCCACTAAAGTAAGCCACCCGAGTAACTGGTCAGTTTGTGTAAACACAGAGAAAATACCTCCAAAGCTCTCTGTAAAGTAGCAAAGGCAAATCCCAAAGAGTCTGACCCTATGATTAAAGCTGTTCAACCTTTGGAAAAATAAACCTCATCCACCACTTTGTCTAATCAGGCAAACATCCAGTTCCACAGACTGTACAGTCATCTTCTACATCTTTCTGAATCTAGTCCTTTTGCTAATTTGGTCTTAGATTGCACTGAAATGCATATGGTACTGTGATGCAAAGTTACTGATTATTTAATAAAAACCATCGATAAAAAATATACAGCTCTATACCTACTAATCTGCCATGCTTTCTGCCATACATGCTTCAAAAATATTGGTATTTCCTGCATCTGCTTACTATCAAAGCCTAATTAGAATTTCAATAAATACTGAGATGGATTATAATATGAGTGTTGCTAATTTGGGATGGGAAAATCATAAAACCTATTTTGTTTGCTTCTGTAATTTCCACCAATTGATGTAATATTTGGGGCTGGGGAATGATGCAGAGAAAAGATTTTAAATGCATTCATCAGTATACAACAATTGCAGAAGTAAATATTTCGTAGTGTACTTAATTAATAATTTCTAATACCTTCTTGCTGTTGAAAGATATAGAACGAATAAATGAAAAAATGTGTAAAGGTTTTTCTATATATTTTGTAATTCCAAAAAATAGCATATCATTGTAATACCCAAATAATTTCATATATTTTGTAGTATCAAGGCAGATTTCAATTTAGTTTACCTTATTGGAAGTATCTAAATAACTTAAAATATAATGCTAACAACACAGCCTACCAAGAAATTATTGTACAAACCAGTGGTGGCAAAATTACTGCAGTTGTTTCCAATGTCATCACTTTAATACAACATTATTCTTAAGAAATGAAAAACAAATTATTACTTCTAAGAATATTCTGTGTGATCAGCGAGACAAATTAGATAACAAATTAGAATAGTGTGTCCATTGTTGCCCAGCAGATAGTAATTGCAGGTTATGCAATTAACCATAAACCTAAAAGGTTATGTGGTCACACTGCCAAGAGTACATTCATGGCATGAGGATATGACCACGTTGGTCTCGGCGGTCTGGCGCCTACCAGGTTGCCCCAAAACACCATGCCTGGCTTGAGTTGGGATTTTGTGCAACAACAACATCAAACATTGGCTTTGATTATTTCTAATTGTAGGATTATTTAATGCTTCACTCTCTTTTGTTAAGGTGGGGGAATGATACTCTTGCACTTATTTAAGTGTGGCAATTTAGGCTGTTCTGAGAGAAGGTTTAGGCTTTCATCTGTAATGGTGATGATTGTGAGATAGCAGAGACTGACCTACAAGACAGAGATTTTCGCCTGGAATAAAAATATGGAGAATGCTGTGTTTTTTTTTCTTGTGCAATATGTAATTGTGTATAAATAACTAGATATAATAAAACTTTTCACACAATGTTAGAACACTAATTTAGTCTGGCATGGTCATTTATGTAGGATTTTATCATGCTGGTTTAAGCAATTAAACATGAAGTTGATTTCTGCAAGCCCTGCCTGACTATATCATCTTAATTAGCATCCACGCAGTGCTTATCCTCAAAGCCTTTCTGCTGACTGATAAAACAGACTTATCGCCGTCATTACGTGCTTAACTGTCTGGCTACGTAAAGAAAACAAGTCTGTGTTTAAGTTTGTGAAAGTTTTGACGTAGCAAAAAATTCCCTTTCATGTGTGCATAAACGCTTTATTTTAAGAAGACTTAATTCTTTACAGCACAATTTGGTAATAATATATAATATGTTGTAACACAATAATAATATTACACAATATGGTAATATTGTAATATTCATTTAGTAACATTATCACAATTATTATTATTATTATTATTATTATTACAATTATTATTATTTTAAACACCATCAGTATGCTAACAAACAAACACATTTTATATTAAGTTAATTTGGGAACAGTAGTTTTTTTGCCTACTAGGTCTCTAGCAAGCTTCCTAATAATGCACAAGATATTGGTATTAAATAAATACTTTATCATTATTGATCAACTGTGACAGCTGTACCACATTTGTCTGTCCAGAAATTGTTGAGTGACAAAATATAACTCATATGAGCCATGGCTTTCTTATGAGGTCTTCATTTTTTAGTTTTAGTTTTAGTTTGTTTGTTTTTTTAGCTGTGTTGGAAATGTTCTTAGGACATCTACCAAATCTAATGGAAATATATGATCTGGCTTTGCTTCCTCTTTTGCTGTAAGATTCTGCTTCCAATCTGGCAACTCCTACGTTCCAGTCAGACTTAGACCTACTGTATGGTGACTGAGACAGTGAGTGGCTCATGGATATTCAATCCTCTGCTGCAAGTCGACCACATCCAGATAGTGATTTGATCAAAAGTGACATAGAATCCCAGGCATGACATGAGACTATCTCTTCTTGGCCCTTGCAAGCAGAGGGCTGTTATGACATGGTTTATCTTCCTCATCAGCAAGTAATTTATATCGGCCCTCAGCTTCTCTAGGCCACTATCTCTCTGCAGAACTTAGCTTACAAATGCTAGGTGAATGCTGGTAGGTGTTTCTCACACCTAGCTGTACAGGGGGAGGTGAAAAGAGGGCACACTATCACTGAGCCCACACTGCGGGTAGCTGCTTGATAATTCCTCAAGCCCTCTGTATCTGTACACCAGGGCTACACCTCTTTACCCATGACTCACCGTTGACATCAGACAAGTAACACGTCTAAAGAATGTTTTTTTGTGGAATGTTTTTACTAGTATAACAGCGGTCAGTAGAATAATAGAAGAGTTTAATATAAACAGTACTGTGGTAAGCCATGAGCTAACATTTTGTTAGCTTTATGTTAGTCTTTACTTTTTACAGTGTCACACTGGCACCTGCAATATTTATTAATAATCTCCTATGGAGTCAAACCATGTCATCATTAAAATGATTTATGCCCAGATCTTGTAGAACATGGAGCACAGATAGCTCATAGATCCATGTGGACAATAGCTAAAATGTATCACAAAAAAATCTCCCATCATAAATAAAAATGGAACAAACATCAAATTCAGTTTAGTTTAGTGAGTTCAGACCCCACACGGACAAAAAAAAGATTTTTACCAAGGATTAAAGGTCATGATGGAGCCTTGTCCAGTTTTTATAACTAAACCTGGACAAAATCAGATTTCTTTTTAGTAAGAACGGCAAGTATCTGCATGATCAGCCACACAGAGCCAGTCATAGTTCCACTGAATTTAAGCACAGTGGTGCCAAGTGGAATTAAAAATGTTTTCATTGCTCAGTGCTATCAGACCTACATCTAAAAGCCAGACTCCACCTCTGGCTCCCATTTCTATCGAAGCCAGAACACTAATAGACAGGTAGGGAAAATTGCAGTGTGGCGCCATGGGTACTTCTCGGCAATAGACCTTTATTTAAGAACAGAGCAAGACCATACTTTAAGTGTGGGCATTTGCATAGAAAATGTAAATATGAAATTCACATTTGTTTTTTAAAACCAGCCTTAAAACAAATTTATATATGGACAAGATTATTACTTCTGACATACAAGTCTTTACAATGTTGATCTTTGGTACATTCAGAATATATTCATGTCATTTTTAGAGATATCTTTAGTCTAATATTTAAATAGTTTTCTGCACTCTGCAGACCTTACCTTACAAATGCTAGGCGAATATTGGTCAGTGTTTCTCACAACAATAATTTGTTTTTTGCGCTTAGACAAAATATTGCCTTGAAATGATTGTGTTAAACATCCGCAGTATCTTTAATGAATTAACTGTCCAATATGGAAATTCAATTTCATGACAAATCAAATGAAGAAATTAGAAGACAACAAAGAAAACCAGCAAATATTATTTAGTCATTATCTTTTTTAAGTCATCCTGTCATAGACCTCATGGAATGAATAAAATGGAAAATACCAGGAAATTTTGTGCAAAGAAGGGCGCTAAAAATATATATATATATAAATTTAATTTCAGTAAGCACTTTACCTTGGGCAGAACGCTGGCATTGCATAGTTACACACACACACACACACACACACACACACACACACACATACACACACACACACACACAATTGGCTCTTTCACTATGGGAAATTTAGGTCAAGCCACCTAATTCATGTTAACTGGAACAGTGAGGCAGCAATGCTAATATTATACATGTATGTAAATCATTACCTCATACAGTGTGAGTTGATCTTTGACCAATGAGATCGACAAGCTTTACTAACAAGAGTAATGTAAGACCTTGCTGAGATCCTACAAGGCATTACTGGTAATGATAGGTGTAGGTATACAAAATAGGAGCATTAATTTAATCTTTAATCCAAAGACAATGCATAAGCAGCAGTTTGAAAGAATGTGGTGGTCCTAAGAAGTATTAATTATTCCTTTAAATTCTATTCATTTCCAGTAAATTGTGTTTTGATGGATGATACACACATTTGCATTGTGCTTCAATAACAGTAGAGGAAAAATACATGTAGGGATGTTTCCTAGCCCCAATTATTTAACAGCATTGGAGGTTAAGAAGTAACCTGTATTAGGAATGTATGATGATTTATGGTGCATGAGGTATTCTGAATAGTTTTAAGAATAATTTTAGGCTGCTTGTTCAAAGTTTGCCTGTGTTTCAGTCAGCTCATAGGTGACGTCAAGAACTCTTTTTCACTGAAGCATTTGACTGCACCTGTATTGAGGAACTGGGTGGCATGCCAGCAGCATCTTTCATTCCAGTTACTGTTGGACTCTGGTGTTTTCTGTGCTATGCAAACATTCTGTCACTATCTGTGCAAAAATCTCATAAATACTGCAGATGATTTCTATTCATCACACTTCCAGACATAACATGTAAAAGAATTGCCTACTTGATACTTGCCTTAAGCCGTGTTCAAATATCTTTATTGAAACAACACTTTTAATTCTTTAGCAAGTGTGACTTGTAGAAATGTGAATTATATCTCAGAACAGTAATACAAATCATCTAATTAAAAACATAAATCTAATTTAAATTCCAACATTTTTAGTTGCAAAAGCATTATTGAATTTTTTCTCAAGATAATGCACTTCATCTTTTAATGAAGGTGTCATTGGAAGTATTCAGACAGCACCGCTGCTGTTGGTTCGGGTTGAAAGTATTTACATGTATGTAAGATATTTTCAAATACCTTGACAAGCTGTCTCATTCCACTGAGGCCCTTTCCCTGGGCTGCACTAAGTCACTGCATGTCTGGGCAGGCAAGAGATTTATGAGCTCTGGAGCTGACCACTTGTTCAAGTTCAGCCCAAGACACACTGCAGCTCCACAGTACTGGAACAGGCAGAGCAGGACTAGTGACCAACATAAACTCTTGCACATGTACTCAGTTAAAAGTAAGGCATTTATTTTACTCTTGCTGTGCAACTGTAGCAGGAGAAGAGATAAAGAGAAATGCAGAGCGAGTGCACCAGTATTTGTGCTAAGAAAATATCTGTGATATATGAATACAGTAAAAAATAACATTTTAAGTGCTTTATATCACAAAAATACCCATCATGAATACATCTCTCTCTCTCTCTCTCTCTCTCTCTCTCACTTGCTCTAAGCATAATCATATTAGACTCTGTTTCATGTATAGAAGCACAACTCACCCAAAGGCAAAAGTAACAGAAAAGAATAAAGCTTTCGGATGTATTCATGTTACTTAATCAAAGACTTTTCCTGTTGGTGGCTCCCAGGGGCATAGCTCTGTGGAACACATTAATGTCATATATGACTCCCTTAGTTAATGTAATATAAATGGTACCGATACAATAGGATAATTACAAAACATACACACACACCCTACTGCCACCATGAACATCACAGAAATAATCATAACATAATGCGGTGGTGGCTGGACAGAAATATTATCAGTCAATGTTAGTCTGGGACTGCTGGATGACTTCCAACTGCTCCACAGTTCACAGCTCTTGACTGACCTGAGGAAACACTTTAATGACCGCTGCCAGACTGTGTTTCAACACGGCATGACTGGGTGGTCTGGCCCAGCTTGTCAGAGTACTTATCATGTGCAGTATGTAGCGTACACTGTGCAGTGATGTTACAATTGAGAAATAAACTGTTTTAAAACAATTGACGCATTAGACTGTTTAGAACGTTTTTTTTCTTTAAGTAAAGAGCACTGACATTTTTTGGCCATTTATTATTATTATTATTATTATTATTATTATTATTATTATTATTAATGTCTCTTTTCCCTGATCTGAAGTTTTAAAATGCTCTGATACCTTTAACTGGCACAGAGTACGCAAAGGTGAGCAGAGTTTTATAGGAACTATGGCGCCAAAAAATAAGAGTTCACCTTCCATCTCTCAAAAGCTCTCCAGTGCAACCTTGCATCTAAGTGCCCTACTCCCTTGTCTCATCTGTGATTAATCAACCGTCAAGTTTAATACCCATTTGGTAGAGTTTACTCATTCTCGTTCCTACTGTGCCTGCCAGGTTTAAAGTGGCTCGTGTGTTAAATGCAAAGTTGTGAGAGTCTCAGCAAGGGGTTCAAGCTGGATTTTGCAACTGCCTTTCTAACAGGGCTTTTTTCTGATTTATTTGTACAATACAAATGGAATAATTATTTCCCTAATTACAGTAAAAGCTCAGCTGCTTTTTCATGTGGAATCACTCATGTTTGATGCTGGGAGCGATAAGACACTTTTGAAGTTGCTCTACTGTATATATGCTAAAATAGTTTGAGTTCAGACAAGAACCAAAATGACTTCTGTTCCACAACTGGGAATTAAGAATGGGCACTTCAGCTTTTCGGGCCTGAGCCAAGTCTCCCTAAACATCTTTTCCTGAGACTAAAATTAGCTCCATAATGAGACTGTGTTACTTCCTTTACTCTAAACAAATCTTCTGGCCCGCTGATAATATGCAGTAATGTGTTGGGTTTCTGAGAAAAACTGACATAGATATTAACTCAAGTGGGGCCTTTGGCTTCTAGAAGGTTTCTCTTTGATTTTTTTTGTAATGTCCATGAATCATTGAAAAATAAACATTGATTCATGTACTCTTTTATTGAATAATTCACAGTAAATCAATCTCAAGCTTCTTTAATCTATATCTGACGTACTTCCAAAATTCCTCTCCTATAAGAATATGTCTAGTGTTTTCTTTAGAATGGAGTGAATTCAGTGAAGAGCCAAACATGTCTGTATATATTCTGAACCAATCCCTCACATTTAATTGCACCTGCATTAATCTGTTTTATTTCTCCTAATGAGTGCTGCATTAAGTTTAATGGCAGGTGAGGAATTTTAAAGAGCCTTGGCTATCTTTTGATCAGGCAGTGAAATTCTTCAGGGGGCTGGGTAGACCGACGGACTTTACAGTGTACAGTATAGTGTCCGGTTACCCCACAGTTTGATTTTCTTCTCTCATTAGACAGTCTCAATGGCAGGTTAAGAGTCAAACGATCCACTTTAGCTGGGGCCTGAGGTATGCTTGTGAGACACAGAAAGGGCCAAATGAAAAACAAATGAAAATGATTGTGGTTTATGGAGACTTTAGTGGATGCAGTCTCTGAGTGTTACTGCCTACTTCCTCCACAAAGAATCCCTTAAATGTATTCTGTAAATATCTCTTTAGTTTCTCACACATTTACATCTCAACTACAGTATTTTTAAAGTAGTTCTATAGCTGTCTGCAGTCTGAAGTCTTTTGTCTATAGCCCTTAAAACCCAGGATATTATTATTATTATTATTATTATTATTATTATTATTATTATTATTATGCTGTTTAATAAATATATGTATAGGGGTCAGGATTGTGAAGTATGATGACAATAACTTTTTCAGTAAAATATAGAAAATATGATGAATTGAATTTTATTTAATTGTAACAAAATTTTGACTGAGCATGTTTGTATAAAAAAAAGATAAATAAAATGCCAAGAAATAGTGCAGGTACATATGCCAAAAACAAACAAAAAACAATAATATAAGCATTTGGTGAGTTTGATGTTCCTATATTCATTACCATATTCCAGTAGCGGTAAAATTTACATATTGTTTTAAGTAATGTTAACTTTGGTTCTGTCTGACATATCGAAAAACACTAAAATCACTAAAATGTCTAAAATCCCCCCCATCAACACACACTGGCAGGGCTTCTGTATATAAACAATTAATTTTTTAAAATAAATCCATAACCAATGCTGTGTTGCCGGCTCAAATCTATGCTGATTGAGTTTTAAGCATTAATTATAATGTGTAATATTTTAATTACTTTGAGAAGGTATAGCTCATGTACTAGATTTCATTCATATAAAATTACAGCTTTTAGGTTTTGATATGATCACACACGCACACACACACACACACACACACACACACACACACACACACACACACACACACACACACACACACACACACACATACACTACAGTTAATTTCCAGATAGCAGCATCTGAAGTGTCTGCTAAGCAGTCTCAGGTATTGCTGTAATCCACTGGCACTATCATGTCCATTTTAAAAACAAACAGGCCAGGCCTGGAATAGCCATGCATGCAGCAGTTGTTCCTGACAGCTGCTTCCTGCTTCCTAAATACACCCAGCTGCTGTGTTCCAGGAGAGGGCATTGCCGTGGAGGGGCCATCACCAGGGGTCAAGGGGAAGAAAAATAATGCTGGTTTAATAGTGTTCCAAAAATGGGACCACCAAGGTGTATAAAGTGAATTAGCAGAGAGATATGAAAAGACTGACCTGGCAAAGTGCCTTCTTGTCCTTTTGACAATTATGTTGATACTTTACCGTATACCATCTATACTTCTGTATTTTTCTCAATGTGGCTGTGTGGAACGTTAGAAGTTGCAGTTTTAGAACTTTCCAAAACTGTTAATGTTAAAAGATTAATCTGGTTTACAGAACAATGACTTGTTTCATTAAAAAGAAAAAAAATCTCATTAAAGAAGTAGGCCTATGTATGGCATTTGAATCAAGGACAGAAGGAGGAGGCTGCAATTTGGAGTTCAAATTAATTTCCTAGTCAAAGTTCTGGGAAACAGACTGGCTATTTGGCTGCATTTCCTCTGTAAATATTGGTTTTGATTGTTTTAGCTTTCCCAACAAAATAAACTCTATCCATACTGAGTAGATTACACTCCTATCTGACCTGGATATTGTTTAATAGCATGTGAATAGGTCTTTACTCCGCTTCACTGGCTGATCTAAGAAGACCACCATTAAAACCAAAAGGACTGGATGGGCTTCCACTGGTTCCACTTGTTTGTGTCTTTTATAAATGTGCCATTCATGATCACTATCAGAATTTTTTTGTTCATCAGAGTGCCGCCTTCTCTGAGACTTGACCTCACAGTGGACTTCACTTTTCTTTTTTATTTGTTCCTGGCAGAGCTGGGACAGTTGTGTCCCATAATACAATTTCTACTATTTGTTTTGTGTTTAAAAACAGATGTTTTCTTTGTATTGCATATTTATTGTACCTCACTCCACAAATACAGGTCCTTCTCAAAAAATTTGCATATTGTGATAAAGTTAATTATTTTCTGTAATGTACTGATAAACATTAGACTTTCATATATTTTAGATTCATTACACACAACTGAAGTAGTTCAAGCCTTTTATTGTTTTAATATTGATGATTGTGGCATACAGCTCATGAAAACCCAAAATCCCTATCTCAAAAAATTAGCATATCATGATAAGGTTCTCTAAACGAGCTATTAACCTAATCATCTGAATCAACTAATTAACTCTAAACACCTGCAAAAGATTTCTGAGGCTTTTAAAAACTCCCAGCCTGGTTCATTACTCAAAACCGCAATCATGGGTAAGACTGCCGACTTGACTGCTGTCCAGAAGGCCATCATTGACACCCTCAAGCAAGAGGGTAAGACACAGAAAGACATTTCTGAACGAATAGGCTGTTCCCAGAGTGCTGTATCAAGGCACCTCAGTGGGAAGTCTGTGGGAAGGAAAAAATGTGGCAGAAAACGCTGCACAACGAGAAGAGGTGACCGGGCCCTGAGGAAGATTGTGGAGAAGGACCGATTCCAGACCTTGGGGGACTTGCGGAAGCAGTGGACTGAGTCTGGAGTAGAAACATCCAGAGCCACCGTGTACAGGCGTGTGCAGGAAATGGGCTACAGGTTGCAAATTTTGCATGTCATTCGGAAATCAAGGTGCCAGAGTCTGGAGGAAGACTGGGGAGAGGGAAATGCCAAAATGCCTGAAGTCCAGTGTCAAGTACCCACAGTCAGTGATGGTCTGGGGTGCCATGTCAGCTGCTGGTGTTGGTCCACTGTGTTTTATCAAGGGCAGGGTCAATGCAGCTAGCTATCAGGAGATTTTGGAGCACTTCATGCTTCCATCTGCTGAAAAGCTTTATGGAGATGAAGATTTCATTTTTCAGCACGACCTGGCACCTGCTCACAGTGCCAAAACCACTGGTAAATGGTTTACTGACCATGGTATTACTGTGCTCAATTGGCCTGCCAACTCTCCTGACCTGAACCCCATAGAGAGTCTGTGGGATATTGTGAAGAGAAAGTTGAGAGACACAAGACACAAGAATCTGCAAAAGGATTCCCGACCAAGTATTGCATAACTGAACATGATTATTTGAAGGTTGACTTTATTTGTATTAAAAACACTTTTTTTTTGTTGGTCGGATGAAATATGCTAATTTTTTGAGATATGGATTTTGGGTTTTCATGAGCTGTATGCCACAATCATCAATATTAAAACAATAAAAGGCTTGAACTACTTCAGTTGTGTGTAATGAATCTAAAATATATGAAAGTCTAATGTTTATCAGTACATTACAGAAAATAATGAACTTTATCACAATATGCTAATTTTTTTAGAAGGACCTGTACTTTTGTCACTTACAAATGAATAAGGGGAAAGTCATTACGAAGTTTTGATGCACCATTTAATTTGTCATGTACTGTATGCCTGTAGTGCCTGTGGAAAAATGCAAGTGAGATAATTGCACGATAAAGTATAATATATCATGCACAAATCCAGCTTTAGATGCCTGAAAAGATTATAATAGGGACTTGATAGGTCATTCCATGCCAGCAGCCTTTGTAACGCAAGGTAGGTTGTAACAGCCTGCATAACCCTCCCGCGGGAGCCTGTAGTCTGTTGCTCTACCCAATTAGACTTTAATATATTGCTCTTTCTGAAAAGCCTCTGGCTCCTGAGTGCACACAGAGAAAGTTTTACACCTTCTTATTGTAAAGCTCATAGTGTGATCAGGTGTTGAGTGGCCCAGCCCTTCACAGGCCGGCGTCCAGAGCCTAACCACACTGGAGGGGCCTCTGTGGGTCATTGCAGTTTACTGTGGACATCTGTTCTGGGTTAGAAGCCCACTGAAAATGCAAGTATGTATGGAAATCCCTTTCCACACCAGAGGGAGCCGTCCTCCATGCCTACAGATGCGCTACTACAAACGATGCCTTAACTTACAAAATCCCACACATAAACCGGCACACTACCTTTCACCACACATGTTAAAGCCAGCAGTATTTATGGTGCAGAAGTAGTGCTGCTCACTGCAGGCTCTATTTACCTTCCTGCACATTCTTATTGGTTTAGCTTACTACGAAAGCATGTCTGCTGAGGTCATTTATGACCGACCATGGTGGTATGATAAACTCATTTACAACAGCAAGATTTCAGCGCTTCGCCTGAGATCACCCTCTCTTTCCTACCCCCTTCCCTCTCTGTCTTACATGTTACACCGTGTCCTTCTGTTGTTTTCACTTTTGTGCCTGCTACTCCCACTGCCTAATATTTTCTTGTCTTGGTTCCAGTTGTGGCTCCACAGGTAATTAAATAATCTGCTTTTCTGTATATTTGTGTGGGGATATGATGGAAAAGAGAGCTGTGTAGGAAAGTGACAGGTTAAGGGTCATTTCATCCATACAGAGGCCTCTCTCCAGAGTGGTTTTAACAACACAGCAAGACAACAGGTTGAAAGCACATGTTAGGGATTCAAATGAAAATTGTGAGGAACAAGCAAGTCTATCCATTGGGAGCAGGATATACCAGTCCTTATACATGTATGGGTGTGTGTGTGTGTGTGTGTGTGTAGGTGTGTGTGTGTGTGTGTGTGTGTGTGTGTGTGTGTGTGTGTGTGTGTGTGTGTGTGTGTGTGTGTGTGTGTGTGGGGGGGGTCGTTGCTGTGCAAAAATCTGTTGTCTATTTTATGCCTACTGCAATGATGATTCAGTAGAAAAAAATATTTACAGCGTTACCATCTATTGTTTGAAATTAATAAAAAATACATTTACATAATGAAACAAAGCAAACACTGAATCTTATTTCTGATAAACACATTGTGGAATCAAAGTGCAGAAGTTTTACAAGAACCTTGTATAACACTACTAGCCAGTTTTCATAGAAATGTACTGCATAACAATAATAATAATAATAATAATAATAATCATCATCATCATCATCATCATCATTAGCAGAAGCAGCAATATGGTAATTATTTAGTTTCATGTCATTATTTTGAAGGCATATTGTTATTGTTTCTAAAAAGAAAATACCCCAGAAAACTCATTTTCTCATTAAAAGAACATGTTTTTTCTTTAAATAAATGACAGACGAATGCAATAAAGACTATTGTCTTTCACCATCTCTTTTAGTTGGAGAGGATTTTTCAGCTTCTATCATGTCCATATTTTCTACTGATGTTAAACTTATGACCTCATCTCCATGGAGACATGTAGAGACGAAGATGGAGGGCAGCACAGAGAGTTGGCCGTCAGGCAAGGAAACCTGTGTGGTCTTCAGAAATGTGTGGCCCAGTCCAACACATACATTTCAGTCCTGGCCTGAGACTTTAGCTCTGATTCAGATGGGAGATACATCAGTTGAAATAAGCACATATGGATGTAGCCACTGGAGGAGCAAGAGAACTGCAAATGGAATCTCAGGACAACAAAATTTCTTTTCATTACTGTCAAATGTAAAACACTGTTAGATGTAGGACAGAGGAGGTGGCACATCAGTTCTATATATTTTGAAAAGCGGAGTCTAGTTTATAAAGGTGTGTATATTTAAGACTTTCAAGATGAGTAATGGTACCACAGGTCATGGTGTGCATAGAGTTGGACACCTCTCAAATAAAACAAAAACAAACACCAGTGCTCTCTTTTTTCCAGATTAAAACATGAGATCAAAATATGTTCTTATTGAGGTTGCAATATGTGCAGCAGGCATGGGAGATTTTCCCCATCAGTCATGTTGTGGAATACCCCATGCAGTGCAATGACATGTCAGACAGACTGAAGCATAAAAAATAGTCCGCCTTTTCAAATATACAGAATTAGAAATTGTCAAAGTTTAGACATGACTGGAGGACACCAGCTACAATAAGGAAATGTTACTCAACACACTACATCAGAAATTATACTTCAACTCATACCAGATATTCTTGCCTTATAAGAAACAGCACCATGGATTTTGTGCCCTTGGTTTCTGTTACAATGGGAGTGAAGGCAGCTGAGATGCATTAAAGTAAATGGCCTTGGAGAGAAAGACCAACCACAAGAGAAAAATATTCACAACAGATCTCCTGCCACTCAGTGTAGAAGAAGGGAAATGCATCTCCCAATCTTTGACTCAGTTCCTTATGTGAAGGAACTCCGCCATATGACTCTCTAATTTCTGTAGCACAACTTATTTTTTTTAATGACCATGCAGTCACGTCAAAGCCATTCTGTGTAATTTGGAAAATATATTTTCCTCAGCATTATGGTGTGTTTATACTGATCCAGGAATTCCATTTCAAGCTTTAAAGAGCTCTGAACAAAGTTTTCCTAATCCCATCATTAGACCATTCAATATTTTATTAAGGTTTTTTTCTTTTTTCATACCAAGAAAGATTTTCCAATTACTGTTAAAATAACACATCATAAGTTACACATCAAGATGTGCAAGATAAGGTGTGTGAAGCAAGACAAAAAAATTAGGTAAACCAGCCTAGACAAACAATGTCTAACTTCCTGCTAAGCAGCTGCTTGAAGCAGACACTTTCCATACTGGCTTGACTGTAGGGGTCAGTGGCTGCACATAGGCTTTTTATTGTCCTTCCAAAAGACTAAAAACTGTTAAGGTCAATAAATATGCATAATTCAGCAGGAAATCAAAGTAGATAGAATACGGATACCCATGCTTCATATCTCTAAATATATGTTAAATCTGGTAGCAAAATCTTAGTAGATGTCTCATACATAAAATCAATCAATAGAAAAATGTGAACCATTTTCAGTGGCCTAGTCAGATAACTAACCTGTGATATGTAAAACTACTTAGACTTTTTATGCACAAGCAAAAATCTACATACCCTTTGGAATTTCAACAATGAAAGACCACTTTGCAAAACCCATATGGATACCTTGTATAGATGGAGATAGCACTGTTCGCTGCACACAATCAATGTACCCACACTTGAGACATTCAGTCTTTATCACACAACCCTAAAGAGTTTGTGGTTGAGTCTAGAAAAAATCTGCCTACTATGGCAGAGTCAAAGAAGAACTATCAAAAGTGTAAATTCTGTACTGTATGTGTATAGCTATGGAAATTCAAAAGATGAATTTCCATAATTTGTTAGAATTATTGTTTTTTTAAGAATCCATAATTCCTTAAAAAGTGATGGAGTCAGATAAAAAAGTAGGTGACCTGTGTAAATGCCATTTCTCAGTCTTTTAGTGGGAATGGCTTGGATGAACTAATCCTTAAAATCTCCTGGTAAATAATAGAGCTCTAGGATATCAAGAGGGTATCTCACACTATTTGGTTAAAGGATTCAGGTAGGAAGCTTTTAGGATTGTTTAAGCTTTGAAAGAAAGAAAACAAGTTGTGGACTGGCAGACAGATCACATTGTTCACTGAGAGGATTAGCAGACTTGCTCTTGACCAAATATAATATGGTGAATGTGACTTTCCCTGCCCTTTCTCAATGTAAGAGTTTGCTTTGATTTTATTCTTTTTCCTGAGAACCTTTGGTTCACAAAAGGGTTTTTAAAGTCATCAAGACATGTTGAACAGATACTAAATTTTCTACAGACAATCAAACAAACAAACAAAACACTTTCTAGAATTCAGTCTATATAGTATTCTAGGCACATACATTTGTTTAATTGTGCTTCACGTTGAATCATTAGCATAGTTGCCTTGCAGTAGTAGAGTGTATTTATATTTCAAGCCATTTAACTGAATTTATGTCAATAATTCACTTGACACTTTAGGAATAACATTCCAATTATCTTATGTTATTATGCACGGATGATGTGTAATAAATCTCTCTATTTGAAATCACAGTTAATGTTAAATCTGTCATTCTTTGACTTTTATAATGATTATATTCATGTATTCTAAGAGAAGGAATGCTACAACCAAAGCTCACTTTATTACTGCTTATCAAATGAGGTGACATAATTACTCTTCGACTCATAACACAGCAGAACAGATTGTCTGATTGACTATATGTAATCTTCAAAGAAAAGACTTTTATGTCAATTGCTAACCAAGCCACCACAGAATAACTTAACTGCCTCAACAGCTATTAAACATAATTTACTATATCAATTTGAGTGAGTGTGGAATGGGGACAAAGAGCTTAATTTCAAGAATGGGCTTTTCTAATTCCAACAACCAGTGTGCTTATTTGTCCAAATCTTTTGTGGTGCACACATGCACATGCTCAAAACTCTCATGCAAACAAACTTACAAGCATTCATACACGCATACAATCGCACATTCACTCACAACAATTTATATCTCGACCTGAGATCAGAACGCAGAGAACGCGTAAGAACAGTCTAGCAACAGGCCGTCTCACTCACAATGTAAGAGTTAATGGGGGTGGGGCAAGAATGCTTGGGTGGTGCAGAGTCTGATTTTGGTGTAGGTCCATTACGTGAATAATCAGTGAGTGTGTGGCATTATGGAAGACGTCCAGATGGTTAAGATGGAATGCCCTGATTGGTTTTCAAGAACTGAACCTTACTTGCTTTGATATGATCACTATCAGTCAAAAATCCCCACTGCTCAAAACCATTCATTAAAGATCATTATCTTGGGGGAAGGGGTACAAAGGGTTTTTCAGGGGATGTAATATTGCAAACACTCCTATCTACTTTATACCATTAAAGATTACATACCAAGGTGTATGCTGAAACTTTTATTTTATTTATGAGTCACATTTATTATTATTATTATTATTATTATTATTATTATTATTATTATTATTGTTGTTGTTATTATTATTTGTAAATAAAATAGTAGAAACATCATATTTAAACCAGATGTGCTCTGATCATCTCAGCACAACAAAATATCAGAATGTGACCAATAGGCAATCTCTCAATTTTTTTTTTATTTGTTAGCATGTCAGGATGCAAAGTGGCCTATTATCTAATTTTTCTGTTTACCACAGGCCAAGTGATTTTCAGATTGGCCCTTGAAAATACATGATGATTGAACCATTTACATGGTGATTGGACCACCTCAATTCTGTTTCCTCTGATGTATTTGTGTAGCTACCATGCCAAAGCAATTGATCTTTTTTTTTTTTTGGAGCAAATTTGTGGATTGGTATGATTACTGGATCTTTAATTAATATTATAATTTATTTGGACTACATCAGTCTGAATCAGTCTGTATCTATATCAATCTAAATCTATCAGTAAGTTCAGCTTCTTTAGCCAGCTATTATGGTGTTCTGTTTACTTTCTGTTTATGTATTTATACTTACTGTATAATAAACAATATGTTAATTGTTGAGGCTTAACTGTTAACAGATTAAATGTATTTCTAATAAGGCTTTCATGTAATATAACCAAAGTGAACACTTCTGAGAACTTTCTTCCCTTTAAATAAAGTTGTTGTCCTTGCGTACTGTATTTCTTTAAAATTCTTGAAGTGCAGACACTGATAAGAATTATTTTATTGAACTAAATAAAATCATGTTTTTAAGAAATGGCCTGGAGCTTTCTTCACTGAGTATCCTGGTGTGTTAGGATGAAATACTACTTTAAGGAAGATCCCTGTGACTTAGTACTTGTTTCTTCATGACCCCAGAGCCAAGGTTTTCCATTTGAATTTTAACAGTAAAGCCTTAATTCTTTACAGATGTTTTATGGGGAATTGTGTATCAATCTAGACCCACAACATGGCTCTTTGTAGCTGCATTGCATCCTAGTCTACTCATTTTCACAAGCGGTAAACAATTCAGTATAGGAAAGATGTCATGACAAGTTCTGTTCATGTTCACTTCTGACATGCTCTTTAAAGCTTTAAAGAATTTTAACTTGCTGCATAGTCACGCTACAACTGATATTCTTCCCAAGCACTGACATTGTATCCTGACTGACATTATCCATGCAATATATAGCATCTACTTTTTTTGCCACATCTCTTGCAAATCCCTTATTTCCATATACTCTACATTGCAAAAATATATCCTTAAATTTAAAGGAATTATTTCAATGTGCAGTGTTAACAAGGTTTCTGTCACCCAGCTTGAAATTAGACAATTATTTTATTAGACAAAATTATTATTTTGTGCTAAAGTTCTACTTATTTCCTTCTCTTTCACTATTGCCGACTTCCAATGACATGATAAATATAAATTCCATCTGTTTGCTAATGATAGAAGCTGCTTTCATTCAAACACTTTGAGTTAAGTAAAATACATGTGTATGTTTTGGAAATGTAAACATCATCAGTGAATGTTGTTGAATCTACAATATGTATCTCTGTTTAAAACAAACCAAAGTTATAAAACCTTCTTTCAAATCCTTGCCATGTGCTGAATAATGAATGCTTTGTAAATTCAAACCTTTCAGTTTTCCTATATCAGTCAGTGTGTGGCAAGGATAACTCAACAGGAAGACTTCAAATGACTAATCTTTTTGCCTCTTTTCTGAAGGAAAAAGATTTGCAGCACTCTGGACATGAAAAAGAGCAAGTAATGAGCTGGTTTTGAAGTCTGGCCACAGTGCGGTGAATCTCCATTTGACTCAGATCTGCTTTAAATAAAATCTGATTTGCCTTCTCCTAAAATTAGGCTCCTAAATTACACAGTCCAAAGCACAATGTATGTATGCAGGAGACTTGAAGGCTGTCCTGCTCTCTAGCTCCTAATGGGAAACTGCTTGCAGACAACATTCAGTCCTAAAAGCAAGCACCTGCAATGTGGACACCAGAGACATCCATCTTCCTTTATCCCCTCCAATCAACACCCACAAGAAGGGGTATTTACTTGACCTCTCTATTATTTCCATATGATGAAAGTAAAGAGGACACTTTTAGTGGTGGGGGGGGAGGTGTGGAGAGAGGTGCAAGCCTTAGATAGAGTTTGTATCATCATTATATCTTTCTTTATGCAACAATTTTAGTAGGTCTCATAAACATTTAAGGCAATTATGATTGTTAAATGCAAAAATTATTGTCTAATTTCAATCTATGAAATCACAAAATATCACTGTGCATTATAAAACAAAGATTGCACTTAGTCCGGAATTTTAATAGACACGTTTCATGGTACACTTTCTAAAATGTTTTTGAATCCATCTTGCATTCCTTCATCATGGTGTACACATTTGCAGGTGTCCCTTAATTGCACCATGGGTGTGTAAAACTGGAGGAGTTGACACTCTGGACCAACAAACAGCATACACTCCCTTCTGTTTGTTTGCTCTGCTTCTTGGGGCAATAAAAAGGTAGAGGGCTGTCTGAAGTCCAGTGTCTTAGAATTTACTTTGAGGACCAGGAAAGCTTGTTGGCCGGAAAAGGATAGTACACTCTCAGACCAAAAACAGCCATCTGAGTCACAGAGAAGTCAATTAGAATCACTTCTTCATTCTCTCTGACATAGGGCTTTTGTTCAGCTGAAAAAAGGAGATTGAAACAATCCAAAGATAATGAGTTGCTAGAAGTTTAGCAGATCAGTGTCTTTTCCATAAAAGTGATGATTTTGTGCTGTTTTTCCTAACTATGAGATTCACCAATGGAACTCATATATAAACACATACCATATAAAGTAGAAAAACTTGTGAAATTATTTGAAATTAATGAAATTATTATTAGAGACTTCAGCTAGCCTTAATCTATAGTTGTGTGTGAGATGCAGAATGGCATAAAACTATCCTGTTTATTAAATTAAGAGGTAGTTATGTGACCCTATTTATGGTTTGGATTAAAATCATACAGCTAAAAATGCTCCAGGAAAGAATTAGCAGCAGTTTAGTCAAACCATAGTGCAGATCTTGATCAACAGAGAAAGGCCAGGCAAAGAGGATGTTCCAGGTCTTGTTTGCATAGACTGATCAGGTGATTGTTCACACAAAAGGAAGGTTTGGCCCCAGCAATGGTGTGCATCCATTTAAATAAAAGTATTTGCTTTTGGATCATATTACGTTCTTATTACCATCAAGAAGCAAATGAGCTTCTCAAATAAGCAACTCTGCTTTGAAGAAAAACTAATTAAGACAGTTAAAACTATCTAATTAAAACTATCAGATTGTGGCATTTCCAACAAATTATCACACATAACGATCCAGTGGTAGTGCACTGAATGTGGCTTGGCATTAAAACAGAAATGATGTGAAAAGTGGTTTGCTTCAATTAAGTCCAACGTTTTAATCAAAGAGGTGCAAAGATTCACATATAGGTTGAAAAAAATTGCTGACTTTTTTTGGACCAGTGTTACAACAGATTATCAAACGTATATGAAAGTTTTAAACTTTTAGAAAGTTTGGCATTCAGAATTGTTTTATGCACTTGTGGGAACCCTTAAAGAATCACTTCTAGATATAAACTTTTTGGTTCTTATCTGCTAAGATCCATACACTATCAGATAAACCTTTAAATAAGCATCGAAGAACCTTTTTAAAGGTATGTTTCTGAGATGCTTTTTTAACATTTGATATGTAAGTCAAACACCTAAATTGTTTGGACCTGTGTTGTAGCTTCTCACATTCGGTCACCATTTTTACACAATGGAAATTCAAGTGACACCACTACAGGCCAATGTTAAATAGATCTTAAAGTGAGTTTCCATTTCCTTGCTTAACCTTGTCCTTATGTTTGTACCATGATACATGACAAATGATTAGGCTGAAATAGGATGGATGTGGTGAGATGAAGAAGAAGTGAGTAAGTTGGGTGAAAAAGACAACCTTTTATGATGAGCTTCTCTGCAGCTGACCACATTTACTTAATTTCAAGACCTCATTTTGGACAAGTCTAGGGAATGGAGCAATGTCTGATAAAACAATATTTCCACATACAGTATACTGGCACATTGGGATGAGATCATATGATTGATATAATATGATACCATATGTAGTATCAATACAATATGTTATAATATTATATAATAAAACATATATGGCACGGGGGTGTAGTGGTTAGCACTGTCGCCTTGCACCTCCAGGGTCCGGGTTCGATTCCCGGCCAGGCTCGATTCACGTCTCTGTGTGCATGGAGTTTGCATGTTCTCCCCGTGCTTTCTGGGTTTCCTCCAGGTACTCCGGTTTCCTCCCACAGTCCAAAGACATGCAGATTAGGCTAATTGGCGTTCCCAAATTGACCATAGTGTGTGAATGAGTGTGTGTGTGTGTGTGTGTGCTCTGCGATGGATTGGCACGCTGTCCAGGGTGTAAACTGCCTCGTGCCCTGAGTCTCCTGGGATAGGTTCCAGGTCCCCCGCGACCCTAAATACAGGATAAAGCGGTATAGAAGATGAATTAATGAATGAATGAATGAATGAAAAACATATACGTTAACATATATATTGTAATATAGTTATCTATTGTAGTTGTGGATTGGACATTGCCTGAAGCATAAAACAAGAGAATTTTGCTAAACTACAAGGAAAGATGAATGATGGTCTGTCAAAAGAATGATTAATGGTAATCTGTTTATGTCTGTCTCTCACCTCCCAGTGAGAATGTTCTTCATACAGTTCACTGTATTTTGTGTCATGGTGTGTGTCAGTGGAAACAGATATGTACACCTCACCTCTGTCAGACCAGGATTTGAATGTGACAAATCACAGTGAAGTAATCTAACCGGTTGTTTTAAAGTTTAGGATGTGCCTTGCTTAAGCATTGTAAAAATGTAATTTGATTATTATAATGCAAATTAATGTGTACCTCTGACATTAATAAATCATTCAAAATGACAATAAATAAATATAAAGAGTAACGAAATGTCAAGTTTATTTGTACAGCATAATTAAAAACAATATGTTTATGTTCACCAAAGTGCTATACAGAATCAGAAGTAAAAAAATGTTTATTACTAACCTGATGACAAGATAAATTACATATAGACAGATAAGATGTAAAATATCTTAATTATTTTTTTTTTAAATGAAAGAAATCTTGTTCACCTCGATCAGCTAGGCGTAGGACAAAAAGCTAAGGGGAAAACCAGTTGCAGCACAGTTTACCCCTTTTCTTTTTTCTGGGCCTAACTGTACAAGGTGAAGTGTATGGTGATGCAGTAGTTCTTTTTTTTGTATATATTTTATTTCTTTAAGAAAAAGTTTTTTTTCCCATTATGCTATTTTACATTCCTGCTTTTTGTAGGGGACTGCCTATAAGAGGGGTAAACGGTTCTGCAGTTGCAGGGATGTACAGGTAACTGAAAAAAACATGATAACCCATTGACCCGGGACACTTAAAGTAGAAGAGCTTGACAAGCTGATCTATGAGACCCTGATATACTGTAATGTAGTGACAGATTAATTTTAAACTTTAAAGCTATGCTAATACATAAAACAATTAAGAACTTAAGTCTTGGCCAGTGAAAAATACAAGTGCAGGAGTTACAATTTCTCTGTTTTGTAATCAGTCAAGAGGTAAGCAGATTTGACCCAGTTACAGCTGTGAGAGGTACATATGAGGGTTGGACCCTCAAAGTAAAGTAAAATTAAAATAGTCAAGATGAGTCACATAAAATCATGAATGATGATATCTAATTTTTCAATTGATTTCAACTTGTAAATGTGAACATTGGAAAGACAAAAAAAATTTTTTTTTTTTAAACATCTGTAGCTAGTTAGCTAGACAGCTAGCCTAGCTTGCATTGCTTGATTCACCATTGAGCTTGAGACATATTTTCATAAAGGCATATTTTATGTGGGCATGCTTTTTTATTAGAGTTAATAGACAGTTTAAGTCAAAGAAAGACAGAATAGACACATTTACCACCTAGCTACTTATCTAGGAAGACACTCATTTAGATTAAACTGCTAATCATATGACTTAATTGAAAGGTCAGATATGAATGGTCAAACAAATAATAATTGCCTCTTATAGAGTCATTCATATCTTAAAATAGTATTTTGTTGTGTAATTTATTTAGAAAAAAAAAGAATTATAATATATTTTAATTTAGTTGAATTAATCTAGCAAAAACAGAAACAGATTAATCAAAAACTCATTTTAATAACATTTCCAACATATCAGTGTTGACACCTCCACAAAATAACACATAACATGAACAGTACAGTACTATTACCAGATTCCTGGCATCTGCTGAAATAATAAGGCTGTGTAACTTCCTAAATCTCAATTTAACCATTGGGCACATTTCAGCTCCCAAATGCTTTGACACATTTAGATTGTAAGAAAGTCCTGCTTTCAAAACCATACACTCTCCTTGAACAATATGAAGTGCAACCTAAAGTTAATTTGAGTTAATTTGTTACTTATTAACACAAAGTTTCCTCCTACTCTTTCTCATCATTGACCTTTCTCCTTTTCTAAAAAACTATTTAAATATTTTCTTCTACCAACATTCTCATTTTTTCCCGGTGCATGGAGTTTGCATGTTCTCTCTGTGCTTGGTGGGTTTCCTCTGGGTACCCCTGGTTTCCATCCAAAGATCTGCAGATTAGGCTAATTGGCGTTCCCAAATTGCCGGTAGTGTGGGTGAGTGTATGTGTGTGTGCCCTGCGACCCTGACTGTGACCCTGAATACAGGATAAAGCAGTATAGACAATGAGTCAGTAAGTAAAAAAAAGCTATTTTTTATTAAATAATTTCAGTATTACCAAAATACACCACCAGGCCAATGGTAAAGTGCTGAACAATGCTTTAAAAATAGATGTTAAAATATATACTTAATCAAATTTTTATAACCAATATAAGCAGGTGTTTCCTTATAAGAGTATTTCTTCTTTTTTCTCAGCATGTCATGTTGCTCAGAAATGACAAAAAAGCACACCACCCCCCTGTGTCACAAAACTCACACACAGCTTTATATATACCTTTTCCAAAGTCACGTGTGAACTGTGAATTGATTCTGATTATCCCCAAATAAAGGTCTGTTGTTTCTGTAGATCTGTAGGATTATACTTTACAGCTTCTGGTTTCATTGAACTGCTGAAATCATGGTCTGCAAAGAGCTTACAAAGCATGTACAGGATTAAAGCATGTGCTTTTCAAATGGTATTGAACGGGAGAGGGCTATGAAAAATTGTATTTGCCCAAAACTTACCAAAACATCAGTAAGATGCAACAAATATCAATATGTCTCAAAAAATCAGAGATGTTGCCAGAAGCTCTTTAGCAATATAAAACAAGTTGCAGGAATATTTGGCAAGTACAGGTCACTCCTTGCATGTGACAACAATCTTTCCAATTCAAGTCTTTATGTCTGAGTTATCTGGTAGGGTGGCAATAAAAAAAAACATATTTCTTATGGACATACAAGTGTAGAACATGAGATGTACTGCATAATAAATATTTGCCATAAAATTAAGACAGCTTGTCCTTCAAAGAACACCACAGCCATGAGGAAGCATGGTAGAGGCAGCATCAGCGTAAAAACTAGGTAAATTATTTTTATGTTTAGAACATTTATATGTATGTATTAACAAAATATACAGACAATCTCGTCAAACCAGGACTTGTGATGAAATTTCTGTAAACTGATATTTACAAATGACCTCAAGTACAGTGTGGTGATGAGACTCTGCAGTAACACATTTGAATAGTGGAAAAGTATTTTTAAAAAAGCTGTACATTCTGGAATGAAAATCCCAGCAGTGGTGGCTTGGAACCGACTGCAGATGTTCCCATGAAAAGTTAGCAAGTGGAATGCAATGCCTGATCATTGAAATATTGGATAACTTGTTACCAACTCATGGAAGAGATATATCTGTCTGTGGGAACAGTATACACAATCATTTGCTAACACCAATTGCAGATTACAGGAACTCAAGATGGTCAAGATGGAAACTTTTCTCAGTATGCCTGAGCCATGGTTGGACTGCTTGCTTCATGCCCAGGAGCTCCTTTAGTGACCTAAACATGTGGAAATTATTGCTCGGACATTAGCTGTACAGTCCTGACCTTATTCTGAGCAATTTTCACATGTTTAGGTCACTAAAGGAGCTCCTGGGCATGAAGCAAGCAGTCCAATCATGGCTCAGGCATACTGAGAAAAGTTTCCACCTTGATGGTATCCAAGGACTAGTAAATTGATGGGATAAGTGCTTTAGTGTATCAGGGGATTATATAGAAAAATAAAGGTAGTTTTACCCCTCATCTCTGTGATCAGTTATTCTGCATAATCAAAAGACTGGCATGACTTGAACACCCCTTTTATATAGGACCAATTTTATATGTTAATTTAATATGTTTAGACAACTATCCTAAGAAATGGATCTTGTTTCATTCTGTAAATATAAGAGTATGATAAAATTCCATTTCTAAATCTAATAGACAGGACAAGGGTAAAGGCCAGGGATACATTTCTGAGAGAAGTCATAGTCTTATTATCACCTCATAAGAACCAGAGCCAAAAATTGTCTTGAGGGAGACAGTTAAATCCCAAGCCGTACAGCTCAACAGTATTGGCAGCAATGTCTGACAAAGCATGGAGCAGAGCACATTCAGATAAATCACAGATGGCCATCTAGGCAGAAGATTAATTCTCCAGTTGCTGAAAATTATGGAGTTTTGCACTAGCCACTGTCTAGATCCTTCCTAAGATATCTTCACCACACACAGAGAAAATATTACAGTAAAAATCCACTGACAAAGACATAATAATCTCTCTTTCTGGGATACATATTTTCTCTCAACCAGGCATATGCAACAAGAATATTTGTTCCAATTTACATACTTGGTGCTTGATACAGAAACACGTAAACTTAAATTGCTAGTTTTAACAAAAGTTACTTTTTTTTGATAGCTGTGTTTTAAAATAACCATTTCTAATATGTATGTAAACATCACAAACATTTCAAGCTGCAGTGGTTATTGCACGTACATGGCCACACTGCGTCTGCAAAACATATCCATCCGTGGATTAGTGTGTGTGAGGGCACAGAGCAGAGGAAGGCGGAGATGACATGAAATGCTATGTTTTAATTGGAGAAGATGAATGTCATCGTCTTGTCTGTCCGGCTCAACTTTCAAAGAAGCTGGTTAATGTGGTGAGTTTCCATGGCAAGTTGGAACATGGGAGGGAGCCATTTATTATCTTCAACAGTTAAACTCTCTTCCTTTCTGCATACTGTACATGAAAGCAGTGCAGACGACTTACTGGACAATAGTTAGCATCATACTACCAGTGATAGATAATAATAATTCTGAATTACATAGTACTCAATACATTTAGCAATGGGAAAAATTATATTACAGTAGGATGTTATCAACACAGTGCCATGAATATAATTCCATAAACATTTACTTCCCAGCTTAGCAGTGGATGGTTAGAACTTCATTTGTATGAAATGCACTGACTTTTTCTTTCTACAAATGTGTCTTATAATTAATTCCATTATTTCATCCTCCTTTCTTTATCCTTGTCAACGCTATTCTGAGAAATCAAGTGGTAAATTATTGCCCAGAAAACATGATGAGTGCATCACTGACTGCAATGCATTTTTGTTTAAGATGCTTTATCTTTTCTGTTCCATATGTATACTCAGCAAAAAAAAAAAAACATCCTCTGACTTTCAATTGTTTTTACTTTCAGTAAACTTAATGTTTAAATATTTGTATGAACACTAAAAGAGTCAACACCATAAGACAAACTAAAAATGTTTCACAATGGGTCCCTGAATGAAGGGAGGCTCAAAATCAAAAGTACCAGTCAGTATCTGGTGTGGCCACCAGCTACTTGAAGTACTGCAGTGCATCTCCTCCTCATGTACTGGACCAGATTTGTCAGTTCTTGCTGTGAGATGGAGGGATTGTGTGTTCCTGGTGTGACTCGGGCAGTTGTTGCGGCCATCCTGTACCTGTCACGCAGGTGTGATATTCGGATGTACCCATCATGTGCAGGTGTTGTTACACGTGGACTTGCACTGCGAGAATCATCTGTCCTTCCTGTCTCCCTGTAGCGCTGTCTTAGGCGTCTCACAATGCGGACATGGCAGTCCTCATGCCTCCCTGCAGCATGCCTAATACACGTTCACGCAGATGAGCAGGGACCCTGGGCATCTTTCTTTGGGTGTTTTTCACAGTCGGTAGACAAGTCTCTTTAGTGTCCTGTGTTTTTAGAACTGTGACCTTAAATGCCTACTTTCTGTAAACTGTTAAGGTCTTAACGACCATTCCACAGGTGCATGTTAATTAATTGATTATGGTTAATTGAACATGCATGGAAAACATTGTTTAAACCCTTTACAATGAAGATCTGTAAAGTTATTTGGATTTGTACAACATTATTGTTGAAATACACAGTCCCGAAAAAGGGACGTTTCTTTTTTTGCTGAGTATATATGTGCACAATTCTTTTTTTTTTTTTTACATACAGTTCAATAGAATATTCGCTTCAGTACATAGCGAATGTGTTCTATATTACAAGTATTGTCTTTGCCCCTCTTATTATTGTTTATGAGTACAAGAGCTCTACAACCAAGTCAAGATTCTTATATACTTTAGTGAATTAGGGAGATACATCGTTATTCTGATTCTGTGTATGGACAATTGTGGTGTTTACAGTATGTTATGCTGCAATGTATTAAACTGTTGACAAAATACACATGATACAAAAATTGTGTGTAGCAAAACACAAATATAAATGTGTACTAGGATTTCATAGTGGTATATTTGTGATTCTTTGCATAAAATATCACTCCAAAATTACAAATGCATAAACATGTATTTAAATAAGATCTAACTGCCAATTAATTTATTGCATTCATCCAACATCTAAACCAGTTTTTGGGGAAAAACATTCACAAGCATTTAATTATTTTTTTTTTTTACCTTTCCTCATTACAAACTAATTTAGTATTTTGTTGTTTCATCAGTTTTATCAAGTGCTAGTTTCCAAAGTGTAGGCCTTGGAAAAAAGAGAGGTTTAATCCAAGAATTTAGACAAGTGCACAATTCCCAAAAGCATTTAATGTGGAAATGGCTTGTGAGAAGCATAAAATGAGCTCTTGTCTCTAAAGAATCAGTTCAACTTTTACCTTACACACAGGAGACAATGACAAATGATTCAAACACCAAAGCAACCACTAAATGCTGAAGTTCACTTAAGATCTTGTAAAGGCCTAGCTCTTCTTATTGTTTGGCCTAACAGTTGAGTTTTGTTTCATCACCATTAGTATCTGTTTAAGCTTGCAGCTCCCAAATGGCCTTTAACACCAAAACATTCTCCCTCACTTAGTGATTGCACATTACATTTGCTGATGGCTGCACATAAATCTTTTTATTCATAAAAGCAGCAGGAAGTAGAATGAAAGATAGTTGGATAAAGTAAGAGGATTCCCCTTTCACTGGGTTTCTAAAGCTTAAAAGAGTAAGTTTCTCTTTAAAAAAAAAACATCCTTTGCAGGGTTTCTTCAACTGTTGTCATTTTGTTGGATGTTCTTCTACCACAGAGCATGACCCTTAAAATGACAACTTTTTAAACCTATAGTGTTAGTTGTGCTGTAGTGCCTTAAGAAAACAGGCCATGACTGAAATGTTATATGTAGTTCCAGATTATTATGTTCTGATTCATACATAATTTCCAGACAAGAAAAGAAAAATAATAATCCCCCCCTCCCCCAACTAAAAAGCTAACTGTGCACTCACTATTATTAAGCTAGTTTGCTTCCTAACTACCTAGCATTGAATATTTTCAAATACACAAAGGTAATTCATATGTAATATATGCATATGTAAAAACATTATATTTTTATATGACTAACTAATAAACTAACTGAAATTTATACTGTCATATAATTTGTTAATTGTCTCACAATTCAACTATTTATTTGCTTTGTACATATGTTGAAATACTTTCTATTATACTTTACTTGTTAAGTTGCATTTTTTCTGTGCACCTCAGCATGACATAGAGAAGGGAGTGACAATGCATTCAAAACATACAAGCAAAACTAGAGCATGAATGGTATGCCTTTTGCAGAACTGGAACCCATTAAATAATTCTGCCAAAACTGTACAATAAATTCCAGTGTTTGCAATGAAGTGTCTGTTCTGAGCATTTCTCTCAAATATGTTGTTGTTTATGTTAACTTCCAAGACATTTAGTATTGAGATACTAAATGTACTAAATGAGTAAATGTACTAAATGAGTAAAGAACACATTATATGTTATTATATGAAAACATATTTGTCTGTCTCATCTGACACTGCACAAGTAAAATGGTATTTGCGTGTATAGCTACAGGTATTGTGATTGTAGAAGGAGACTACACTATCTGTGAGGTAATTGATGCAAAGTAAGGCAATTGAAATCTTAAGTGCCTCTGCGAAAGTTAGGTAAAGCAAAGCACACATCACAAACAGCTTGTAAGTAACACTCCAGAGACTCGGTCTGTAAGGACAAATACCATACGCGTTTGTCCCTCCACGATGAACCACTAGACCTGCACACTTGCACGGAATAAAAATTTATATAAAATCATTATTATGGCGTAACTTAGTCATTTTCGTTCATTTGTTTACAAAAACACCGAGTAGTTTATTCATATGAAGAGTTTTATTATTATTATTATTATTATAGGATGTTAATAATCGACTGATGTCGTGATTACTGACTTGACTGATTAATTAAAAAAAGAAAACGTTCTTGGTAAAAAAAAAAAAACTCGAAGACGGTAAAACGATATAAATAAAAGTGGGTGTTCCACGTTAATTCCAATCTATTATTATAATTAAAATTATCATTATTATTATTATTAAAATCATCATTATTAGTACAATGAGTTTGCTATTTGCTAAAGAAAAGAAAAGAAAAGAAAAAGAAAAGAAAAGAAAGGAAAAAAGAAAAGAAAAGAAAAGAACCTCTCTGTTTTTGGTTAGGTTGTGCAGGGTAAAAGTCTTTGGTAGGGGTGGGAATTTTCTGATGGTTTACCTGTGACTACGGGTGGGATTGCAAACAACGAAAACCGAACAACGTCTTTCCGCACGCAATCATTCCTCAGAGCATTGACTGACAAATTATATTCCCTCCGGTGCGCATTGCCAACCACCTGCCGTGTAAGTTAACAGACGCACGAATGTCAACTAAACTGTGTTGTGCTTTCAACATTACAGTCATTATTTTGGCTATTCATAAATACTCTCTCACTTTCTGCTGTATGTTTATTTATGTTTCCTATAACGGTCGACGGTATGCTTGATGAAGAAGCTGACTACCTTATTTTATTTTTCAACTGGATGGCGTTCTGGTATAGATGTGAACTGTTATTGATTTATACTATTAGTTAATTATTATAAAGTAAATATTTTATAAAACCAGGAAGGTCTGAAGGCGGGTAATGATGGCCTGGATGCACTAATACCGTACTCTGTCTGAAGGGCAAATGTAAAATGACTTGTAAAATGTAAAATTGAAGAGCAAATGTAAAATAACTTGTAAAATCTAACTTTTAAATCAGTTTGAAAATATGTAACAATAGCCAAGTTTTAAAAGTCGCCAAGCAGTATGCAGGAAGTATGAGAAAGTCCCGGTAAATGGAAAGGTTTCGTTTCCGCTGTTTAGTGATCTTCCACATTACTCGGTATTAAAAAAGCACAGGAACTAATGGCACATGTTACGTAAGCATAACCATAAAACTGCTTTTCTGCATAGCATATAACGGCCAACAACATTACTAATCACAATCAAATTTAACGTGAAATTAAGATTTCCCATACATCAGTCCAGTGGAAAAAACAGTCCTTGCTCATTCTGCACACATTATGGGAGTTTCATAGCACAAAAGAAGATCATTTCTCATAGGTAGTGTAAGCAATTTAAATGTCCGCGTTAATAAGTATTTCGATGCGTCCATGTTACAAAATATAAAATTGGACAGAAATTATTAAATAATCCAGAAATCTGAAGCAATTTCCCAACGCAGTAAAATATATAAACAAAAATGTCAATTAGTATTTTAAAACATGAAAAAAAAATTTTTTTTTGCACAGTTTTCGACATATTTAGCCCACACTATCGATTCTATTAGGCTATTTAGCGCACGGTTATAATTGCTACCTGATATTGAAATAATATATCTCGGCTAAGCCATTTCCATGATGACAGTTCCTAAACAGACCAGATCAGGGATCTTTCCTCCAAGAGCTCTAATTTGTCCTCAAAAATGTTGTAATGATTCTATACCAAACCATTGCACGTATGAGGAAGTCAATCAAGTTGATGTACGATATTTTTACTGACTTAGTGGCATTTTTCCAGAATAAACTAAGATAGCATCACAGAAGGCGCCAAACGCTGCTAAGCGCCATTAAGCATGGTAGCAGTTCAGAGGAAAGCAGAGTAGTCTTTATCAACCAAGCATACTGCACTGAACTGTTTTAGGAGAGAAAAACAACCCTGAGATTTAACAGCACTTTTGCACCTAATTGTGGTCGTTGTACGATATTCTGGGATACCACCAACCCAGGGGCTGATGGACTCGATAATACACAATCCACATAAATACCAACGAACACCAAAGCAAGAAGTTGCAAAAATAAGGCTTAAACCAATTAGTATATGAGTCAACTTATATTCAGAAACAACAAGGACATAGTGTATAGAAATGTACTTGTGCAATGCCTTTATTTAGCGTATTTACACAAGAATTTATAAAAAATATATAACTAAAGAATTTATCATATTTACATTAACAATTAATCAATTCACATATTTGACTTTGATTAAGGTACTGCAATTTATTTCCCAAATGAAAAACGACATGTAACAAATAACGTTACCCCATTGTTAAGGTGGTCCGGACTATGGCAAGAATTCGTTTTGCAGTCGTTATTTTCATATATAAATAGCGCAAACATATTACATTTTAGAGGCAAAAGACAAAATCAACTAACATTCAACGTAGCACAAAGCACAGTTGTAATTAAAGATAAACAATACATTCACATTGTTTCCGAAAATAAGAATGTATGCTATTCGCATCAATGGGGGAAAGTAGCGTTTGAACTTACTGTTCATGAAATGGGCAAATGTATTGATAAAATTTACGCTGCACGCGCCATATAGAACATCCAGGGCTATGATGATGACGTAGGAAGGCTGAGTCCGTGTATGCTGCTCAGCACCTCGTGCTGTTGCTTACTTAGGGGACTCGGAGGTTTTCTGTCTCCTGTGAAGTACAAACAGAAGGCCTATTTAGAGAGCAAACAAGATGCAATTATTATTCTAGCACTGTACACCTATAGACAGTCATTAGCAACGATTATTGAAAGCTTACGGCGACTACAACAATAATCTGAAGCATTTGCTGAGAAGTATTTTCGGACAAACGGGGTAAAGATTATTGGGTATAACTCTCTTATAATAATAATAATAATAATAATAATAATAATAATAAATACTGTAAACATGTATGTGAAGCAGTTCAATTAGTCAACTTAATAAATGTATTTTTCTGTAAACACGGTATGACTTTAAAAAAAAGGAACCAATTCTGGAATAAAACTCGAAATAAAGCTCTAATATTTTCATGATGCCATTGCTCTTTAGTTCATGTGACGTAAGCTGCATTGCAAACACCAGCTGAAAACATAACTCTGCAAACTGACCTGAGATGAACTTATTCCTATTCCACAACAAAAAAATTGCAAATTTGAAGAAAATGTTAGAAGAAATATTCGGAAACCGTTTATAGGACTTGGAAGAAAACATAGTACCGAAAAAATAAACAAAAAAATTATTACGACGTGTTAGACAAAATTGTCCTTCCAAATAGATAATGTGATGCAGTCGATGATAAACAAATATGATCATATGCGCTATCGTATGTTAAATAAAACATGTTTAATTAATCCAGCACCATGCGTACCGTCTCGGGCTGTGTGTTTGAAAGACATAGCAGAGTGGATTTCCCCTGAATGGATGGTCATAGCGCTCGATCCCTGAGCCTGCCAGTGGTGTCCGGGGCTCACATAGCTGCCTGCTGCTCCACTGTATACACCATACTGGTTCGAGGGAGAATAGGCACACGGTGCAACGTAACTAGACAGAGTCGATGAAGGCTATGGGAAAAAAGAAGAACACACACACACAACCATTAGAACTAGAGCCTAATGAGTATCATTATGATTGATTATGCAATCAGCCCAAAATAATGAAAAACAGATCAAGTATGCCCACTATACGAATTATTCATAATGAGTTGCAGTTTGGCCACATTTTCTAACTGCGTGAAAAGTAGTTACCTGAGGGTACTTTATGTCTGTCTCAATGGAAGATTTATCTATCCCGTTGACGCCATGTGTGGAAGGAAAAGCTGCTCGGTTGACACTACCCCAGTCCTCCATTTTTGTTGTATAGCCTTCAGTACCAGCAATAGCTAGGTAAAATAACACATTTCAAACAACACCAACATTTATTCTTGTATGAAATTTCCCTTTAGATTGAATAAATAATTGTAGTAAATTTTAATATTGGACTATAATATGAATACGAATGTAAAAATGATAGAACAATATAAGAATCATTTAAGACATACATAAATAGATAAATATCTATAATAAACCTGTTGAAATGACTTTCCTTAATACAATTTAGGTTTTATATTTATTTTATTTATCTATATTGTATTTTATAATAGTCTACATTTACATTTTGTTTATATGTCTATTTTTATTCATGATTATTAAAGAACTTGAAAAAAAAGTCTCTTGAAATCGTTCTTGAAAAAAAAAATCAAAGGAATGTTCCGATATGTGTACTTTAATTATCCGATTAAATGCGTAAACATAATAATACATATATAATACACATAATATATTTGCGCTCAAGGTATAAGACCACATAAAAAGCTACACTTTTTTTTATAGCTATACCTTTTTATAATCGCTGTAAGCTTTGTTTTTATATAAAGCTATAGCTTGTTATAATCGCTCGGAATTAACATTTCCATACAGGCCTGTTATTTTACAAAAGCGTAAAATGTAAAATGAGTCGTACATGCATGCAGTTCCTGAAAATTCGTTGGTAAGAGAAAAGCTCACAATCGAGGCCTAGACAAAGAGGCCTAACTAAACATTGAAAAACACGAATTGCCCTTGTTTGAAGAATGTCAGCTACCATATTTGATATATAACTTTTAAAATCAGTAATATTTGGACGTTATGCAGTATAATAATTTTGTATCCAGAATATGGACTTGGTCTCACCTGTGGGGTCCATGAAAGCACGTATGCCCAGTATGTTGCTGACGGTATGAGCTGAAGGCCAGCCTCGTGGTATGCTTACATGTCCTCCGGTGACTGGGACACCGGCAGAATTACTCATTTTGGTTCCGGAAGGGGACATTGCATTGGGGTATGTGTATGGATATAAGTGATTATAAGACAGACTCGGCTGCGAAACAGTTTGTTTGCCACTTTCATACTGGTTTGGCTGGGAGAGGTTGCCAATCTTGTTCCGTAAAATCCGGCTGATGGAGCTGACGGATGGCACGTTGTATTTGTCACATACTCCATCTGCTAGAAGTCGGTCACGAATCTCCCATGCAAAAATCCCCGGGTCTCCTTGTTTGTATTCCCGTATGCTCTTCACCACATTTGGTGTCGTAACTCGCGGCTTGCTGCCTCCGATCGCACCGGGCAATATGGAGCCGGTTTCGTTGTATCTTGCCAGAATCTTGCTCACACAGCCATGGGAAACGCGGAGCTGGCGGCTGATGTCGCACGGACGGATCCCGAGCTGTGCTAACTCCACTATTCTTAGTCGGATGGCGTTGGGAAGAGGTCGGCCGTTAACAAAAACCCCTCCTAACTGGTTCACCTCCCCATAGGTTTGCTCTGGAAGAAAAAGCACGACCAACATTAGTATAGCACTTCTGACAGTAGTTAAGCAAAAAAAAAAAAGCATTTATTTGCCTATTTGCTAAATAACAGCAGGCTAAAAAAAACTTATGACCGTTTACTTTCTAAGAATACATTGCATATAAGCATTGCAAAAGCATAGTCTCGTTGTGTAACACAATGACAATAAGACATCTGTTCATTTAAAACATACCATAGATTAATCTTGTATATATTTTTTGCGATAGCATTCACAGTGGATGTGCTAACTGTAGGTGCTCGCATAGGCTACATCTAGATGAAAAAGAGAGGAAATGCGTACTGCGGTCGACTGGAACTCGACGTAGAATTTACGACAATTTCTGGCGTTATTCAGGCATGCAAAACATGTCCTGCTTCTATCAACCCTCTCCCACTGAAGCATGCAGATGTGAATGAAGGCTCACCCATTTGTCTGTGGTGTTGGGATGCTTTCCTTGACACCGTTTCCCCTCAATGGCCGAACGCACCGTCTCTGCTGCATGCAGGGTTAGTGAACTCCAAACCAAACCGAAATATCCGTTGATTGCTTCTCTTTTCTTCAAGAAGCAAAGATTTAGAAATGCGATGAACGAAGTTTTAAAGTGGTTCTTCATTCGTTAAAGACGAAATTTGTCTGATCCTGTAGGCAGAAGTTTGCTCGAATTAATTTGACGCATCCTCCACGTCAATGGCTCCGGTTACGCTGAGAGCTATGGGATGATCTCATTGGTCGGCGCTATTTGGGATAGGCTGCTCCGCGCGCGAGCCGTCCCGTCTGCGTAATTTAACCTCTGGAACAGACTTATTCCGATTTAAGGGGGGACCTGCGCACATAGCTCCACGCGCCCCGTGCCCAAAATAACGCCAAAACTGTTTAATATGGAGAAAATCAAACTCAATTGTGGCAGTAAGTCTGTAGTAGAGGCTTGGGTTTTCTGTAATGGCAATGACTATTCACAGTGGATAACTAGGGAACAAGAAGTTAATAAAATGGCAATACTGTATATTGAGCATTAGGGTACATTGGCACAAATAGGGTAAGCACTTTAACTGCAATTATTTCCGTTTTATCGAAGGGTAAAACATACAATGGCTCAAATTTGGCATTAATTAGCATTTTAATTTTAGTAATACCATTTGAAACCCAGGGATTACAAAATATTTGCAGTTGCATTGCTGAAATTACTAATAAAAATGGGCTCCCACATATTTTAAAATGCTTTCTGGTATTTGGATTATTCTTAGACTGATTTTATTGTCCTCTTCACATTTGCATCTAACCTTGTACATGCAACCTATATGTTAAACGCATTTGTTGATGAAAAAGTTAATTACGCTGTGGAAAAGCCAATCAAACACTGAGTATAGTTGTAGCAATGTGTGTTCTTAAATTACACTTACACTTTGCTGTAAGTAGGATATGAACTATAGGCTTGTAGGGCTTGACTAAAGAGGTTGTGCATCACATGTTTTCGGTGTTTCCTGAGGATGTAAAGAAGGTACGGTTTACTAGCTCGCAAAATGACACTTGTAAAAGTTTACAGTTGACCCATTGGCAATAATAAGAAGCAGTGTCACTGCTACGCATCCAGAGTACATTTACACATGAAAAACATCAGGTCGAGTTGTAACAAACTCAGAAGAGCTTTTTTTATTCATCGATCTAAAAGATAAAGGCATTGGTTCAGCCCTGGCATCCATTCATATGAGGCTTAATCAGGGTGCTGCATCTATCTTTTCGATCTTTTAGATGCTGTTCCTACAAAACCAATGATATTCACATACATGTTAAAACAACATGCTGAATTTTCTGAACTAGTCAATTGTGGATGCACAAAATCCGATACTCAGCGACAGTCTCCCCCATCTGGAGAATAAAAGGATCGACAATCCTGCTCACAATTGGATTGCAATGAATACACCACGTGAAGGCATAAGGATTTGATCACAGCACCAACACGCTAAGGATGAAATAATGAAAAAAGGATCGATCGTAAAATGGGTGTGAAAGAAGACTGCATCAGACGCAGGTATCAACGTACATTTCTTCCGAAATACAGCGGCAACTTGATTTTTAGAGGGTAAATAACTTACACCTTGAGTTGGCTACGCTCGTTGTTATCTGGCTGTTTGGGGTGTTCCGTAAAGGTAACGGCAATGAAATAAACTAACATCAATTTTAATTATCTAAGACTTTAAGGCATATGAGTCAAATACGAGACATATAAACACATTTTGATTCAAGGATTTGGAAGGCTTGTTGGTCTTGAAATTAGAAAAAAATTGCATTTGCTATTTTTCATTAAATCATAATGGCCGCAAAATTATAAAATTTTAAATAAACATATAGCAAATAAATAAGTAAAAAAATAAAGATGAGTAATAATTACTTATGGATCAAAAAATAATTCTGCCATAATAATAATAATAATAATAATAATTATTATTATTATTATTATTATTATTATTATTATTGAGTCTAAATGCGTTAGGCAGAATTCTTTTATTTGTTTATTATTATTATTAGTAGTAGTAGTAGTAGGGCCATTATTATAATTTTTTCCCCTTTTGTAATAATTGTAATCGTCATGGGATTTAGTTTAAATGTAGACGACCAAATCGAATACAGAATTAATATGAATTTAATTAATTAAACGTTATCTCAGGTTATTTAGCAACACTTCGCGTTTTTTTCACAGTAGCCTACTTGCATAGGCTACATATCTCGTGAGTGCCAATACTATATGAAAATTATATGTACTTTTTTAATTAATAACTCCCTTCTTAACCCAATTACTACAAAGAAGCATTAATTCTAAAGTCTGACGATTATGAAATATTTGGTATTATTCAATGAAAATGTTCCCCACAAATGCTGGCCTATACAGGCCTATAGACATAGTGAAGACTAATCTATTACCCTTGGATCAGCATTATCATGGCTGTTTAAACACCACGTCACCTTCTTTCAGGACTTGTTTATATTACATGTCTTTGGGGATTTTCGGTGCATCCAATGAAAAAGGAATAAATAAGCACTGCAGATGGTCATGTGAATGAAGCACATCTGGAAGGTTATTATAGTCGACATCATACAATTGGCGTTATATTTGAAGTGTCGCCTAAATTTTGCATTCTCTGGATACTCGAACTATTCCGCTTGATTTCTTAAATAATTCACAATAATTATTGATAAATTGTTGTTGTTGACTGAACTACTTCACCACTTTACTAGTCTGTTAATTCGAAAAAAGTTACGTTGGATGATCCTAAGTTGTTCATTTTGACCTTTGGCTTTACTTTGTATTAAACATGACTGTCCGGACTGGATCTTAAAATGAGATTCATGACTGGAAAACATTACAGTATCAGCAGTAATTTAATTCGACGTTTTCACAATAAAATGCGCCATTCTCTAAAATGATCCTATTTCTTTTAAACTACGTAAGCTCAAAGTTCTTATTTGTGTCATTCTATTTTTTCAAAATGAAGCAAAGAGTCGCCTTCCTTCAATAGGGAAATTCTTTTAAACACACAGAGAGAGAGAGAGAGAGAGAGAGAGAGAGAGAGAATAACTGATGGATCGTTGTCTAGATATTTTGCGATACAGATTGAAAACATTATGCTTCATAGCAGCATGGAGATGCAATGTGTCTGTCCTACTAACAAATGACACTGTGTTAATCAAGAGTAGTTTGCAGATTGCATTTTACGTGATGTGGTTTTAATTTTCATTCTTTCCTTTTCGATGGTCCATGGTGTTTAATTTAAGACGCGTTGTGTCCGTTTTGGCATAGTGTTTGTCAGTTTTGTGATCTCACTGCGAAGTATGGAAATTATTAGACCAAGCACTGATGCAGGGAGAACCGCGAGGAAACGCACAGAAAATAAATAAAAACTCGACTGTATACAGTAATTCTAACCTGTGCGCTAAATTATTTAGCTGAATTCAGTTGTACCAGTTTAATAAAATATCTCTTCTTCTTCTAATAATAATAATAATAATAATAAAAATAATAATAATTATGATTATTATCATCAGACATTTGTATCGATTCAGATTAAAAAGCGAATAGAATCATAAGAATAAATCAACTGTTCCTTTTAAGTTAAACAAGTGCAAAACAGTTGTAAGACAAACATGTTTGTGGGAGGAAGTGTTAGTAACTGTTGTTCAGTCTCTATCGGGCAAAACTGACCCTTCATTGAAAATAACCAATGAGCAACAAATCCATCCCAAATCTTTGGGAAAAAAAGTCTTTGCACTTTGCATTGCATATAGCATCAGCTCTGGCCTCCCCAACTTCACACTAAGAGGAACAGATATAAAGAACAAACAAGCAAACAAATCCCAGGAAAATGTTAAAAAGGTTTCCACCACCAACGTCTTCAGTCCTACCAGACAGAAGTTTTAATGAAAAAAAAGGCTCCAAGCAACCGTGTTAATTACTTATGACCTTTACAAAAAAATTCCCCCATAAAAACCCTAGCATCTAAATGGATGGTGTGGGACAATGTCACACCCTCGACTCAGTCAAAACTCGACCCAGGGCATGCTTTTCAGCTTTAACAATGCATTCCAACATCTGCTTTTGAGAAAGGCGTTTATGATGTATATTCTGTAACACGGTGTTACCTGATGTATTCATTCTCCACGTTTTCGCCATGCTTGGAGAGAGAGAGAGAGAAACGCGGAGTGTTAAATGTGCACAGTCATAGAGCTTAATAGGTATATCATCACAGCACGCACTGTGAATGAGTATGACAGGTTTTAAAGGGAAATTTTGAGCAGGCTATATTTTAAAGACAGAATAGTTAAAGACAGCTTGTCAATTTCACTGAACTTACAATCGCTGCATTATTAGGTTTACATAATGTTTAGGTTACAAAGAAAAAATACATAAGCACTTTTGTTGTGTTACAACTGCAGCAGCATTCACAGTAGCTTACCTTCTTTTTGTTGCGTTCATGCATGCAGTACTGGTTTGTTATTAAACATTTAGAAGTACTGGAGGACATTAACTACATACCCTCAAATACTATTTAATCAAGAGGCTTTTGAACTCGGGTTATAACACAACCTTGAATTAATTAACGAATAATTTCATATTCGGCAGCTCAGAGTGGATGAACAATTAGCAAAATTTCCAGGCCTACCATCTCTCAACAAACACACAAAGTCCTCAGGTATTGTAAAAGTTGCAAATTCTTTAATTGTAAAAAACAATTTATTTCTAACCTTTGCAAGGAAAACAAGGTGACTTGTGCAGGTACATTTCTTATGTACTGGCATCTACTCAATAATCCTCTTTCCCTCTCCAAGCCAATACTACATATCTTACTTTTATATACATCTTAGTTTTCTGTACAGTCTGACATTTTGTCTTTTTGAAGAAATTTATTAGATTTAATGTCATTTAATATTTGTTAGAAAACAAGATACCAAATTGGGATAAAAGTTGTAGACACTGGAAACCCTATGCTTAATTGTCCTGTCCCTCTTGGCCTCTAGGAGCACTTGTTCCCGTTCCCATTTAAACAAAGAATTCTGCTTTTAGAAGAGTGAACAAATTAATGAAACATTGTTACTTCAAAAGATTTTATAAAATTTTAGAGGAATTTTAAATGTAACATTTAAGGTAACATTTATTAAGTGGATCATATACTGGACATGTTGGAGCTTTGCTCCCCTGGCTCTTATGGATGGACCACCATTAGCATGAAGGCATTCCTACATGTCAGTTTTCTCTGGTAATGTTAAGTTTGCTAAAGTTGAGTGAATGAGTGAGTGTGTGAGCGGGTGTTTGCGGGCATTAAAAGCCATGGCCATAAGATTATATGCATCTAATCATAAATTGGAAATAAAATTTTTGAAAGGTTTAAATTATAAATTTTTTATTAAAGGTACAAAACTATGCATTATTTTCTGTACGTCAATCTAACTCTCATCTCTATTGTTTTTTTTTACTAATACGTATGTATTTTGAGATGTACTTGTACAAACCGGATTCCAAAAAAGTTGGGACACTAAACAAATTGTGAATAAAAACTGAATGCAATGATGTGGAGATGGCAAATGTCAATATTTTATTCAGAATAGAACATAGATGACAGATCAAAAGTTTAATCCGAGAAAATTTATCATTTTAAAGGAAATATATGTTGATCCCAAATTTCACTGTCAACAAATCCCAAAAAAGTTGGGACAAGTAGCAATAAGAGGCTGGAAAAAGTAAATTTGAGCATAACGAAGAGCTGGAAGACCAATTAACAGTAATTAGGTTAATTGGCAACATGATTGGGTATAAAAAGAGCTTCTCAGAGTGGTAGTGTCTCTCAGAAGCCAAGATGGGTAGAGGATCACCAATTCCCACAATGTTGCGCAGAAAGATAGTGGAGCAATATCAGAAAGGTGTTACCCAGCGAAAAATTGCAAAGACTTTGCAGTTATCATCATCAACTGTGCATAATATCATCCGAAGATTCAGAGAATCTGGAACAATCTCTGTGCGTAAGGGTCAAGGGCGTAAAACCATACTGGATGCCCGTGATCTCCGGGCCCTTAAACGACACTGCACCACAAACAGGAATGCTACTGTAAAGGAAATCACAGAATGGGCTCAGGAATACTTCCAGAAACCATTGTCAGTGAACACAATCCACCGTGCCATCCGCCGATGCCAGCTGAAACTCTACAGTGCAAAGAAGAAGCAATTTCTAAGCAAGATCCACAAGCACAGGCGTTTTCATTGGGCCAGGGATCATTTAAAATGGAGTGTGGCAAAATGGAAGACTGTTCTGTGGTCAGACGAGTCACGATTCGAAGTTCTTGTTGGAAATGTGGGACGCCATGTCCTCCGGACCAAAGAGGACAAGGACAACCCAAGTTGTTATCAACGCTCAGTTCAGAAGCCTGCATCTCTGATGGTATGGGGTGGCATGAGTGCGTGTGGCATGGGCAGCTTGCATGTCTGGAAAGGCACCATTAATGCAGAAAAATATATTCAGGTTCTAGAACAACATCTAGTCATCTTTTTCAGGGAAGACCCTGCATTTTTCAACAAGATAATGCATCAATTCTGCATCAATCACAACATCATGGCTGCGTAGGAGAAGGATCCGGGTACTGAAATGGCCAGTCTGCAGTCCAGATCTTTCCCCTATAGAGAACATTTGGCGCATCATAAAGAGGAAGGTGTGGCAAAGAAGGCCCAAGACGATTGAACAGTTAGAGGCCTGTATTAGACAAGAATGGGAGAGCATTCCTATTTCTAAACTTGAGAAACTGGTCTCCTGGTCCCCAGACGTCTGTTGAGTGTTGTAAGAAGAAGTGGAGATGCCACACAGTGGTGAAAATGGCCTTGTCCCAACTTTTTGGGATTTGTTGACACCATGACATTTCGATTCACCATATTTTTCCCTTAAAATTATACATTTTCTCAGTTTAAACTTTTGTTCCGTGATTTATGTTCTATTCTGAATAAAATATTGACATTTGCCATCTCCATCTCCACATTTAAATCTCCAGAATTATACATTTTCTCAGTTTAAACTTTTGTTCCGTGATTTATGTTCTATTCTGAATAAAATATTGACATTTGCCATCTCCACGTCATTGCATTCAGTTTTTATTCACAATTTGTTTAGTGTCCCAACTTTTTTGGAATCCGGTTTGTATAAATATCTTATAAGGTAGCCCCTTAACACAGAGCCCTAACTGTCATTACTTTGTAAATACGTCCACTATGCACCTTTTTCTCTATATGATGCGCTATGCTTGTCTGTGCAAAAAATCTGAATTTAATGGCAAAAGCACTCTTTCACCATTGTTCAGGCCAGTGAATCCCAACCAACCGCAATATACAGAGAGGTTCACATTAATCGTAAAAACATTCAATGTGCCTTTTAATGTGTTAAGCTAATTTGACACCCAGTCTATATGGATTCTTCATGTATCTTGAGCCTTGCTTAAGAACACGAACATCATTCATGCACTACATTGCTTTAATTAGTGTTTTGATGAATTTTTTAATGGGTGTAAAAAAAAATAATTGTACGCAATTTCCCATAGATGTTCACCTGAGCTGAGATCAGATGACTGCAATGGTAATTACATATTATTTATAACACTTCAGCAAGTGAAGAATGAACATATTCTTCAACCATTCTTCTTAAATGGTTGTTGAACCATTCTCTGAATCCTCATGTGTTGTGGATGGGATCAGTGTCATCCTGAAAGAGACTAGAAATGCCTCACCATATGATGAAACCCATCAGTGAGAATAACTTTTTATTAACATGTAGTGAGCCTTCCCTCTAAAGAAAGGTGGATCTAAACCATCTTAGATGTTTGCCAGCTGCAAACTAGTTCCAACAAAGTCATTCCCCATCATATAAAGAATCACTAACAGTATTAAAACTTGTCTTCTAAACAGAAATTAATATCTAATTCCAGTTAATAAATATGTTCATTATGATCATAGTTACTGAAATTGGACATTATCCTCATAGACTAGCTATAAGCAAAATATTATAATTTCAGTATACAGCAGAATATTTGTCTGCATTTATTTTGAGTGAAGTAAAAAAAAAAAAAAAAAAATGCTACAATGGGAATATATGTTTGGGGCAGTAGACTAGAGTATTATAATACTATTTAACAAACTGTAATTTTCCCAAACATGAATATAAAAAATTATTATACTATAATAGAAATGCTCGCTTATCATATTGCCAATTAAATTCTTCAGAGATTGAACCTGTTGAAATTGGCCACATAAATTAATAATGTTGATTGCAGATTAGGTAGTACATTAGGTAGCATTAGCATGATTAGCATGATTTAAATAAAATTAGATTTAGATAGATTCTCAGCAAACTTATTGCTGTGTTGAATTATCCTTTATTCTCAAATTAACTTTTGATCATGCAAGCTCTTTAGTAGTATAGTGCCATCACTCTTTAGGTGACCAGCTAGTCACCTAAAGTTCTTAGCGGAACTATTGATTTTAGCGGAACTATTTTGATTTTTTTAATTTGAATAATTGTTTTTGTTTTTCTTACCTGACTGACTATATTTCTTAATCCATTTTTCAGACAGCTTGCAAGTTGTATGACGTACTGATCACTTAAGCCAAAAGGTGGCAGCACCACAAGAGTACAGCTCAAACTAGAAGTAAAGAAAAGGTAACAATAAATCAGTCCTATTTTGGATTTTATTATTTTCTTTTCCTTTTAGGAGAATTGATAAGAAGCTTGAATAGATAAATTTCAGTATTGAAGTATTTTCAATGAACAATACATATCTTTCACAGATAATATCTGCCTGACATAACTGGCGTATGACATCCAGTAAAGGCCACATTTTCAAAATTAACTGGGTACTTTTCATAAAACGAAATATGGAAAATTTTGAATACATTTGGAATATTATCAACCAAAACCTTTAAAAATTTAAAACTTTAAAACTAATTTTAGTTTCTGACTCCCTTTTTCAGTGGTCAGAAATTCTCACTCAAACGATTTTGACAAGTATTGTAAATTAAAAAAGAAATCACTAAGAAAAATCTGCCTTAATAAGATTTTCTCTAAAACAAGTTTTTAATTGGTGGTAGGTTCCCCAGTTTTATTTCTCCTTCAAAAATTACTGGTAGGTGGTATGTCATCTCTAATTTGCCACTAGATATAAATGTGTATGTGAATATTTGTGGGTGCATATGATAGGCTGGCCTGTCTTACATGCTGTAAGGCTATAATGAGCATTTGCTTGTTGTTTATAGAAAGACAAGATAAACTCAAATACATGTTTCCAATGACAATGTAATTTCTGTAGAATGTCAGAATGTCATGAGAAACCTTAGGACTATAGCACGATGATAACTGGAGAATATACCCTGCTACAATGGCAGACTCCCTGGAGTAATATAACTCTAAAATCTCCATGAAGTCGTCTAGTAGTTCTTAATGAAAAGTTTCAGTCAGAGAGATGCACACTATTTTTGGAAAATTTTCTACTTAAGGGCAAACAACATTTCTATCTGGATCTTTAGGTGTGTTTTCTGGACAGTTTAGTAAATAGTGATAGAGAAAACTTTTTAAATCCTCCAGGATAGAGCCCAACCCAGCTAGGAAAATGAAGGGTAAATAGAGAGGAGCAACAAACAGAGTGGTGAATGATTGCTAAGAAGGCTAGCAAAGTCTTGTCTGGTTACCAACACAAGTGGCAGCCTGTTCAGTAGCTCCATCCATGTGTTGTGTTTTTCTACCTTTTATTTTTTGTTTTGTTTTTACATATTATTACTCTTTACATTTTTTAATGTCTCACATAGACACAAAAGAGACATGCTGCAACTGCACAGTTATGCACAGGCTGTAGAGCAAGTAAGGTAAATGACTAAGCTAATGGCTAAACTGTGGAGATACAAGCCTTTTGTTCCTTCTGTCATCATGGGAAATTTGAACTCGCTTGCTAACAAGACGGATAAGCCAGCAGCCGGGGTCAGTAAGCAGAAGATCTACTGGAAGTGCAATGTACTGTGTTTCACAGAAACACAGCTAACCTGCAACACACCAGATGCTAGCATGGACATCCTGGATTTCACTATTGTGAGGGCAGACAGAGATGGAAGTAAGCACAAAAATGGGCTCACTCTGTTTCTTAATATCAAATGGTGTAAACCAGGTCATATACTCAGCAAAAAAAGAAACGTCCCTTTTTCAGGACTGTGTATTTCAACAATAATGTTGTAAAAATCCAAATAACTTTACAGATCTTCATTGTAAAGGGTTTAAACAATGTTTTCCATGCATGTTCAATTAACCATAATCAATTAATTAACATGCACCTGTGGAATGGTCGTTAAGACCTTAACAGCTTACAGAAAGTAGGCATTTAAGGTCACAGTTCTAAAAACGCAGGACACTAAAGAGATTTGTCTACTGACTGTGAAAAACACCCAAAGAAAGATGCTCAGGGTCCCTGCTCATGGCATGAGGACGGCTGATGTGGCTATGGCAATAAATTGCCATGTCCGCACTGTGAGACGCCCAAGACAGGGCTACAGGGAGATAGGAAAGACAACTGAACACCTGCACAGGATGGGTATGTCCGAATATCACACCTGCGTGACAGGTACAGGATGGCCACAACAACTGCCCGAGTCACACCAGGAACACACAATCCCTCCATCTCACAGCAAGAACTGACAAATCTGGTCCAGTCCATGGGGAGGAGATGCACTGCAGTACTTCAAGCAGCTGGTGGCCACACCAGATACTGACTGGTACTTTGAGCCTCCCTTCATTCAGGGACACATTGTGAAACATTTTTAGTTTATGTCTTATGGTGTTGACTCTTTTAGTGTTCATACAAATATTTACACATTAAGTTTACTGAAAGTAAAAACAGTTGAAAGTCAGAGGGCGTTTCTTTTTTTGCTGAGTATATAACGGTGAAGATTATTTGCTGCTGGGACATTGAGGTAACGTTGAGTCTTTATTCATACTACTTACATACTTTTTCCACATTTTGCTGTATTCCAGCCTTATTCCAATATAAAATTAATTATTTTCCTCAAAATTCTACAAACCCCATATTCTACAAATACCCCATAATGACAATGTGAAAAGAGAATGTTTGAAACTTTTGTAAATTTATATAAATTTTTTGTTGAAGCACCTTTGGCACCAATTACAGCCTTGAGTCTTTTTGAATATGATGCTGTTATCCAGAGAACTAAATCATGTGACACTGGAGTCTATATTCACTTAAAAAAATTATAATAAATCAGGTTGTGGATTGCTTCACCAGGAAGAAGAGGACCTTAGACCTGTGTAAAGCTTATTGTCACCCCTCTTGCCCGGTGGGAAAATCTGACCACAACTTGGTCTTCTTAAGAGCCAACCAACCACAAGCCAAAAGAAGGCCTTCAAGGATATGGGTCGGGGAGAGCTTACGCACAACCAGGAAGAGCATAAGATCTGAGGAAGGCCAAGAAGTCAAATAGAAGGAAAGTGGAGAAAATCAACATGAGGTAGTTCTGGGATGATATAAAACCATAACAAGCAGAAGAGGTACAGCAATGTAAATAAAGAGGGCTAATGAGTTAAACCTACAACAGGATTTGATGCCCTCACCCACATTGTTACTGCTGACTGTTCCAACCCCAGTTCTGCTCCTCCTCAACGTCAGTCTTGATCTCCCCATTATGCACCCCCTTCGACACCATAACTGGAGGTCATGTTAAAAGGAAACTTTGCCATAGAAAGGCAGTTGTCCTATACAAGGTCTGTGAAAAAATGCTGTGACAGTTTGCACCTATGGACGGTCCCTGACTGTTTGTGTTACAATGTTTCATTGCAGTCTCTAAGAAGAGCTTCCCTCAAAAGATTAATGCTTTTAGACCAGTGGTGCTGCCTTCTCATATCATAAAGACCTTGGAACAACTAATGTTCAATCTTATCTGACATTAGGTCTCATCATGCACTGGATCTCCCATAGTTCACCTAACAGGAAAAGGTTGGTGTAGATGATACAGTCCTCTAGCTACTCCTTCAGGCGTACTTCCATCTTGACAGGCTGACCACCATGCAAGTTGACTCAGATTTTGTGACCTGGATTACAGACCACAGTACATGAGGATGAGAGGCTGATATCATGATCAGCAGGACAGGAGCACTTCAAGGATTTGCACATTCTCCAGTCCTGTTCACTCTGGACACTTCTGACTGAAGTCGGCAGCTCATTGTCAAGTCACATGCAGAAGTTTTCTGATGACACTGCCATTGTGGGGTGTATCAAGGATGGATAGGAGGTAGAGTACAGGATCCTAGTGGAGGCAAATAATCAAATAATCTACAGCTTAACCTTTAACTCCAAGGAAATAGTGATTGACTTTCATTTGGGGAATTAGGGTTGCAGGTTAATGGCTATATACACTCATGTTCAAATGTTTGTACCACCCCTTTTATTGTGTAAAAACATAATAAAATCAGCTGATCATAGTGGATTTTAGTATAGGGCAAATACAACCTTAGACAAGTACCAACATATAACTTTTTTCACTGTTCCGTTATTTAACAAAAATGAAGCCAAAAAAAAGTTTACTAGTACAAAAAAAATAGTTTGTAGATCCACTTTTAGCAGCAAAAACCCTTGTCCCTTGAAACTAAGTGGAAAGGCGAAGGGTTTAAATATTTCCCCTAAGAAATGGGACACCACTACAACACTGTTATACGTCATCATACGTTGTCATACGTTGTCGCTAGTTCCTAATGTTACGTCAGAGGACATGCGCCGATGTATATCACACATTCCAATAAGAGAGAGATTACTCACTCCCAAAGTTTTTTTGCGCCGTATTTCGATTTTTAAAAAAGTTGCTTATTTTCACCACGAAAACGGATGAGCCGTCGGGTTTCCTCAGCCGTCCCTATACAGAATATAAATTACAAAACTGTGGTCACGTTGCAATAAGAAAGAATAGTGTAAGCACCGTTCATTTACATATGGCCGTAAGCAAAACAAACAATGCGTTATCAAATGCTCTGCAAACTGCCGTGCTACTGAACTTTCATATTTGTTTGTAGCAAGCAGTAAAGTGTATGTGACATAAAAATATATATTTGTAATATCGTGCAATCTGTCCTATCCGCTAGCAAACTTTAGCGATTTTTTTGCAAACGTTTCTTTACAGAACATCACAATAAACACAAACAAGACTAGAGGTAATATACATATAATGAAAAATTGTCATAAAAATCTTTATTAATGGCAATAATTAACATTTATGTCTCTGCTTCCTCGAGTGAGCAGCCAAGTTGAAAATTTCGCTTAGCCCTTCGTTTGAAGTGAGGTCCTGAAAAATCTTAGTTTGGAGGGCTATCTGGCCCTTCCCCTTCCCCCTACCCCTCCAACCAAAAGAGAAATGAGACACCCCTACCCCTCCACGATGGGGAGATGGAGACAGGGACTGGAGTGAACAAGAGACAATAAACCGTAGCCAGCAGAAAGAATTCAGAAAACAGCAAACCAGGAGACAAAAACCAAGGCATTTGGAGCCATCATGGGCATGTGATAATATTTCTCGTGGTCCACTTTTGCTCTTCCATCATAATAAATCATTCAATGATCAACATTATAATAACAACAACAACAAAGAAAAAAAACGCATAATATTACTTAATTTTTCCTTAATTATCTTTTCTTGGTACGTACCAGCTACCAAATTGCATTTCTGGCATTTCTTGCTGAATGAAGACCCATCGTCTGAAACTCAATCTTGACAAAACTGATTTTAGAACTGACTTGATGTGTTCAGTTGTATCACGTCATATCAACAATCAGAGTTTGCTGATTTGTTCTTCATAACACATGAAGCATACTTTAAATAAGAAACATTGCATAAGTATGTGGGTATACTGAATATTGGCATGACTGTGTTTTGGCTATAGTCACAAGCCCAGTTCCTATAGGCCAGTGGTTCTCAAAGTGTGGGGCGCGCCCCACTAGTGGGGAATACAGACATGACAGGTGGGGCGCAATGAACGGGAGGAAAAACAGGAAAGTACCTATTCTAATTCATGCTTTTCTTTATTGATAATGAAGAGCGTACGCTCAAAACTAAACAATCACACACAAATAAATGGATCATTAATACAAGTAAATTTAAAATAACATCAGTTAACGCGCCAAACGGAGGGGTAGGGCTAAGTGTAGGGGTAAGGGGTAGAATTGGGATTCAGCCTAAATGTCTCAGAGTAGGAAATCGCTAATAAATGACCAAAAATTCTCACAATGACACCATTTTGGTCCGACTTTCACGAGTAGGAATAAGAGCTATTTATCAAAACATTTCACTTATTATCTTCAGAGGTATGAGTAGGGCAGAATTTAACTTTAATAATTTTATGGCTCTCAGTGTTGTAAAACATGATGTCATATGCTTTCCTTGGCAGTCCTACTCTTCTCGAAAGTAAGAATAGGAAGCTTTGTAAATAACTTTTATGTCCCACTCACTAGGTAGCAAGATTTTCTTTGAGCCTGATTCCTATGAATGATTTTGAAATACATAGTAAATATGGGCCCTGGGATAGTATTTACTGAGCATCTCAAAGTAGGACATTGCTCCTAAGGGGCCAAAAAAAATTCAGTATGATGAATTTTTAGAGCTACTTATAGGACTAGAAGTAAGTCAAATTTATCAACATAGGAAATCACTCCTATCTCCATGTAGGAGAGCTCCAGATATGCCCTAACTCCTTATGAGTAGTGAGAAAATGGCTTTATATTTATGGTTTTATACATGGTTTTATATTTATTTAATATTATTTAAGTGGTCAACTGGTTTTTGAGATTCTCTGTTATAAGCAACACTTCATCACTTAATTTCTATCTTTAGATGTAAGAGTAGGGCAGAGTTTTCCTTTAACATTTTTTTTTTTGCTTTTTAATATCTCCTCCGCAAGCAAAACAGTCACCGCTTCTCTCCAGTTTGCTTTCTTTTCGAAGTAATTTTGATTAGAATATGACAGTCCTACACAGCTCTATTATAGGGACTTGAAACAGTTGTGATTGGAGCAGTCTCATTTGGATATTATCATGCAGCCAAGTCATGCATCTATAAGTTTTGTCTTCGTTCATAAAACTTTCACACAACTTGCGCTGATTACAGCATTTGGTTTTAAATTTAAAACTATAAAAAACTGTCAAAACTAGATGCCCAGTTCCTATAGCTGAAAAACAAGCCCAAATCATTATCATCCCTCCACCATTGTGCTTGAAAGTGCATATGAGGTATTTCTGCTGAAATGCTGTCGGGTGTTCAAGGAACATTGTACAGAGCTTTAAGTCCAAACAACTTTTTGGTCACATTTTTTCATAGGACATTGTTCCAAAAATCTAATGAGTTTTGCGAAACTCAGTCATGCTTCTGTGTTCTTTTTAGACAGAACAGCCATTTCTCCTGGGAACCCTTCCAAACAAACTGTATTTGTTGAATCTTCTTCTAAATGTGATGTCTTGGACTGTAACATTTAACAAGCTCAGTGAGGTCCATACGGGTTTTTTTGTAGTTCTCTGAGCATAGCACAATGTGACCTTGGGGTGAACGTGCTGGGATGTCTACTTCTGGAAAGAGTGGTAGCTGTCTTGAATTTTGCCCACTTGTGAATAAATTTTTCCACTGTAAAACATTTAACTCCAACTTGTATTGAAATGGTTTTATGACCCTTTCCAGATTTATGTGCAGCAGCAATTGCTCCTCTGAGACCATTGCTTATGTCTTCCTCTAGGCATTGTGGTAACATACACCTGAAAGCAGCAGACCAGCAATAGTTCCAAAACGTCCGCTTTTATAGAGGTCTGCACACCTTCTGATGATCACCTGGCTGCAACTAACCTTTTAAATTATGTGGAAGCAGTAAGAATGTACTTAGTATTACCCACATGTTTTTCTTTTTGGTGTCATTTTTGTAAAAATAAATAATTACACAGTGAAAAAAGTAATATGTTGTTATTGAAGTTGTATTTGCCTTATTTTAAGACCCACTATGATCGGATGGTGCGTTTCCTCTGAACCACGTGACACCAGTCGACCTCTTCTTTTCGAACTGCTCGCCCAATGCACCGTTGGGGGCGTCGTTAACACACTCGAGGTCAGCGCTATCTGCTCCCTCCGCGCGCAAGAGCTTGCAGACACCCCGAATGGCGTAGAGCCGTGTGATTAATGTGGGAGCACTAAATACCTCTTATCCCTCCCCGCTGAGAGAGCTCGGCCAATTTAGCTCTCTCGAGGCCTCCGGCTGTGAGAGGTTACAGCATCACCCGGGGATCAAACCAGCGATCTCCGAGCACTTTACCACTGAGGCCACATGATCACCTTTAACCTTTTTGTGATGGCGTACGCTTATCGGCATTAAATTTCAGGAATAAGCAGGAACTTTAGTTGTGTTTGCATTGTTTTGGTGTTTTTTACAAAATGTTAGTGTATAAAAATGCATGTTGTCAGCTAATGGTACAGTGCAGCTCAGGGAAAAAGATGAATGGTTTTAATGGGTGCTTTGTGTCTGTATTTCTTAGTAACTCTCTGTCATGTTTCAAAACGATTTGTATCATTAATAGTTCATTATAAGTTTCTTATTACGATTCATATAAGTGTATGTTTCAGTTTTAAGTGTGTTTCTTTGATTAGTTTATATATACTTTAGTTTCTTTTATTAATCATGATTTTCATCAAATAAATTATTAATATCATGAAAGATAAAAGGGAGCTGTGTGAGGCCACTGACCCAATGGGTTAGAAAGAGCACTACAGGTTAGAATAACATGTCCAAATGTTTATATTGCAAACATATTTTGTTATAAACAGCAGCAATAATGAACATATTGGAATCTATAAATTTTTTATGTTTGCTTTTATTACTGTGTGGGAGTTTATTATTAAAGGTGCAAGAAAATTTAAATTATAATAAATAAATAAAGATAATAAAGAAATAGATTAAACAAGGAAAACTATGCCTCATTCCTAGATGGAATGGAGAGTGTTAACGTAGATGGGGAGATGGAGACAGGGACTGGAGTGAACAAGAGACAATAAACCGTAGCCAGCAGAAAGAATTCAGAAAACAGCAAACCAGGAGACAAAAACCAAGGCATTTGGAGCCATCTTGGGCATGTGATAATATTTCTCGTGGTCCACTTTTGCTCTTCCATCATAATAAATCATTCAATGATCAACATTATAATAACAACAACAACAACAAAGAAAAAAAACGCATAATATTACTTAATTTTTCCTTAATTATCTTTTCTTGGTACGTACCAGCTACCAAATTGCATTTCTGGCATTTCTTGCTGAATGAAGACCCATCGTCTGAAACTCAATCTTGACAAAACTGATTTTAGAACTGACTTGATGTGTTCAGTTGTATCACGTCATATCAACAATCAGAGTTTGCTGATTTGTTCTTCATAACACATGAAGCATACTTTAAATAAGAAACATTGCATAAGTATGTGGGTATACTGAATATTGGCATGACTGTGTTTTGGCTATAGTCACAAGCCCAGTTCCTATAGGCCAGTGGTTCTCAAAGTGTGGGGCGCGCCCCACTAGTGGGGAATACAGACATGACAGGTGGGGCGCAATGAACGGGAGGAAAAACAGGAAAGTACCTATTCTAATTCATGCTTTTCTTTATTGATAATGAAGAGCGTACGCTCAAAACTAAACAATCACACACAAATAAATGGATCATTAATACAAGTAAATTTAAAATAACATCAGTTGTGGGCCGGGAGAAAAAGTGGAACCATAGTGGAACAATAACGGTTTAACATCGGACAAACTTGAGCAGCGCTGCTCGAATCACAAACCTGCGCGAGCCACTGGGCAGCGCTGCGCGACTCCGCGCCGACCATCAAAATACATTTTACCCCGCTGGGATGCGCACGTACAATCCAGGCATGACAAGGCGGAAACAATACTAAACAGTCCTGACTTATTTAAAAACAATTTATTTAAAATAACACAGGGGGTCGAGCAGGTTTGTGATTCGAGCAGCGCTGCGCGATCCACCGGGCTGCGCAAATAAACCAGATCATCACTGCGCTATTCAGATAGTCGCGCTGCGCTGTATTTGCGCAGATATTTGGTTCAATTGGGTGCCGCGGTTTCGTCCCACTTTTAATGTGTTTGGCTTCACATACACTTCGACAATGGAAGAAGACGCTGCAGCAGCAGTGAGTTTACTTACATGTGACAAAACCAAGAACGAGGAGATTGTAAAGAAAAAAGGTGCATCGTCTGTGGTGTGGAATTGGTTTGGGTATAAGAAAAGTAATACGAATGAGATGAACGTGATTTGTGAGGTACGCAAGTGCACTGTTTTAACAAGTGGTGGAAACACGTCATACCTTTTCTATCATCTGAAATACAAATCGAATATGGCCAAAGTAAAAAAATGCGGCAAACCTCAGCAATTCAAAGTTTAAATAAAATTACATAAAAAAATTACATTATGTAAAACAGTTTCTTTGTGTTTGAATTTTTATTCATGCATTTTCAGATACAAATTGCTATATTGTGATATATATATTGTTATTGATGTAGAAAATTGCTTCTACCGTGATAGAAGATTTTGGTTATATCGCCCACCCCTAATGAAGCCTATCTTGAGCTTGGATTCATGGTGGTGATGGTGGGGGCAGAGGAGACACCCGTGTGTGTTTTGTGTCTTAAACTGCTGGCAGCAGACCGCATGAGACCCAACAAATTAGGAAGACGCTTAGAGACAACACACTCCAGTCACGTTAATAAACCACTGGACGTCTTTGAGAGAAAGCTGGCAGAATACAGACAGCAGGAGAATCGCATGGTAACATCTGAATCAGTGGACAGCAAAGCACAAATGGCTTCATTCAAAGTTGCATACAGAATTGGCCAGTGCAAAAAAAACTACAAACCATTGCTGAGCAGCTAATAAACATGGGGTCAATTATGCAAAGATAAGTGACAACGTAAGCCTTGTAACAATTGCACGTGTATTTTATCTGTTTTTAACTTGGTGGTATTTGATCGTATTGGTTTAGAAATTGATATTTCAATAAACAGTAAACTTGGCCGATTTCGTTATTATTTTGTTGACAAGTGGGGCTTGAAAATTCGCTCACCCCCTTAAGTGGGGAATGACAGAAAAAGTTTGAGAACCACTGCTATAGGCCAAGACAACATTGTCCTGATATGCAGCAAACTCTTGTTCATGTCATTTGTTTATAGATTCATTGTATAAAAACATGTTAAAGTAACTGCATGCCCAAATACACTTATAAATATATTTATATAAAAATAAATATAGATGTTGCTCTGCATATGGAAATACATCCTCAAGAAGGTCCACATATTTTTGGTACAAAGTTTTTTTTTGGCATTTGGCCTTTGTACACCACCACACTAAACTTAAAATCAAGCAAATTCAAGGCTTTCAGATTTAATATGGAGGTTCGACAAAAATGTAATAACTATTGTGGAATTACAGTCATGATTAGCCATAATAAAGCTCATAAATTGAGCTGACAACGTGAAAGGCATCAAAGTATTCTTGACAAAAACAATACACGAAAATACTGAGGTTGAAGCACACAATAATTCGGCAAGGAATGGTTGTTCATGGTGAGTTATATAGAGTGAAGCGATTAATTAAATATGGAGCAGGTGTGCTCAAGCCGGTGAATGAGGCGGCAAAAAGGAAGCTGTGGAATGGAATGTGGAAAGGAGTCGCGGGTGATCCTTCATGAATCAAACTCAAAAGAGAAATCATCCTCATTTGGGTGAGAACAGATAGCAGAAACTGTATTGCAGTTATACTGTGTGTTAGAAGGCTGGAAGTTCAATATAACAGCTGATGTCTTAAGTTGATATGGAGTCGAGATTGTTATTGGAGGCTCAGGTAGACTGTTTGCATCAGCTGAGGCCAGGACCATCTTCATGGTAAAGTGAAACCATCCCCAGTCACCACAAGCATCCCAAGCAGACATCAAGCGGCATGCAACATCATCTCCGTTCAGAAGCGGGGCACCAGGATGAGTCAGACAGCTCCAGAGGCCAGAGGGTGTCTTTAAAAATACTGCTTCAAAAGTAGTATTTTAAAATCAATGCAATAATTTTACTGGGAGCCACTGCAGTGTGTATAAGATAGGGGAGATGTGCTCACATCTTCAGGTTCTAGTCAGGAGTGAGGACTAGTTGAACAACCAACAGTTTTAGAAAATGTGTCGGTATGGGATCTAATAGACAGGTTGATGATTTTGCAGAAGAGATGAGTGAAATTTGTTAATTCTTTTCAAGGGGAGTAAAATATTCTAGGTTCTGATCTGATATGGTTACTTTATCATCGGCATCAATTAAGTTGTCTGGTTTCAAAGCCTGAATTTTTTGCCTAAAAATTATTATTATTTTTTTTTTAAGTTCATGAAGTCCTTTCTATTGCATGTCTTGTTGTGAAGATTTCTGCAGTGGTCATATTCCTAGGTAATTTTGTTTAGGTATTAAAGAAAAATCTAGGATTATTTTTATTTTCTATTAGAGTGTACAGATACGGTTTAGCAACACTAAGAGCATTTTACAGTCCAGGTTGCTTTCCTTCCATGCTTTTTGAAATACTAACAATTAAGTTTGGAGCCATTTACATTCTAATTTTTGAGTGGTCTGTTTTAAAGTGTGTGGTCATTATACCCGGGAATGAGTTTCTTATCTCTAATCATTTTTCTTTTAACTAGAGCAGGGGTCTCCAAATCCAGTCCTGGAGGGCCAGTGTCCAACACAGTTTGGTGATTCTTCTTCTCAAACACAGCTGATTTAACTAATCTGTTAATTACTAGGTTCAGTGGGTGTGTTTAGGTGTTGGTGAATTACAAACTGTGCTGGTCACTGGCCCTCCAGGGCTGGATTTGAAGACACTTGAACTAGAGCTATATTATCTAAGGTACTGTATAATGGAATGTTGATTCTAAATATTCAGTTGCCTGATCAAGTTCTGTGGGGTCAGACGGTGATCCAATCAAAGTTGATAACTCTGGGAGATTACTGACAAAGATCTGTGTCGAAGTTGATGTGAATGTACGTTTAATGAGGTAGCGCAGCACTGTGTGTACATTATTATTATGACACTTTTTTAATTGAGACAAAATAGTGATCTGAAAGTAGGACTTGTGTGGAATATATTTTTCATACTTAATCTGGAAGTTATTATTAAATCTACAGTGTGACCTGCTTTTTGAGTGGATCATACTATACTACATACTAGTCTAGTATGGACATAAATGCTGCTCAAAGGGTCTTCTGAATTTTCAAAATGTCTTAAGCAATTAACACTTTGTCAACAGAAACAACCAGGTTTGAGAGGAAATCTGCAAATTCACAGAGAAATTCAGAGTATTGCCCTGGGGGTCTGTAAATGATAATTAGCAGGATCAACTGAGCAATCTTAATATTTGTAGCTACACTTATGTTACTATAGAGAACTGCATTAAATTTCTGTCTGTGTTTTTGTTTGATAGTTAGATTATCATTGTAAATAACCTCCTACTATACCAGTTACACGAGGCTGATGTATGTAGTTGTATCCAGGAGGACTAGTTCCATTTAAACCTACATACTCGTTCTGTTTAATCCAGGTTTATGTTAAACACAGTATATCAAACTCTGGATCCGGTATAGTTTCATGAACAGTAAGCGCTTTAGATTTAAGAGATCTAATATTTAACAGTCCTAGCTTCAGATCAAAGGTGCTGGCTGTGTATTCAGTGTGCTCAATATTGTGGTCTCAATATTAATACAATTACTTAAAACAGACTTATAGATCTTTATAATTTTTTGTTTAGCTTGGGAAACAGTCTTAAAATGGTGAAACCTGAGTGACGACTAGCAGACAATTGGATTTGTTCGTTTGTCTGCTTCTTAGCCTGGGCTCTGGGTAGTCACCGATTAACTTGGCCTGTTCTGAAACTATGTGCTATACTCTAAGAAATGAGAGCAACATCTTCCCGAGTGGGATGGACAACATCCCGCCCTAACAGGCCAGCTTTGCCCTCAAAGCTACTCCAATTTTCTATAAAGCCCACACTGATTTTGGATCACCACTTGGGCATCCAGTGGTTCAGCAGCTATAACCTGCTGTAACCTATTTTCGCCATGTCGCATTGGACGAATACTACTTCATCGGACATCGCCTTCACTAATTTAAACACCTTTGTAAAGATACTCTTATTAACCTGTGACTGACCAAGGTGTATATCATTAGCTCCAGTATGTATCACCATCTTTGAGAACTTACGCTGACCTGAAGCCCTGAGATTACCTGCTAAGTTCAGTGCCCTGGCTCTCGGGGTACACCGAACCACTGCCACCAGTGACCCTTAGGCTCAGCTAATTTCACATGCTAATTCCTATGCCTTGGGTAGCTTTCACCGTTTTGTGGCATTTGGCGGAATCAAATCAATTGGTATAGCCCTATACAGTACACTTCAAATCTCATAATGCTACTTCTATCAGCAGTCAGATCATCAGTTAACATAATTGACCCAGTTACATTGGCAGTCATACATGCTTACACCATAACACTGCCCCCACAATGTTTGACAGGTGATGTGGTATGCTTTCGACTGATGACGTGGCATACTTTTCTTTCCCATCATTCTGGGACAAGTTAATTTTGATTTTATCAGTCCAAAGAATCTGGGAAGGTTTCTAGCAAAGTTTAATCTAGCCTTTCTGATTTTGAGCATTACCAATGGTTTGGACATTATTGTGAAGCCTCTGTACTTCATAATTGTGACTCTAGACTGTAACATGGCCACACATGCGACGGGCGGTTGCTAGGCAACCCCGCAGCACTGACAATCAAAGGAAACGAGCTACACCTGGCCGGTAGGATATTTAAGTTCCCAGAAACCAGCACGCTGTGCGAACTAGAGGTGGGCGATACTGCAAAATTTTGTATCGATCCGATACCAATATTTATCTTATTTTTAGCACAAAATTATAAATTTTAGTCTATAGCCTATCCACAATCCTATAACAATCCTATAATGTCCCTTCTATGGTTAAATTAAACACACACACACCGCGAATACACACCCGGCGCAGTTATTTGTTAATCTTAGTTTTGATTAAATAACCTTAATGAAGATTTAAAAATATTGTAAACTTTATTTGTAAAGTGTTGCCATTTTTCAACACCGGGAAAATAATCACTTTTAGTTTAATATAAAACCACAGTTTTACAAAAAATACCACAGTTAAGCTATGGTTAGTGTAAGCATTGTTAATTTGTGATTTATATTACCCATGGTTACATTTTGTTATAACAACTATGGTGATGACACTTCATGCTGAAGATCCAATATGACTAAAAACATATTTTTACCAGTGTTAGCTACCTGGATATTTCTGAGGCTGAAAGGACTCTGCCAGTGACTTCTGTCTCACTGCCGGCGGGGCTCTGTCTCAAAGATTTGCCTCCTGTCTTTCTCTTTGTAGTTCCGAGCTCTCTTTGTCATGTCGTGTTTGTGTAAGTTGTTACCACAGCGAATCACCTTTTTACAGACGTCGCAATTTGCTGTGTTTTCATTCACAGCAGTAAAATATTTCCACACAGCGCTCCGTTTTTTATCTGCCAGCTCCGTGATACCAAGTCAGACACACACCTCGCTCTCACTCTCTCTGCAGCTGCTTGTTTTAGGCGCTGCTGAGTCACGTGATGGTTAAGGCAACGAAACACAGCAGAGCGGGGAGGGGTGAACAATGTGCGTGACGTGTTAAAGGAGCTGCATAAGAGAGCGTTATATACAAGCTCATTTTAAATTTTATATTTCATGCAAAATAAATAAAATCACGAGTTAAAAAAAAGACCTTAATATAAATAAATATACCTGTTGTTGGTGACGAGAAGCACGGTGGCACGCGCCGATATAAGCACGTCCTCCTTCCCTTCATAACACTGCGGTGTTCACGCGAACCGATCATTCCACACGAAATAAACAATCCACGGCCCAACAACCACTCCAAGTCCTGCGTTGGGGCTTCCATACGTGATAGTATACCGAGGGGCGCCATCTTGAAGCACCCCCTTATAACATAGACTTTGACAATGACATGCCTACATCCACAAAGGTGGCTTAACGTTGTGAAAGGGTTCTTCTTCACCAAAGCAAACATGGCCAAAGTCTCAGTGAAATAACTAATTGCAGTTATACATTGACTGGATGTAAAATAAATAAATAAATCACACAGTCACTGTATGTAGCTTTGATTGGCACAGTGTGGTGGCTAAGTCATTTGTGATTGACTTAGTAAATGATGAGTAAATGATTACTCATGCTCAAAGCAGCACACATTCAAATTTTGAGTTCTGGAATACTTCTGTCAGTATATCTATTTGAGTTCTATTTTTTTCCCATGAAGTTGATGGTTTATCACTATCTCTCCAGGGTGTAGTATTGTGTTAGAGATCAAAATTTGGAGGACAAGTCAACACCTTGAACTCTTTGTCATATTCCTCAAACCATTCCTGAACAATTTTTGCTGCCATTACGGTATAGTGATGTGTCAGTCATAAACAATTCAGCTCTATGAGCCTTCTCTTCTTTGTGAACGATGAGAGACAGCTCCCATCTAAGAGCCAGTTTCTCTTTTTTGTTGTTATGTGCCAAAGAAAAATATGTAATCTTTTCACCACATTGGTCAGCCCCAGGCACTACATAAAGAAAAAAATTTATGAACTTAAACACTGATGCATGGTAAAAAAACAAACAAAAAAAAACTGACAGTAGAAATCATAGCTACACTACCGCTCAAAAGTTTGGGATTACTTACAATTTTTTTTGTTTTCCAAAGAAAAACACATTTTCATACAATTTACAAACAATTTGATCTATTTCACAAGCAATTACAGTTAGCTGGAATTCTGACTGTAATGGAGTGGTTTGCAGTGGTCTCAGGAGCTGAACTCTATTGAGCTGTTGTGGGAGCATCTTGATTGTTTGGTACAAAGGAAGACTTCATCAAGCCACTCTATCTTATGGGAGATTCTCCAGGAAGCATGGAGTGAAATCTTATCAGATTATCTTGAAAAACTGACAGCTATAGTGTCTGCCATGCTGTAATTGTTGCAATTTTTTTTAATGAGCACAGTCATCATTTCCATCAAAATTAATATTTCTAACTCTGACAACGTCAGCATGTCTTGTTGTTTTGCTATATTTTCTACTCAGGTGTGTGTGTTTCCTTGGAAAACGATGCAATTTCTAAGTGATCCCAAACTTTTGAGCAGTAGTGTATGTTTCATAGTAAAAAAATAAGAACATTTACAAGAGCACATGCAATGTAATGACTGGGACTAAATAGCTGTGTCCATAAGTAAACTACATGTTTATGAGAGTAAACAAGAAAAAACACTTCAATTTACTAGGGATCATAAAAGTTGGTGCTCTGGAAAAAGGTCAAATGGACTGATGAGTCCATATTGATCTTATTCCAGAGCGTTGAGTATAAGGGAAAGTAGGAAGAGAAGGGGTAAGAATGGAATTTAGGAAACAAAGCATTCATCACACATTGTGGCCAATGTACAAGTACTGGAGGCAGTGTTATGGTCTGGGATTGTTTCAGTTGGTTGAGTCGAGGCACAGCAATGTTATGTGTCAATAAAATTAAGTCAAATGATGACTTCAAAGAACTGAATGACCAGGGTATCTATGGACTTTTTCTTCCCTGATGGCACAGGCATATTTCAAGACTCAAATTGTGAAAGAGTGGTTCTGGAAGCATTAGGAATAATTTTCACACATAAATTCACCACCACACTGTGCACCGTCATCAAAGCTTAAGGTGGTCAATGAAATCTTGGAGTTTTTTCTGGCCATGCAGTGTATTTACTTTGTTATATTTATTTTTTTCAGCTGAGGTTTTTAAAATATTATTTTAAAATTCACCTCATTTACACCTAGCAGCCAGATATCTGTAAATACGATCTCTTATGTCTGTCCTTGTGTGAGTGCCAGTTGGTCCAAGGTGTGGGTTTGTTTTGGGTGATCAGGAAAACCCTTGACTCGATATTTCACATAAACGGTCTACTGATTTCCTGAAATACCGACAAACTTGTGCTGCTGGTCGTCTGTCATTTCAATGATTTTGTTGAAAGCTGCATATGTTAAGCCATATGTCTGCATAATGCAGACTTGTTGGTGGTGTTACACAAGGATTCATCATTTCAAATAAATGCAATTTTCATGCATCTGTGGAAAAACACAGTTATATTGCCAACAAAAATATACATTGAGGAGTGTCTGTTTGTAGTGTCTTTTAAGGTTGGAATAAAAAAAAATCATTATGCAGATCTCTGCTCATAAGTAATCTTCTCATCCCAGGAAAACAATGCACAGTACCTGTTTATGCTACTCATGTTATCCATATATAAATATTTTAGCATTAAATAGTTAAAAGTTAATAGTTGTCTATATGCACATGACAAACAACCTTCTACTTTGTGTCACAAATTTCTGTTAGGCAAGCAAAATATATCAATAAGTCTCCATCTAGGTCCAGGATATAATCACACTGCACTCGTTTAAAATATGTTTATACTGTATATTTTACATTTCAAAGTAAACTTTTAAAATTATTAAATGCTCATGATTGGGGTTGCCATTCTTTGAGTGATCAGTAATTTGCTACTATATTCCACAGTAAATGTGAAAATGTTATGCGGGTAGCAGAATTCAACAAGTCCTAACAGATTTTCATCAAGTCCTAACAAATATTCTGCTGGAGTTCATCTCTCTCTCTCCCCCTCACACACACACACACACACACACACACACACACACACAGAAATAAACATCAACCAACCAAGTCTCAATGCAGACAAGTAGGCAGAAAAATTTAAGATAATTAATCACTTTACTGAAAATGTGAAACATTCAATGCCAAATTGTGTTAAATTACTTATTCAAGCAAAACAAACATAATTCCTTTTAAATATTTTAGGCTCAGGAACCTTTTGCTATATCAATGAATGACTTTTTCACATCATATTATACCTAGGTAATTAGCTTTTCCTTTGAAGTACGTAAAGACTGACAGTTTGTCAATGATCTCTAAGTACAGTACTGTAGGTTTGTATCGACCACTATCCATAATACCAGAAGAAACTATAAGCCTCTTGTACTACTTAGGAATTTTGCTAGAAAATCAACACATTGTATAATAAATGACAAATTTGCTCCTCCAAACTGAGTGCTTTGATATTATGAATCCTGGTTGAATTGTGTGTGTGTTTTTCTATTTATTTATTTATTTTTTTAATCAGCCTGATTTCATGTAAAAGTACCTGAGGCTAGGCAGCAAATGTATCTGTCTTCACTTCATACTTCGACTTAGACTGACAGTCAACTTATTTATCACCAGCTGATTATGCAGAGTACAGTGTGAGCACATCAATAATGATAATTCACAGGACAACATAACTGTTTTTACTGGTGTAAGACATCCAGATAACCAAAAATGTATACATATAGTGGACAGTGAAATTATATTTATTAGATACATAACTCTTAATTCCCTAAAGTAAGTGATTGGAGTTCTGGTTCTATTCAGACAGCCAAATTATTTGTTTCAGCTCAGCAATATAAACTTAATGTTTAAAAATTTAGCAATGTTCTGACCTATGATTGGTAGATTATAGACTATTGGTAGACTAAATTATTCAGGGTAATTACACAAATCCTTAGAAATTCCAGAACAGACATTTCTGAATGAATAGGCTGTTCCCAGAGTGCTGTATCAAGGCACCTCAGTGGGAAGTCTGTGGGAAGGAAAAAGTGTGGCAGAAAACGCTGCACAACGAGAAGAGGTGACCAGGCCCTGAGGAAGATTGTGGAGAAGGACCGATTCCAGACCTTGGGGGACCTGCGGAAGCAGTGGACTGAGTCTGGGGTAGAAACATCCAGAGCCACCGTGTACAGGTGTGTGCAGGAAATGGGCTACAGGTTGCAAATTTTGCATGTCATTCGGAAATCAAAGTGCCAGAGTCTGGAGGAAGACTGGGGAGAGGGAAATGCCAAAATGCCTGAAGTCCCGTGTCAAGTACCCACAGTCAGTGATGGTCTGGGGTGCCATGTCAGCTGCTGGTGTTGGTCCACTGTGTTTTATCAAGGGCAGGGTCAATGCAGCTAGCTATCAGGAGATTTTGGAGCACTTCATGTTTCCATCTGCTGAAAAGCTTTATGGAGATGAAGATTTCATTTTTCAGCACGACCTGGCACCTGCTCACAGTGCCAAAACCACTGGTAAATGGTTTACTGACCATGGTATTACTGTGCTCAATTGGCCTGCCAACTCTCCTGACCTGAACCCCATAGAGAATCTGTGGGATATTGTGAAGAGAAAGTTGAGAGACACAAGACACAAGAATCTGCAAAAGGTTTCCCGACCAAGTATTGAGTGCATAACTGAACATAATTATTTGAAGGTTGACTTTTTTTGTATTAAAAACACTTTTCTTTTATTGGTCGGATGAAATATGCTAATTTTTTTAAATAGGGATTTTGGGTTTTCATGAGCTGTATGCCACAATCATCAATATTAAAACAATAAAACTCTTGAACTACTTCAGTTTGTGTGTAATGAATCTAAAATATATTAAAGTCTAATGATTATCAGTACATTACAGAAAATAATGAACTTTATCACAATATGCTAATTTTTTGAGAAGGACCTGTATATATACTATCCTCATCAGTAAAATGTGGTTTGTGTGGTATGATGATGTCAAACCTACAACATGGGTGAGTAGTGAGTAGGCAAGACCACCTCGTGTAATTATTTGTCAGGGCACCCCCATGTGCCAGAAATTGGCAGTGCAGTTCTTTTTAGTGCAGGTTGTCTGGTGAATATCTTCAGTGGTCGGTCTATAGATGTTTTATAATCAGAGGTATAATTTTTTTATGAGCACCTTCTGCCAAGAGTGATGCAACAGAGTCAATGTTATACCAGCAGGTCAAAAATAGGAGTAAAAAGTACAGCTGTCACCACAATTTAAAAGTTTTATACACCAATGCAAGTTCACACACTATTCTTTTTATATATATATATATTTTAAAAAATAGACTTTTAAGACTGCCCCATATTTATTTATGAAATATATTTTCATAGTGAACACTACAATAAAAACTGAAGATTTAGAATGAACTGTATACTAGAATACTTCTCACTGTAGAAATTTTATGTATGTTTCACATATAAGACATTGTGTTTTATGTGGATGGGATATAATCTGCATTGCGAAGCATGAAATAGACTATAACCACTGGCAGTTACTTATGTCATTTTGGAAATCCAGGGCTATACTTTTTCTAACTTTTCATAGACATATACATTTTAGTTCTTCTCCTATTCAGTGATTAACTTATAGTAAGCAAACATCTTACAAGATTTCTGCGTAGCTTAATGTCACTTCTAGAACTTGCTAAACAGGTTGTAAATGATACAGGCTGTCTGTAGAGATTCAGACTAAATCAAGCATAACATTATTAGCATTCTTGAAGGAACATGTTTGAGTTAAAGTTAGAAAAGAATTAATCACTGTTCACTTTTTTCTCTGAGAACAATTCACCCCGTCTGACACTTGTCTTTCTTTTTCTTTTTCCATTTAGATGAGACCCAAAATAAGCTCTTTTTTTCTATAAAACCTCCCATTGGATGCTTCTAATTTTCATTTATAGCGTCAAAGAGTTTTTATTAGATCAAACATATTTATTTATTTTGGGTTGATTAAATCTGATTTGTTTTTAAACTTATTGGTTAATATGTTTCGTTACAATTAGTCAATAAAATAAATATTGTTTACTCTATTACATATTCTAAACATTATACCTGATAAATACTAAATAACTAAAATAAATAATGGGATGTAGCCTACTATATTTATATTCAATTTTTATGTTTCAATCTTCAAATTGACAGAGTTAAAAAGTTAAAAATGACATGGCTGATGGTTAGAGAAAAAACTTACTAACCCTATCAAAAAACTTAGCACTAAATAACCCTATCGATTCTTGGCATGTTTCCACTCTATCATATCAAGTTCAGGTGAAAGCAATAGAAGTAGACAGAGATTGGTGAGGTACCAGTGGAAACATGATCTCATTGCAAAATCAGTCAAGAATTCACTGTAAAGGGTGACAATGCTCATATCTAATCATCTTGTACCTCCAACAAGTCCCTTATCTTATGAACATGTTTTTTTTTTCCTCCTGAGTCTGTTGAGGGCAAAAGTTTGAATGGGGTAACATAAATACTTCCTCAATTTTATAACAATTTTACAATTTTATACTGAAATAAGATCATCCCATCATCAAATCTTATAAGATATATCCAAAATATAAGGCAAAGTAAATAGAAAAAGTTGAACGAGAATTAGTGATAATTAAGGAATACCAGTCAAACAAACTCCTTTAAGAGCATAAAAACTTAATTTGACTTTAAACAAGTAAAGTTGACACAGGGTTGGTCAGTCAGCAGAGTATAAACTTTTTGCATTGTTTTGAAGTTATATGAGTTTAATATTATTAATTGGGAACATGGTAGTTATCTCAGCTCCCTCTTACCCCAGGGTTGGGAGTTTGAATCTCTACTAAGGCCTGTGTGTGGAGCTCACATGTTCCCTCCTATAGTCCAAATACATACTTTGTAGTATGTCTGACATTTCCAAGTTGCCCAAACTTGGAGGTTTGAGCATGCATGTCCTTTGATGGACTGGCACCCCATCCAGAATGTCCTCTGCCTTGTGCCTTGAGTTTCCTGGAAAGGACAGGCATGACTCTATAATCAGAATATGTGGTATGGAAAATTTGTGAATGCTATTAATATGCTAGTTGATAATGATAAGAAATGTTTCTCTGTTGTTATTCCTCATGAATGGAAACACTGAAAATAAACCTTAATTAAATCATTAAATCTACAGGTGTACTTGGCTATTCTTGTTTCATTTAGCAGTGTTTCTGGGTTGAGTTATACAGCATTATGATGACAAGGGTAAGGTCCACTAAATTAGATGTTGGCCTGAGGTTACAAGGGTTGATTTATCAATTTACTTTACTTCATTAGTAATTTTAAATAAGCTACAGGTATATAATGACGTATGAAACTTACAATGCACAGAAATTAAATCAGGTGTGTACATATAATAATAAACACTTAATACTCAGCGTCATGTTCTGCTGACAGTGCTTAACAATTCATTTGGTTTAATATATTTATTTGGTATAATAAAACGTATTAAATATATTCAAGACTTCAAGTCTTACCTCCGACGCTGAATTCAATGAATAAGGAGAGAGCAATTCGTGTAGTTCATCTTATTCTTGAACAAAGGCGCCACCTTCTGGCAGTGGTGTGAAAAAGTATTCACATTCATTACTTGAATAGAAAGATACTAGGGTTTGAAGTATCAGTTAAAAAAAAGTGGGGAAAAAATGCACTTTAGTGTATTACAAATATATTGAAATCCTCGATAATACATTGCAAATATACTAACATAAAGTTGTACCATCAGTTAATATATAAAAAGTATACTAACATCATGCTTTTACCAATTTTTGGAATTAAACTTTAAATATACTTAAAAAATATTGTATTATAGTACACGTTCCAAAGATATATTATTGGAAAATATACTTTAAGTGAAAGGCTGGTTTAATTTCCAAAGTATACTTATTTAAACTTGTTTTTCAATATATTTTTGGTATATATTTTTTTTAAATATGCTCGAAATAATCATTGTACAAATGTACAGAAAGTATATATTAGAATACAAATTTTAATATACGGTAGTCTCAGTATATTATCAGTTAAATGTAAATGTACTTATATTGAGTGCACTACTCTCTCGTGCGTGCGCGCTTTTAGACTCGTTTTTGCACGCTGAATCTCTCCCTCGGGCGCGCGATCTCAAACTCGTTCCTGCGCGCTCAAAATCACTTTTGCCCGTTCAAGGTAATTTATGTTTTTACTCCTCACTCTTCTGTCCGCTCACTGTCATAAAGCGACACACCAACTGCAGCAGCGATGTAAACTCTGCGACTATTCCAGCCAACCGGAGACTAGACGGCGCCCCACCAGCCAATCAGAGCTAGAGGCGGGCAGATTCGGACTGTCCGCTCTCTGATTGGCTCCCCAGTTCTCCACTTCTCGTTTGAATTAACGGCTGATGGTGCATCATCGCGTGCGTTAGTTCGTATCGTTATTATTTTATTTTCATCGGCATAAGGTAAATTTAACGGTTTTAAATTAAGTACATACTTTAATCTATAGTTTGTATTGTCTAATGTGTTGTTGTTAATGTGTTCTGTACTTTGCTTGTGGTATAATGGCTCTGTAGCTCTCAGCCTGTTTTCAGTCTCTGTGTAACAGAATCAACACACCAGGTTTAAACTAATACTGTACCTGTAGATTCTAATACTAATGTCTGTCTGTGTTCACACACCAGGTTTAAACTAATACTGTACCTGTAGATTCTAATACTAATGTCTGTCTGTGTTCACACACCAGGTTTAAACTAATACTGTACCTGTAGATTCTAATACTAATGTCTGTCTGTGTTCACACACCAGGTTTAAACTAATACTGTACCTGTAGATTCTAATACTAATGTCTGTCTGTGTTCACACACCAGTTTATATTTTAGTTTGTGAGACAACCTGACTTTTGTTGAACACAAATAAACTATAGTAGTGCTTTTTTTTTAACCTTGTGCAAATTAAATCTGTTGAGCTCATGAATAAAGTCTGCCTCATAATTACTGATGTAATGCTTTTCAAAAACATGTTATTGTGTAGAAAATGCATTTAGCATATCCTAAACACTTAATGTACTGGTAACACATTTGCAGTACAGTATTGTGGGCGGGGCTGCGGTTTGCGACCGTCGTGCCTTGCGGCAGGTGTTCTTTTTGTGTTCACCCTGTTTGGGACGTGTGTTTAGGTTAGTGGCTTCGGCCAGGTATGGAACGATATCGCGGACAATATACAAATGCGCTTCCCATATGTGGACGCACAAAGTGTGCTATAATTCAAATGCAATTGCAAACTTTGTATTACCGTTTGCTGATTCGCCTTTGCGAGCGCACACTGACTGCCAAATTTCAAATGAAAAAACAAAGTCCATTTGTATTTCCCAGGTCTTACACGTCATGAACCGGTCATATTTAAATAGCAAAATCAATCACCACGTTTGCTTTTTCACTTTCTCTGCGCCGCGCGTCAAGCCGGCCAAAATTCAAACGCAATCGCTAATCCATTTGCAATTGCATTTCCAACACGTTACACAGAAACCTGTCAATCGGCGTCAGGGGCGGGTCTATACTGTGGGGCGGGATTGTATAGGGAGTGACGTCACTCGCACTCGCCGACCGAGAGGGGGATATTTGAGCAATGGAGGTGAACCGAGATTATCTCATTTGTTTATCAAGAAATAAACACACAAAAATGACAAATCGCATATTTTCTTGCTCCGGAGTGGACAGAGAAGTTTTTACAAATAAAAATATTTTTTAGATATTCTCCTGTTACAGCCTGCTGGAGCTAAATCTTTCAGAAACGCTGCGTACCGGTGTTATGCGCTAAAAAGCCTCCCTGCCACGGATTGCCCCCCCCCCCCCAACATAACCTCTATCACATATTATATTACAACATAAATTAATAGGTTTATGATTTACAAATTGCACCAAACGAATTTGATTATAAAATAATCTATATATAAAAAAAAACACATGTAGTATAGGGGGAAAATATATTAATTATATATTATTTTCATATACAACCCCTGGCAAAAATTCTGGAATCACCCCTCTCAGAAGATGTTCATTCAAATGTTTAATTGTGTAGAAAAAAAAACAAGCACATACATGCCACAAAACTATTTTCACTCAACAATCCAAACTTCTGGCTGTATAAAACACTTAAAAAAAAAAACAAAGAAAGATAACTATAGTCAACGACAACTGTTTTAACAGCTCAAACAGAGGAAAAAAAATATGGAATCACACAAATCTGAGGAAAAAAATATGGAATCACCATGCACTTTGCATTTCTACAACTGCTAATTAGTCTACAGTTAAAAAAGAGTGCTTGCACACACATTAGGGATGTGTTGAACCAAGATGATTGACATAACTCATAGCTCCAACACGAGAGATGTCAGTTGAAACAAAGGAGAGAATTATCAAACTTCTTGAAGAAGGTAAATCTTCATGGAATGTTGCAAAAGATGTTGGTTGTTCCCAGTCAGCTGTGTCTAAAATCTGGACCAAGTACAAATCAAATGGAAAGGTTGTAAAAGGGAAGCGTACTGGTAGACCAAGAAAGACATCAAAGCGCCAAGACAGAAAACTTAAAGCAATATGACTTGAAAACAGAAAATGCACAGCAAAACAAATGAGGAACAAATGGTCAGAAAGTGGAGTCAATGTCTGTGAACGGACAGTAAGAACTCGCCTAAAAGAAATGGGATTTACATACAGAAAAGCCAAAAGAAAACCATCATTAACATCTAAACAGAAAAAAAACAAGGTTTCAGTGGGCTAAAGAAAGACAATCTTGGACTGCGGATGACTGGATGAGAGTTATATTCAGTGATGAATCACGAATCTGCATTGCGCAGGGTGATGATGCTGGAACTTTTGTTTGGTGCCGTTCCAATGAAATTTATAAAGACAACTGCCTGAAGAAAACATGCAAATTTCCACAATCATTATTGATATGGGGTTGTATGTCAGGTAAAGGTATGGGAGACATGACAATCATTACATCTTCTATAAATGCACAAGTTTATGTTGAGATTTTGGACACTTTTCTTATTCCATCAATTGAAAGGATGTTTGGTGATGGTAGCATCATTTTTCAGGATGATAATGCATCGTGCCATAGGGCAAAATCTGTGAAAACATTCCTACAGGAAAGACATATAATGTCAATGGCATGGCCTGCAAATAGTCCGGACCTTAATCCAATTGAAAATCTGTGGTGGAAATGAAAGAAAATGGTCCACGACACGGCTCCAACCTGCAAAGCTGATCTGGCAACTGCAATAAGACAAAGCTGGAGACAGACTGATGAAGTCTACTGTTTGACATTAGTTAAATCCAGGCCTCAGAGAATTCAAGCTGTTATAAAAGCCAGAGGTGGTGCAACAAAGTACAAGTAGTGTTTTTATTTGGTGATTCCATATTTTTTTCCTCTGTTTGAGTTGTTAAAACAGTTGTTGTTGACTATAGTTATCTTTCTTTGTTTTTTTTTAAGTGTTTTATACAGCCAGAAGTTTGGATTGTTGAGTGAAAATAGTTTTGTGGCATGTATGTGCTTGTTGTTTTTTCTACACAATTAAACATTTGAATGAACATCTTCTGAGAGGGGTGATTCCAGAATTTTTGCCAGGGGTTGTATATGAAAATAATATATAATTAATATATTTTCCCCCTATACTACATGTGTTTTTTTATATATAGATTATTTTATAATCAAATTCGTTTGGTGCAATTTGTAAATCATAAACCTATTAATTTATGTTGTAATATAATATGTGATAGAGGTTATGTTGGGGGTGCAATCAGTGGCAGGGAGGCTTTTTAGCGCATAACACCGGTACGCAGCGTTTCTGAAAGATTTAGCTCCAGCAGGCTGTAACAGGAGAAGATCTAAAAATATTTTTATTTGTAAAAACTTCTCTGTCCACTCCGGAGCAAGAAAATATTAAATATTACTTAATATAATTTGCGATGTAGTATTACTACTGATGTTTTCAATAAAAAGAAAAACACTGACAGACATTTTCCTTGAATATTTTAATTTAAATTAAACTCTTGAAAAAAACAAAAGGAATGCACATGGACAAAATGAACTGACATATTCAAGAATGTCCCAAATATTTCAACATCTTTAACCTATCACAGATTTTTCAATATGTTTTTATATACAAAACAGAACACAACAATTTAAAGTGAGCTGCTTAACTGTAATTTTACATACAACACTGTGATGAAGCAAATAATAAATAATAAAGTTTTCTCTCGCAGCACTTACATAAAACTGCATTACAACACTCTGTTAACCAGTACAGTATAGTACAAACTTTGCTCTAATTTACATTAACAAACTTTTAAAGAACATGCTCACTTACCGAACAAATGAACAAATACAAAAACTGTCAGTGTCAAACAAAATGGCCCACTGACAGACTTAGTTTAGTAGCTTTCTATGCAAAGAGCTAACCTTTGGAGAAAATTTGAAAGCATCCAGCCCAAGGAAGATTTTCTGAAAAACTTCAAAGGTTTTTCTCAACTTTGGGGGGTAGCTTAAGTTCAGGGAGTAAATGAAGCCCATGAGCAGAAGGCACGCATTTGTGAGATTCTTACATCCCAACAGCACCTCAGTTCCCTCTATGACGATGATGACGTCAGCTATGTTGGCATCTTCCTCTTCTGCAATGCTGCCGAGTTAATGATCTGCATTATGTGATTGTTGAAGCTATCTCTAATCATGTCTCTGCTGACATCCTGTCAAATACACAAATAAGTGCAAAGTGGTTACTATAAGGGATAGTACGTTACATGTTCTATTTAATTTTTATGTCTGTGCTCCACACAGAGATTTGGTCTCCAACAAGTTTACTTTCTACTGCCCAAATCAATATTTGGTGTGATTACTATTAGCAGTTAAAGCAGTTATTGTTCTTACTTGATATAGTTTTTCAGGTTGCTTTGAATGTAGTTTGTTTTAAGGATTTTATTGCCATGGTTTTTCTGAATTTTGGCAGTCTAATTTTTATCTCTTCCTTCAAATTATAAGAGACAGTCTCAATGATTGTCAGACAAGATCTTCTGTGGAGCACCAACTATTGCCAGACTCTCTGTCCATACAAAAAATCTCACTGATTATTACAAATAATGGCAAAATGAACGTTTGTGAAAATACTAATGTGCCTTAAACATTCAGTACTGTACATACCCGAAGTCTAATTGAAATTTTTATTTATCTACTTTATGTACCTGGTAGGCTTCAATGAGCTCCTCAGATGATTCTCCCAAGTAGGAAAGTAGGCAGTGAATCACAGCATCCCGCTTATCTTCAACTTGCTGTTAAAAACACAAATAAATGGAACCGGACATTAATCCTGTACACTACCATCTACATACAACTGCATATCTGTAAAGTCAGGAAGCAGCGGGATATCAGATGTGTAATATATACATTTACCACGTTGAGTGAATCTAGTACACTTCGAATTTTTATGCCTGCATCCCCACCCTTGATTTTAAACAAATCCAGGAGCTTTGGTGAATAGAAGTCCAATTTTTGCAGAAAGGTTGGCTCCAGGGGAATTGTGGTCATCGTTCTGAACTCAGTCTTTATCTAAGACAAAAGATAATAAAAGTAACATGCTTAAGATTTTGTAGTCTTTTTTGGACACACACACACACACACGTTATACCAATGAAATTAAAATTGTTCTTAATTAATGAAGTTCCAAAAGTTTGTAAGTACCTACATATAATCATCAAGCCAGCAAAAGAAGTCGTCAAATTTACCTCAGATTCACAAAAAGTAGCTGGCCATCTCTCCATAAAATCTTTGACAGCTGGGCAGTGATTAATGATTTCTGATCTTCGATAGGAGAAAGTCTTCTCCATTAATCCACCAATGACTTTTTTGTTGTTTTTCTTCTGAATTTCTTTAAGAAGATCAACTCTCTCCTTCTCTAAAGTTTCCTCAGTTTCCCCAAATGAAAATGGGGCAAGTAGTTTACTTCAGCCTTTCGTGGTATTTTCATGCCTTTGGGGCAAGACTTTTCACTTGTCTTCTTTCTTTTAAAAGAGTTGATCTCCAGCTCTGGACAGGAAAGCTGACTGTCTCGTAATTTTGCTCGATAATTGTCCATCTTATATTTAATTCTCTGTTGCCACCCATATCGTCCATTAAAGGAACCTGGCTCTTTGAGGCATGGGTACTTTTCAATCAACATCTCCACAACGTTCATAATCTGGACACTTGTTGGGTATGCAGTGTAACAAAATATTGTCTCTGCTAGTGTCTCAAGGACACTCCTCGTTACTCTTGGATTGTTCAAGAGGGTGCCATACTTTTGGTAGGCTTTGTTTCCTTCTGAAAGCAAGATCTCCGTATTAAATGTGAAGGTTGGTATTTTAAACATTGCTGGCCATCCTTGAGAACTGCATGATGTGGAACCCTCAGACGAGGATAGCATGACAGTGTCTTGAGCACTGCTAGATCTGGAGTCTAAAGAAAGTGATGATGTCTCACTTTCAAAAGGACATACATGTAGCTTAATAGTGTCCTGAGAACTGAATGACATGGCGTCAGAATCTTCTTTTGGGATTGTTCCTTCCAGATAGCTCAGATTTAGGATGATTGGTTCAGTTTTTACCACTTTTAAGGTACATTTATCCTGTACATTATCGATTGAATCTAAGGTGAAAAACTGGCCCCCAAAATCCATGTCTTCATACATCAAAGTAAAGCAGTCTGTAATATTAAATGTTTGTTTGATTATACATTTAAGGTCCTGAAGAGTACTGGGGATGCCTGAGGGCAGAGTCAATTTGCGAATGTCATTCTCTTCAAAAACAATTAACAGCTTTGCTGTGGTACACATCTGCAATAGAAAAAAACAGCAATTAAAACAATTCATCCTAATTAAAATGGTACAATACAGCAATAATTTTGATAATCATGCACCTAAAAAGAGGGGCAAATATAATGCTTTAAGGTACAGTAGTCAGTCGTCTTCCTCCAACAGTGTAAGCAGCCAGGGGATAGTCAACCATTTCTCTTTGCTGAAGTAACTGAATGTTGGCTGTGTGTTCTAACTCATAACTCCTAAGGTGCTCATTGTACCATGTGCTTAGTAGTCTCACTACAAAGACCAGTTCATTACAAACCAAGATAAACTGTAGCACCTCACAAAAGTCTGGCAAGTCTGCAGTGAAACCATGACATAGCAACATTCCGGGTTTATAGTTGGTGCCTAATATGGACACATTGTTTGCAACATGTACCATTGTGACACATGGATACCTATGTTGCAGCAAATCTTTTATGTCACCCTTTAGGTGATCCACAGAGACTTGTGAAGTTGTTGTGACCGAAAGTGATGACTTGTTCACATTTGATTCATGGAGATGCAATGAAATCATGAGCTGGTGTTTTTTTTGCAAGTGACAGCAGTATGTTCCTGAAACAGCCTTTGTCTGACAGCTTTTTTGAAAAAGCCATGTTTAGCTTCAAATCTCATGGTCCACAAGGCTGCCAGAGGACCAAATTCCTGAACTCATTCAGGGTAGTGCTCGAGAAAGTGGTGTTTGGGAAGAAGTTTTCTTGAGGAAAAGCTTCCAGAAATCTGTGTCGATGCTCATAAATCAAAGAGTCAAGGTAGCAAATGCTCTGCTCTCTATGAACTGGGGCCATTACACGTTCCACAATGGCATTTAAGGTCATTAACATCAGCCACACTTCATCATCCTCAGGTACTTTGAAGCCTATCATGAGAGGCAACAGACACCAATTTTCATGTGCATTACCTCCTACAGATCTTTTTTTGGCAAAATGAGCAGGAATCAAATGTGGACGATTTGTTTGGTGACTCCACTTATAAGGGAGCTGTTGAATGCAATTATTGAGCTCCTCAAGAGAAAAATATTTCTTCTTGATAAAGGCTTGAAATGACAATGGCAGTTCCAATGGAACAAGACCTTCAAGAAGGTCGTGTAATATATCTGGTGGGTAACCAGATGTTACATGAAAATTATGAATTTTTTCAGACAGTGCACACTGTTTTTTCACACCATAGCAATGAGTGGGAGTAGGACTTGACAAAACTGTCTCAACATGCAGAGTCGGGCTCTTTATTTCTCCTCTGAAAAAGTCCAGATCTTACTTCTGTGGTTTGAAACTGGGACCTGTCTGCCAGACAAAATCGGCACACATGAGAAATTTTCAACAAATCCTCCCACAAAATGGGCTCCCAAATTATCAGCCACCACGCTCACTACAGTGCCTTTCATTACTTTTCCTAAACTTGGAATAAAAATGCCATCTTTTTCCATGCTTTGAAGATCAGTTAACAGTGGCTCTAGAACTTTCTGATATCCAAATCGCTTTGTGTCATCTGCCTTACAAAGAATGGCTAAATTAATAGAAGCCAGTGTTGATCGTGCATGTGCTGGAAAGTTTCCTAGCACCCAGTAGACAGCGGTGATTTTGTGAATCTTGTGAGAAGTTCCCAGGGGATTGCACACTTCAAAGTCATCAACGTACATGATAAGACTCAATCTCTCAACATCTCCTATGAAAAATTCATTTTTGTGAAAGTGAGATCCATCATGGAATGACTGATATTGTAATGCACATCCAGTATATTTTTGAGTGACAAGGTGCTTTTCTTCAATATTCTTCAAGACTTGCAACAAAGACTGGAGTACTGGAATGTTCTGTTGTCTTTATAGTCCAGTATGTATTCTACTGGTTCAACAACTGAAAAATGTGCTTTCATAAATTCTCTCCTCTTATACGTGGTTGAAAAAGGTCTATATTTTCCTAAAGCTGAACTAACATGGTTTGATTCACACAGATTTTTCACCAAATCTGAGATAACTGTTGGATCTATGTCACATGGATAGTTTGGATAGCTATGTTATGGCTCTTTAAAGTAGACTCAACAACATCTTTTAAAACTGGAGCAGATGCAGAGGAGGATATGAACTGAAGCTCATCAAGGATTTGATCAATGCATCTGTTTGACACATTGAAATTACTTTCCAACTTTAGAAAAAGCTGACCAAACTTCTTTATAATTTCAGACAAATTATCTTGTGCTTCAACCAAAGTTTCATCAAGTTCTGCGTCATCCTCAGAGACCTCTGAATCATTTTGCAACACAGTGGGATTTTGGATTTTTTTCAAGACTTCTTTTTAAAAAATCTTCAAGGGAGTGTTTATTGTGCTTCCTGTGTTTATGAGTAGCAAAGGTTGAATAAATGCTTGTGCTGATGCTGCAGTTTTTGAATACACAAGTCACTAACTCAAACTTCCTCAGATGGTTGCTAAGGTGCTCAAAATACTGCTTCTCTGAAGAGAATAAAAATGAACTGCATACAAGACAACTAAATGAAAGCACCACTGTTGGTTTGTCTGATTCTGTGTGATGTCGGGACAAATGTATTTGAAGAGCATTAAATGTTTTAAAAGAACAAGGGCAATCAGCAAACAGACAGGGGATCGATGACTGACAGCCAGAATTTCCATGTTTCAGTCGTAAGTGTTTTAAATGTTGTAGTCTTTTGTTTGACTCAAAGTTGCATTTTTTTTTACACAACCACTTCATGCTGTGGCACCTGCAATAAACAAAAGATGCACACATATAAACCAATTCAGAAGATGTAAAATAGAGCTGGTCTAAATTTAAATTTTACACAAACACCCTAAGATTTAATAATGAAACATGAAACCAAAAGTGATTCTTGTGTGTTTACATCTTGCAAAGTTATATGTATATGTGAGTGTGGTTGTATATACACGAGTATATCTATAGAAATCTGTCATACCTCAAAGTTAATCAGTGTTGTACTGTATAGACTGTAAGAAGTATTGCCAACTTACCTTGCATAAGCGTGAATGGTGAGTGCAATCTGTGGAACACATGTTAGAAATGTTAAGAAATAGATTTTTAACAAATTGAAATAAATACAGTGGTTTTTCTTTTGAAATGTTAAAAACAACGTGAATGCGCTGATGACGTATCAGATGTTGATAACTTGTGATAAAATGATTTAAGTTATTGGGACATAAAGAGACTTTAAACCACCATAACAAAAATCACTTGAATACATACAGTACTAAATAAGGCATTATGTCCAATAAGGAGTATAATCTCTTTTTAACTTGATTAATACAGATAAAATGCTTATCGATTTTATCAATGACGACGCTGTGTAATTGATGTGGATTCATGCGGGGTTAACGGCTTTCACGTTTAAAATGAAAACCCACCCATCTCGGGGCTCGGGTATCAATCATTCCGGGTTCGTAAATATTACATATGAGGCTTTACGTGTTCTAATTAGAAAACGAGTGTGACCGAACAATAAAAAACAATTAAAACGAGAGCACACAAAAATCCTTATCAACTGTTTATTCTCCTTTATTCACAAAAATAATAATAAAATTGAAACTCCAACACACGAGAGCATGCGCCTTTTGCCCTTCTACAGCAAGCCCCGAGGGGATAAAAACCTCACACACACATATGCACCTCACGAGCACCTGTGCATCTAACATTAGCACAATATAACAAAATCTAATTAGGGCTGTTATTTATAATTCATACAGCGCGAGTATGTATAATTCACAGATTATTTCTTCACACAGGTGAACACCCAAGTAATTGGGTTGTATTGCCATTTGTCATGGCGCGCCGCTCCGCTCGCGTCCGGCAAAGTTAATTTCAAGGTTCACTGTACATTAAAGTTCTCCGGTGATTACATCTAAAATACAAGACAAAAAATTGTTGTCGACACAGATGCTATTTGCTAAAATAGCTTTCAACACAGATGCTATTTGCAAATAACTTATGTTTGTGCAAATCGGTTCAGCTCAAGTCTCTCAATGTGTTAACTTACAGTCTATGTGTTGTAACGCTCAGAATTATTATTTGAGCTAATTACACTAAATCGGGGTCTAAGATCTATAAACGGGTTGATTACACTCACTTCCGGTATTGCGCAACCTTCGCGGAGCAAGGAAAGACGGACACAACAACAATTTCCCAAAACCAAACCAAAGTGTATTATGTACAAAAGATAAACAAATGAAGTGCAACAAAAAAACAATATATACAACATATAAACAAATATATACAATGTCAGTAGTGTGTGCGAGTGTGTGAGTGCGTATGTATGAATGTCCAAGTCCGTGTTATTGTAAATGAATGGAATGGTGAAATGGGGAGACGGCTCGATCTCACCGGTGAAAGATGGTAAGTCCGGGAGCTCGAGAAACGGAATCAGAGGGGTATAGTTGACGTCCAGGACCAGAATAATCCAATGGCAGTAAACTAGCTCTCTCTCTTTCTCCATATACAGCGCTGCTTTCTTCATCTCCCCGTCTCGAACGTCATGCCGGTTCCGGCTTTATACCGGCACACGTGACCTGATAGGTCATCAGGGTTCCTTCGCGGCACAGCTGCGCATGCGCGCGAGAGCTTAACCCCGGAACCAAGGCACCATTGCCATGGGGACGAAAATAACCGAAAGGGGTCAGTTTGTGTGTGCAGGTGAGCAACATTAGCTCCTTCCCTTTTCCCCTGCAGTTTAACCGCCCCTTTATGTGGCCGCGCTACAGTGTAACCAGGTGGTTTAGACAGTAATGTAAAAGCTAAAGGAAAAACCCCTGTGCTTGCATTAGTTAATTAAATGCCTTTTTTATGCATTAAGAAATGCATGAAAAAAAGGACGCTGCCCCTTTAAGACAATTACGAGACTCAGTGAGTGTGGAGCACATGCGTGGCAGAGACGCAGAAAATGCTGGAAAAAAAAAAAGCATGAGTCAGGCGAAACTTTGCTCCTATAGTTTTGTTTATTAAACGGCAAAACTTTAGAGAGAAATAAGATAAAGGAGTTTTTTCCCGTTCAGCGCTGGTTGGATATTGTGAGCAGGTGCTTTGGGTATCCAGGGGAGAGTGCGTAAGTGTATTTAAAATATTGCTATAAAATGTGTGGCCTTATTAGCATGACCAAGGCTAATGTCAGTTAATATTGTATGCAGAGGGGAGAAGGTTCTGGAAGAGTTCCATGTATTTCTGCAGTACAAGGATAATTGTAAGTTTCTTTTATTTGTACTTAATGCCATTGTTAATGTAAATGTTTTATTTACTGGGTTCAAGTCATATGTTGCATGTGTACATAATCGATGTGATGTGCAAATTGACATGTGTGTTTTAGCAGTTCCTAATTGTTATTTTCTTTATTTAGGAAGCTGCTACCGTTGTCTTTAGAGGGTTAAATTCATTTGTGGAAGTTTAGCCATAAGCCTAGAGGTTTTAAAAATTACACTGTATACACCCAATGGGTGTTTGATTTATTTTATAGATTTTTGCTGTTTGTTTATTTTGTTTGTTTACTTGTTCATTGCTAAGAGCTCATAAGGCTAATATCTTTAATGCTGTATTTTCTTTTATAAGATGCAGTCAGGAATAAAAGATCTCCACATAAAAATAATTGCTTGTATGATTGCCCCTTTATCCTAAGCACGCTAACGTAGGGCCACACAGTTTTGGTACCAGGAGTGGGGTTCTTTTGTTAGTCTTACGGGTTCTAGCTAGGTTGGAGAAAGAAGTGGGTGGGACATAGACAACGGTAGCAGTGAAGATTGGTCCAGCACTAGGTGGTGTGGCGTGCCTGGACGGCCTGAAGGAAGACAAGCAGTCTGCGTTCCCACAGTGGTGGAGCTGCACCCCAGAGATCCAGTGAAACGGACAGTAAAGACTGTTACACATTCATTACGACATTCAAGTGCCATGGATGAAAACGTGGACGTTCCATATGCCGAGGCTGGCACCAGTCGCGAGGAGGACAATGCAGCTGTTCCAGATCATGGTGATGTAGCAAATCCTATGTCACAACTCCAGTCACAGATTGTAGAGTTAGGCAGAAGACATGATGAGGTACTGACAACCATTGCAAATATGAGTAATGTCACTACGAGATCATATGTGTACATCCCAAGGGAGAAACAGATTGTGCCTTTTTGTGGTGAGCCTGGTAAAGATAATCAAACTATAGATGAATTTATTGACGAAGCTGAACGTGTAATTCGAGTGAGAGGGTTAACTCCTGAAGACCAAGTAGACTTTATTCTTTCCCATTTACGGGGATCAGCTTTAGATGAGGTTAAGCTACGCATGGATGGGGAATTAAACCAACCTCAGGAGCTATTCTCATATTTGAGGGGTGCATTTAGGGAGAAGCGTTCTACACCCCAGTTGCTTCATGCCTTTTATGCACGTAGACAGTTGGAAGGAGAGGATTTCCGTGAGTATTCACATGCTTTGTCCCAGTTACTAAACTCTGCTGTCCAGCAGTCCCCAAGTGCAGTGTCTAACACTCAGCTCACTCTTGAGATCAGTTTGTTGAAGGTGTGAGAGACCCCTCTCTTAGAAGGGAGCTCCGTAGGCTAGTCAGAGAAAAACCTCAGTCTACACTGTTTGACATTCGTGAAGAGGCTATGTGGTGTTTAGAGGACCAACCTCGTGGAGCTAATATGGCTAGGAGTAGGTATATGGGTTCCAACCCAGTTGAGACACCTAGGGATGCAAACACAGCTAATCCTACCCCTTCTGGGTTAGCAGATACCCTACAGGAGGTAGTTAAGTTAGTAGCCCAACAGAGTAAGGCTATTGGTGAACTAACTAATGCTGTTCGTGAGCTAGCTACACAAAAAAGCACTTCAGGTAGTAGCCAGATTAGTAAATCTAAGTTTAAACCAAGATACACTGAAGATGGGCAACCAATCTGCCTGTGATGTGAAGGGGTTGGACATGTAGCACGGCAGTGTATGACACAACGTGGTTCAAGGGACCAGTCCGTGGTAAGGCCAAATAGTGTACCCCAAGGAGACAGGGATCCCTCCACTGCAGCCAGCCGAGCAATGCTGGGGAAACCCGAGATCTCAACAAGTGGTGTGTTGACTAGGGAAAGGTTTCTAGAACGGGCAGTAGGCAGGTGCCCTGAGGTTGATATTCATATCGGAAGTGTACCTGTTAGATGTCTGCTAGACACCGGGAGTAACGTAAGCACATTGACAGAGAGCTTCTTTAGAGAGCACCTCCATGGGGAAGACAAGGACATGCACTGTACAGCTAAGTGGCTTAAGATAACAGCAGCCAATAAGCTCCCTTTGCCTTACTTGGGTTATGTTGAGCTGGACATACAAGTCATGGGATTGGTCATACCAGAATGTGGGTTTCTGATTGTTCGCGATGAGGGTGTAACTGTACCGGATTCATCTCCCCCTAGTATCCTGGGTATGAACATAATTCCAAGGTGTAGGCAGTTGGTCGTGACAGAGTTTGACAATGCCCTGGGTGGAGAGTTAGATTCTGTTTGGAGGGAGGCATTTCACAGAGTACAGGAGGCGGAGTTGACTGAGACAGTGCGCACAGCTCGAGTGAGTGGAAAGCATAAAACCTGTGTCCCTGCATCTTCTGTAACCACAGTCCATGCTAGGGTACACAGAAGACGAGTTGGATGTGAGAACTGGTTACTGCTAGAGTCAGGAGGATCCCCTTTGCCTGGTGGACTGTTTCCCATCCCCACCCTGGTGTCACCACACCAACTGGTGTTTCCAGTGCAGGTAGTCAATTTCTCACAAGATGATGTCTGGTTATCTCCTAAGGTTAAGTTGGGTGTTCTTGGTCCGTGTCGATCTGTTGACAAAAGCTCTTGCCATGTAAGATTTCAACGTGTTGCGGCAGATCATGAGGAGGTAATTGTTGAACCAGGAATGACAGTAGGAACTGAAAGTGAGGTGCAAATGTTTCTACAGAGGTTTCACATTGGTGGGACATCAGAGCAGCAAATAAAGCTAAGGTCACTTCTGTTAAAGTATGCAGAGGTGTTTTCAACTAGCGATGATGATCTAGGTTATACAGATAAAGTGAAACATGAAATTCCCTTAACCGATGATAAACCTGTCTCTCAGCCACATAGACGCATACCACCGAATCAATTTGAGGAGGTCCGAGGGCACATCTCTGAGCTGCTTCAGAAAGGGGTTATTAAGGAGAGCTCCAGTCCGTATGCATCACCAGTTGTGCTGGTGCATAAAACAGATGGAAGTCTGAGGCTGTGTGTGGACTACCGGAGACTGAACTTAAAGACCAGACGTTCTTTGAACGAACTCAAAGAACCAGCGTTCCCATTGCCAAGGATAGATGAAAGCTTGGATGCTTTGTCTGGGGCCAAGATGTTCTCGACAATAGACCTTGCCAGTGGGTATCATCAGGTGGCCGTTGATGAGAAGGACAGGCATAAGACAGTATTCATTATGCCATTTGGGCTATATGAATATCTACGAATGCCTTTTGGCCTGTGTAATGCCCCAGCGACATTCCAACGCCTGATGCAAGCCACCATGAGTGATCTGATTTTCCAAATGGTGCTAGTCTATCTAGATGACCTATTAGTATATTCATCATCCTTCTCTGAGCATTTGGATAGGCTAGAGATTGAGTTAGTTCCAGAGATTGAGGGACAATGGACTGAAGGTTAAGGTGGAAAAATGCCATTTTCTGCAGTCGGAAGTTCGGTTTTTGGGTCATCAAGTCTCGGCACAGGGAGTGAGTGCAGATCCTGAGAAAATAGGGGTGGTGAGACAGTGGCCAGTTCCTGGTACCCTTAGGGAACTTAGATCGTTTTTGGGATTCTGCAGCTACTACAGGAGGTTTATTGAAGGTTTCTCTCAGGTAGCGGGGCCCCTGCATGATGTAGTAAACAGTTGTCTTAAGGAGAGCAGTCCTTCCAAAGTGCAGTGGTTGTACAAGCATTCCTGGAACTCAGAGTGCCAGCTGGCTTTTGAAAGCCTTAAGGATAAGTTGACTAGTTCTCCAATATTGGGTTATGCCAATTTTACCTTGCCATTCCTTCTAGAAACGGATGCTAGCAACCTGGGACTGGGTGCAATTTTGTACCAGTATCAGGGAGGTAAGAAAACTGTCATTGCTTATGCAAGCCGCAGACTGCGAGGGGCTGAGCGAATCGATAGGAATTATAGCAGTATGAAGCTTGAGCTTCTAGCACTAAAGTGGGCAGTGACTGAGAAGTTTAGGAGTTACTTGCTAGGATCCAGGCTTACTGTGTTGACGGACAACAACCCACTTTGTCATCTATCTACTGCTAAGTTGGGTGCAATTGAACAGCGTTGGGTATCCCAGCTGGCTGTGTTTGATTTTGAGGTGCAGTACCGCCCTGGGAGATGCAATACGGCAGCTGATGCTTTGTCACGGAGGTCAGGTTTGGAGTAGCCTGAGTCAGAAGGAGACGATGTGGAATATGATGATTGTGTGGCTATTTGTAATTCTCTCAAGACGGGGACAGCTTTAGGGCTAGATCTGCTGGCAGCAGGTGTAGAGCGCTATGACATTAGGCAGCTGAGAGTGTCTGAGGTAAACGAGAATACTGAGGGTGAGGTTGCATGTGGAAACATTCCTACTCTGCCGGGATATTCAAGAACAGAGCTCCGTCAGCACCAAGAGACAGACCCCACAATTAGCGTGTTTCAGAAGTTCTGGTGCAGAAAGGGAAAGCCCACCCGACAGGAAAGGTTAGGCTTGTCAAAACCAGTACTCGCTCTGCTAAAACAATGGAATAAGATTAGAGAGAAACAGGGTCTTTTGTACCGTGTGGTAGAAGATGTTCATCTGGGTGAATGCTATCAATTGTTATTGCCTGCCTGTCTGACCGAGCCAGTTCTGAGAAGTGTTCATGACCAGATGGGACATCAGGGGATTGAAAGGACAGTAGGACTGTTGAGGCAAAGGTGCTTTTGGGTACGGATGTGTGGGGATGTTGAGAGGTGGATAAAAAGGTGTCAGAGATGTGTGCTTTCAAAAATGCCGCAGCCTCGGATTCAACCATGCTGGACTCCATTCTTAGCTTCCCGTCCACTGGAGGTGGTTGCGGTAGACTTTACAGTACTAGAACCAGCTTCTGATGGCCGTGAGAATGTCCTGGTTGTGACCGATGTCTTCACTAAATTCAGTCAGGTGTTCCCCACATGTGATCAGAAGGCAGAGACTACAGCAAAGATCCTTCTCCGAGAGTGGTTTCTAAAGTATGGTGTTCCACAGCGCTTGCACTCGGACCAGGGCCGGAATTTTGAAAGCGCTGTGATCTCTGAGCTCTGCCGGCTATATGGGGTAAAGAAAACCCGTACCACACCACATCACCCACAAGGAAACCCCCAATGTGAGAGGTTCAACAGAACCCTCCATGATCTCTTGTGCGCACTTCCACCAGAAAAGAAGCGCAAATGGCCAGAGCACCTAGTTGAGGTGGTCTATGCCTATAACGTGACACCCCACTCGTCCACAGGTTACTCACCATATTATCTGCTTTTTGGTGTTCAGCCACATCTCCCTGTTGATGCTTTATTAGGGCAAGAGCCAGCGACTGATGTTGAGCCTAATTGGTTGGCAGTGCATAGGGAAAGGCTGCAGGAAGCACATCGCCGAGCAAAAGAGTATGCAGAAAAGAAGGCTTCAGAGAGGGTTACTCAGCATGAAGGGAAGGTGTACTGTCCAGAAGTAGAAGTGGGGCAAATTGTGTATTTAAGACATCGTCCACTAGGGAGGAATAAGATCCAAGAAGTGTGGTCGCCGGTGGAATACCAGGTAGTAGGGGTCCAGGGTTCTACATATACAGTGCAGCCGTTAGGTGGAGGGTTGGTCAAGCGAGTGCATAGGTCCAACCTCCGTCCCTGTGTGAGTCCCACCCCAGTGCCAAGACCGAGGTGTTCAGAAACTCCTTCCAGTGATGCCCCTATCCCAATTTTAGAGCCCGAGGAACAAGTCCATGATCCACAGTGTGTGTTGGTGGAAAAGGTTAGATATCCAAGGGATGGGCGGGTGCTGGTGCCAATGCCTGAGAAGTTTAGTCAGTTTCTTCCTGAACCTGAAGGAGATGTTGGTTTTGATGTGGAGAAACCAATGCAAAATGAGGCAGTTTCAGGGACAGATAGCAGTGAGGCTTCCCTGGTTACTCAGAGGCCAGAGCCTGTATCATCCCTCCCAGAGCCAGTATGTGTGGACTTCCCTGCTGAGGTAGTTGAGTCTAGGCCTGTGCCTATTCCAAGGAAGAGAGTAAGGAAAAGTAGCAGGACAGATATCCCTTCTCCAGCTCCACGAAGAACACAGAGGGAGACTGCAGGTGTCCATAGTAACCCACATAATCTGCCTAAGACAGCCTGTAAGGCAGTGTCTTTTAGTCCAGATGTTCTGTCTCAGGTTTTAGCTGGTATGGTCCTTTATACTTCTGGGAAGCTTCAGGGAATGTTAGATGAGTAGGATGTAAGTAGTCACAGAGGACGATGACTATGGGCAGGGGAGAGTGTAACCAGGTGGTTTAGACAGTAATGTAAAAGCTAAAGGAAAAACCCCTGTGCTTGCATTCGTTAATTAAATGCCTTTTTTATGCATTAAGAAATGCATGAAAAAAAGGACGCTGCCCCTTTAAGACAATTACGAGACTCAGTGAGTGTGGAGCGCATGCATGGCAGAGATGCAGAAAATGCTGGGGAAAAAAAAGCATGAGTCAGGCGAAACTTTGCTCCTATAGTTTTGTTTATTAAACGGCAAAACTTTAGAGAGAAATAAGATAAAGGAGTTTTTTTTCCCGTTCAGCGCTGGTTGGATATTGTGAGCAGGTGCTTTGGGTATCCAGGGAGAGCGCGTAAGTGTATTTAAAATATTGCTATAAAATGCGCTAAGTGGCCTTATTAGCATGACCAAGGCTAATGTCAGTTAATATTGTATGCAGAGGGGAGAAGGTTCTGGAAGAGTTCCATGTATTTCTGCAGTACAAGGATAATTGTAAGTTTCTTTTATTTGTACTTAATGCCATTGTTAATGTAAATGTTTTATTTACTGGGTTCAAGTCATATGTTGCATGTGTACATAATCGATGTGATGAGCAAATTGACATGTGTGCGTTAGCAGTTCCTAATTGTTATTTTCTTTATTTAGGAGGCTGCTACCGTTGTCTTTAGAGGGTTAAATTCATTTGTGGAAGTTTAGCCATAAGCCTAGAGGTTTTAAAAATTACACTGTATACACCCAATGGGTGTTTGATTTATTTTATAGATTTTTGCTGTTTGTTTATTTTGTTTGTTTACTTGTTCATTGCTAAGAGCTCATAAGGCTAATATCTTTAATGCTGTATTTTCTTTTATAAGATGCAGTCAGGAATAAAAGATCTCCACATAAAAATAATTGCTTGTGTGATTGCCCCTTTATCCTAAGCACGCTAACGTAGGGCCACATATGGTTAAATCTTTAACTACCAGGACAGCCTAATAGCTCTATACTTTACTGCAACCGTAACTAAATTGACCATAATATGAACTTTCTTCGAGAAAAGATCCGTTGGTTTTCCTTGTTTCTTCGCGCCACTTCTGATCCAAGGGAGCATGCGCATAGCTTACCTGGCTTCGTGGAGTAAGCTTAACTTGAGTTTGCCATTTTTTCAGTAGTTCATTAAATGACTAAATACAAAGTAAATAATGCTTGGGAATTTCCATTTGAGTTTACTCCATTTGAATACTATGTATTCAAGTGCAATAAATTACAACAAAACCTCAAATAGCTTATTGAATTAAACGTAACATTTTCAAATAAAAAGGCAAAATAGAATTTGTTTGTAAAATTAAATTATACCATCTTTATTTACAATCACAAAATTTTTTTTTTTTTACAGTGTACATTAAAGAAGAACCATATATGTGTACTACAGAGCATTAACATGTTTTATGGAGAAGAAGATAACTAGTTGCCTATAAGTATTTTAATGGTGCAAAAAGTCAAACTTCAGAGGCATGTCATCAGTAACCTTAATTGGAATGTAAATGTACATCCAAGTTTAGCTGCAGGAAACTGTGAGGGCAACATACAAGAAAATTTGTCTAACAAAGGCAGGCTTAGTAACAATTACCCGTGTATGGTTGTCTACAATAAACATGAGTGCTGTCAGAATGAATGATTAATCCAAGTGATTAATAAAAAATAAAATATATAAATAAATATTGTAACGCTCAGATTTAGTTTTAGAGCTAATTACAAAAAAATCTGGGTCTTAAATCTAAATACGGGCAGATAACTCTTACTTCCGGTATTGCGCAACCTTCGCGGAGCAAGGAAAGACGCACGCCAACAACTACCAAACCAAACCACAGTGTATTATGTGCAAAAGAAAAGATATACAAACAAACAAATAAAGTGCAACTACAAAAGAATATATACAAAATATCTACAACTATAAACAATGTCAGTAATGTATGCGTGTGCGCGTATGTATTGATTGTCCAAGTCCGTGCTATTGTAGGAGTGAGATGGTGTACGGGAGAGATGGCTCGATCTCACCAGGAAAAGATGGTAAATCCGGGAGAACGAGGAAACGGAATGAGAAGGGTACTGAATGAAAATCCGGAAAAGTAATCCACAGAATGTCCACCCAGGCCCTCTCTCTCTCATCAAGAATGCAGCGCGCGGTCTCATCTCTCGGTCCCGAGTACTATGCCGGTTCCGGCTTTATACCGGGACACGTGACCCGATAGGTCATCAGGGTTCCCTCGCGGCACAACTGTGCATGCGCGCAAGAGCATAACCCCCGGAACCAAACCACCGTTGTCATGGGGACAAAAATAACCGAATGGGCATGTTTTCTGGTGCAGGTGAGCAACATTAGCTCTTTCTTCATTCCCCTGCTATTTAACTGACCATTTATGTGGCCACGCTACAATATATTATATATACACACACACACACACACACACACACACATACATATATATATATATATATATATATATATATATATATATATATATATATATATATATATATATATACATACACACACACACACAGAGGTCCTTCTCAAAAAATTTGCATATTGTGAGGGATTTTGGGTTTTCATGAGCTGTATGCCACAATCATCAATATTAAACAATAAAAGGCTTGAACTACTTCAGTTGTGTGTAATGAATCTAAAATATCTGAAAGTCTAATGTTTATCAGTGCATTACAGAAAATAATGAACTTTATCACAATATGCTAATTTTTTGAGAAGGACCTGTATGTGTGTATATATATATATATATATATATATATATATATATATATATATATATATATATATATATATATAGATGTCATTCCTGTTACCTTCCTGGTGCTGTTACCTTCCTCATTGGTGCTTGGTTGTGACATTTTGCTCGAATCTTCAGTCTCTATCACGAACATCGTCTACTTATCACAACCTTATCAACCGGAAATGCTATTTGTGTGTGACGCGATGTCATGTGCAGGTGCGATGGATCGCGTACCAACCAATAGGGTGTCGGAATGGTATGTTTATACTTCTCATCCAAACACAATCAATCAAATTCGCTCCATCCGGATGGCACGATTTATCCGGATGTTTTTTTTTTTTTTGTTTGTTTTTTGAATGACAAGCTGAAATAAAATAGGAGAAACGAGGCTATTTTTAAAATTTAAGGAGTAGAAAGTACAGATAATTGCATGAAAATGTAAGGAGTAGAAGTAAAAAGTCGGCTGAAAAATAATTACTCCAGTAAAGTATAGATACCCAAAATTTCTACATAAGTAAGGTAACGAAGTACTTCGTTACTTGACACCTCTGCCTTCTGGACATGAGTGAAATGGAGTGCTTTAGTTTTCTAAATTGGATTCTTCTCCACTGGTAAGGTAGGTTTTAACTTTTGTACTGTTTTTGAAACACGATTGGTTCTTACTATATACTGTAACTAGTTTTTGCTGTTTGGTAATGTTGATTGCAGTGTGACTTGAAGTAGGTCTAAAGCAATTTGTTCTCAGGTAATTAATCAAGAGTAGTTTCAGGCTTCCTTAAGGTGTGAATTATGGGCAGGGTTTAGCTACATATATTGAAGGTGTTAATAAGCATATCCTGCAACAAAGTTAGTCAAGAATCTAGATAGCTAGCGCATAGAGAATTGACTCAAACTCTTGTTTACCAAGAAATTACAAGTTTTATAGACAATTACCTCAGTCTAGCATGTGTCTTCAACCTATCTGTCAGTTCTCATAGACCAAGATGCTTTTATTCACACAGCAGAGGCAGATCTCCCAGAAACCTCATCTACCCTCCAGTACTGTCTCATTGCCCTGCACTGGTGGTAGGTGGGCTCTGGAACTACCAATATACTGTAAAGAAAGCAGATTTTATCCCTGCCCTAGCTACCCATTACTCTCTTGACTTTATGGCACTAACTGAGACCTGGATATCTCCTCAGAACTCAGCAACACCAGCTGCCCTATCCTCTGCCTATGTATTCTCTCACTCTCCACGAGAAACTGGCAGAGGTGGTGGTACGTGTCTCCTGTTGTCCAAGAGATGGTCCTTCTTGCCTCTCCCCCTGTCTCATCTCAGTTTTTCATCATTTGAATTTCATGCAGTTAAGGTAACCTCTCCAATTAACCTCCACATCTTGATTATTTACCGTCCTCCTGCCTCTCTAGGAAACTATCTAGATGAAATGGACATGCTTCTTAGTATTTTTCTTTCTGCTAACACTCCTCTGACTGTTCTAGGAGACTTCAACCTTCCATCTGACAAACTCCAATCCTCTTTCCTTCTCCCTCTCCTTAACTCCTTCTCTTTAACTCTAATCAGCTGCCCTCCCACACACACAGCAGGGAATTCTCTCTACCTCGTTTTTTGCCGCCCTTCCCCACGTCACAGATATCACTACTATTCCTCTTCATAAATCTGATCATTACCTGGTATCCTTCACCATAACCCGTCCTATTCTACGTAAACCCAACAACCACAATGTCTCTTTTACCCGCAGAAACCTTCACTCTGTCTCCCCTTCCTCTGTGTCTTCCTGCACCCTATCATCCCTCCCAGAACCAGACTCCTTCTCCTCTCTACCACTAGAGACTGCAACTGAAACTTTCCTGGCCTCATCCATAGATCTCCTTTGCCCGCTGTCATCTAAACCAAGGAAGACGTCTTGTCCTGCTCCTTGGCTATCTGATGTACTGCACAACAACAGGAGAGAATTAAGAACTGCAGAGAGAAGATGGAAGAAATTGCAACTTGATGCAGATCTCATCTCTTACCAGACTCTTCTCTCCAAATTCTCATGTGACGTGACTTCTGCCAAAACTACCTTCTTCAGAGAAAACCTGGAAGCCTCTGCACATGATCCTGGCAAATTCCACAACATCTTCTCCTCACTACTCAACCCACCGACTCCTCCTGCCCCTTCCTCTCTGACTGCTGATGATTTTGCCACATTCTACGATGGGAAGATTGCAGCATTCCGCCAGTCCTTCGCTCCCAACCAAACTCCTATGGCAGAACCTCAGGACCTTACCTTCCCTCCCTTAGCAGAATTCTCCAACCTGTCATCTGATGAGATTCAGCAGATTATCTCGTCATCTAACCCCATCACCTGTTCATTAGACCCAATCCCTTCCACAATGCTCCAGGCCATCTCACAAGACCTCCTTCCCTTCACCACAACCATCATAAACCATTCCATATCATCTGGTCATGTTCCAACTGCTTTTAGGAAGGCAAGGGGTATTCCCATTCTCAAGAAACCCTGCCTGGACCCATCAGAAGTTAACAACTATCGCCGGTATCACTTCTCTCTTTCCATTCCAAAATTCTTGAAAGGACTGTTTATAACCAAATGTCTCTTCATCTCTCACAGAACAAACTTAATGATCCCAACCAATCTGGATTCGAAGTGGCACATTCCACGGAGACTGCCCTTCTGTCAGTCACCGAGAAGCTCCATGCTGCTAGATCTGCTAAACTGTCATCTGTCCTCATCCTCCTGGACCTGTCAGCTTCATTTGACACGGTGAACCACAAGCTTCTATTATATACTCTTACAAGCCTTGGAATTTGTGGAACAGTGTGGCAATGGTTTGCTTCTTACCTAGAAGATAGGTCATATTAGGTAACATGGAGGGGATCTAGGGCAGTGGTGGCTCAATCGGTTAAGGCTGTGGGTTACTGGGTTACTGATCGGAAGGTCGGGGGTTCGAACCCCAGCATCGGCAAGTTGCCACTGTTGAGCCCTTGAGCAAGGCCCTTAACCCTATCTGCTCCAGGGGCGCTGTAAGCTGGCTGACCCTGCGCTCTGACCCCAGTTTCCTAATTGGGTTATGCGAAGAAGAAATTTCGCTGTGCTGTAAAAAGTACATGTGACAATAATTGAATATTCTTCTTCTTCTTCTTCTTCTACATCTGCCCCACGTAGACTCTCTACTGGTGTCCCACAGGGCTCAGTACTTGGTCCTCTTTTGTTCTCCCTCTACACCCAGTCTCTTGGTAAGGTCATATCATCGCATGGATTTTCATACCATTGTTATGCAGATGACACCCAACTTACTCTCTCCTTTCCTCCCTCTGACACTCAGGTTTCCACCCAGATCTCAGCATGTCTGGCAGACATCTCATCCTGGATGGCTGCTCATCAGCTGAAGCTCAATCTCTGTAAAACCGAACTGTCGTTTATCCCTTGTGACTCATCCCCATGTCAAGACCTTGTGATATCCCTGGACAACAACCAAATCACTCCTCCAGCCACCGCCCGCAATCTTGGAGTAACCATGGACAATTCATCCAGCCTCTTTTCTGTTAGGTAGTGGAATGAACTTCCTCTAGATGTCCGTACAGCAGAGACTTTGACTATCTTTAAATGTCGATTTAAGACGCATCTGTTTCTCCAGTACTTGGACTAACCCCCCCCCCCCCCCCGCTCAAAAAAAAAAAGGAATAAACAAAAAAAAAAAACTCTTCCCAGTTGTGTTGGACTAATGGCACTTAGTTATTAACCTAGTTAACCCAGTGTAAGTATGTATCCAATTATTCATTCATTCATTCATTTTCTATACCGCTTAATCCTGTGTTCAGGGTCGCGGGGGACCTGGAACCTATCCCAGGAGACTTCGGCCGCTAGGCGGGGTACACCCTGGACAGGGTGCCAATCCATCGCAGGGCCACACACACACACACACACACACACACACACTACGGGCAATTTAGGAATGCCAATTAGCCTAACCTGCATATCTTTGGACTGTGGGAGGAAACCGGAGTACCCGGAGGAAACCCACCAAGCACGGGGAAAACATGCAAACTCCATGCACACAGAGACGGGAATCGAGCCTGGCCGGGGAATCGGACCCAGACCCTGGAGGTGCAAGGCGACAGTGCTAACCACTACACCACCGCGCCACCGTGTATCCAATTATGTAAACTTTAAAGCACTTTTTGTAAGTCGGTCTGGATAAGAGCGTCTGCCAAATGCCTAAAATAAATGGTGGGTTCGTTGGATATTAACAGTAGGCAGTCGGTTAGAACTGATGCTTTCTTAATTGAAGAGAAGCACTCAGTGGGGTTGAACGAGATCTTATTTACTGAAGTCTTTGCAGGGATGCATGCGTGTGGTTTCTGAATGAATTAAACAAGAAAAATAGACTTAAGTGTGAATAAAATATTGCCAAGGAAACACACAATATAACAACACTATGTTCCTATATAACATAGGCGCTTATGCTTTATATAACCACCAGAGTATCGGCACATAAATGCGGCATAGCGCTCGATAAACCTGTATGCACATGTACTATAGGCAATAGCAGCCATGGCATATTGCGCATGCACACACAATAACTAAGTGGAAATGTCATTATCAACTATGTACAGCATATGCATGTAAACATCTTACAGGCATGAATCAGCAATACTAGCAAATGCACTGAGTTGAGCAGGTAATACAGGTAGTGCTATGTTACCCAGTTACTACTAATCAGTGTCAGAATAGCAGCCGATCGCTCAACACTAACAGGAAATAGAAAGCGATCACTTACTTCCCAGGTACGCACACTGTAACCCAGTATAAACAGTTACCTCTGTTTACACCTCTTCTCGTTACGTCGGCCAATCTTAATGAGGAAGGGTCCAAAACAGTCCATGCCATTCGGGCAGAAAGCTTGACGGAAGTATCCATGTCTAGTGAGGGGTAGATCAGCCATGAGAGGAATTTCTGGGTGGCCTTTCCACTTCCTACACTCTGTACATTGGTGCTGGTGTCGACGGACGGCTTCCCGCCCTCTAAGTATCCAGTATGTCCTTCGAATTTCTGCAAATAATCACTCAGTACCTGGATGGTGCAGCCTCTCACCATAGTCCTTTATGATTAGTACAGTGATTGGATGTCGGGGGTCGAGGATGAATGGGTGAACAGCATCCTCTTCCATTACCTCACAGTGGCATAGACGTAGTCCTACCCTGATAAGTCCGATAATAGCATCAAGCTCTGAGGAAAGTGTTATCAATCTACTCATGGATGATATAGGTTTCCTCGCTGTCAGACAACTCATATCGTCAGGAAGGGACTCGTTTTGAGCTTGGCGGAGGACTATATTACAAACGTCCCTCTTGATATCAGCACTGGAGGCATAGGCCGCCCCGTGAGGCTCCTGTCCACAAGCATCTAGGCACTCTGCCAGCGTTTCATAGTGCTGCAGCTTAGCTGAGGCTGTAGTCACTAACCCGGAAAAGGATGAGGGCCTTAATTCGCAGCTTGGTTCTCCAGACGATAAAGTAGGCTGCTCAGGCCAACTACTTGGGGGTAATACAAGGAATGCCGGCCCTTGGCGCCACTGGCTACCGGTGGGGAGTTCCCACAGAGGCTTGCCGAGAGTGATGTCGTCTGCTGGATTGTCTGCAGATCTGACATAGCGCCAGACAGCGGATGCTGTCATCTCCTGTATGTTCACTACTCTCATTCCCACAAATACCTTGTAACGACATGAGCTGGATGTCAGCCACTTGAGCACAGTGGTAGAGTCAGACCAAGACCAAGTGTAGTGGAGCGAATGGGAATGGGGAACTCTGCGGTCAGAAGCTGGGATAGTTGCGCTCCCCTACGGGTGGCACATAACTTTAGACGTATGGATTGTTGCTTGCATGGGGCAATGCATGACCTAGCGGCGATGAAGGCCACTTCGACCTGGCCCTCGTTGTACTTTGCTTGCAGGTAGGCCACAGAGCCATACGGCTGCTCCAAGGCGTCACAATACGTGGATATCGTAGTTGCATGGTTGGTGGGCTTCTTATGAGTGAGAGTAGCACCTGGGTAGAGATACCTCCTCTAATCCACTTAGCTCCTGTTCCCATTCCTGCCATGATGCAAGCAGATCCTTTGGCAACTGTGGGTCGCCCCAGTCGCGCGTTTTGTCCCACAGGAGCTGTACCAGAATCTTAGCCCAAATGGTGTAAGGGATAAGATAGTCAAGGGGATCATATTGGCTCACTAACACTCAGTAGATCTGACACATAGTTACTGGGGAGGAGCGTTTGGCTTGATGCTTATAACGGAGTGTGTCGGACTGACCGTGCCACTGCAGTCCGAGTGTGGACTCATGGGCGTTGTCCTTGACTGAGCCAGAGGTCACAGGTATTGGATCTGGATTCAGTGGGGAGGTGAGTAATCACTGACGGACAATTACTGGCCCATTGTCGAAGCTCAAAGCCTCCAGTGACCAGAAGTCACTATTGTAGGTCTTTAGCCTCTTGGAGGGAGGGGAGACTGTGCAAGCATTGTCAACATAAAATGATCTCTCAATTCCCTCCCTGCATGATCTCTCAATTATCTCCCAGCTGAGTGTGATCCATCACGTGTCTCTGCAGGGCATACAGTTGTTACAAAATCGGAGCGTCGTATTTAACGTCGCCGCCGCATTACGGCATGTGCATTTGCTGTGCATTTGCTTGCTTTTACCACTGAGTGGCGCTATATAACTACAGACTGACGCCTCATGCCTTACATTCTCTGTCTCATTAATGAGACGTGTCCCATTAAATAATACACGTAGTAGCCGATAACATCAAGTGAAACACTGTAGTTGATCGAATTCATAATCACAGTACTATAATTACAGTACAAATGTAGAATTCAAATTAAATCAAATCTTATTAAGATCAAATTTAAGCACAATAAATATTAACACAGTGAGCCTTTAGATTTTATCACGTGTAATTAGAAAAGAAGTGTGTATGGTTTTATTTAAATATAATTTTCTAAACCAATAAGATAAAAATAACACCAACTTATTATTATAACAGGCTTACTTCGTCACTTATCCAGAGCTTGCTTTATTAACCTTGCCTTATTTAAGGTTACTTGGGTGCATTACCTTTAAGTGCTCGCTTGGTGTAGCATTTAGCGCACACGGTCAGTGATACATAAAGCGCCGGTTCGAATCCCGAGGGATGATGTTTTAAATTTTTTTATTTTAATTAAAACAAAATTAAAATAAAAAAAAAAATGTTATTTTGATTTTGTTTCAGCATACTATAGAAAAAACAGCAAACTCGCACGCAACCAGTTTGTATTCTTTAAATTTAGGGGAGTGACGGCTCGGTCTGCTGCTGCTGCGTGTGTGTGTGTGTGTGTGTGTGTGTGTGTCTCATTATACTGATGAAAAGTGGTGGCCATCTGCCGTACCGGGAGTTTTGATTTACGACAGCTGTTTACGGCAGTGTAGTCCAGTGCGGGAGATGCATTGTGGGTAATGAGGTCCGGTGTTACATCTGTTACATTTTTGATAACAATAGTTTTTTTACAAACATTTCTAAACCAATAAGATCAAATGACACCAAGTTTAAAATAGATAAAATACACGTGCAAATAGTATAATTGTATAACAGGCTTACTTCGTTACTTATTTAACGCTTGCTTTCAAAGAAGTCGAGTGGCTTATTAACATCACGGAGGTGTGTTGTGTCTTAGTGCCTGGTTGGTGTAGCGGTTAGAGTGCTCGGTCAGGGATTTACAAAGCGTCGGTTCGAATCCTGGATGATGCTGTTTTAAAAAATTGTTCTATTTTAATTTTACTCAGCAAACAAACAGCAAACAAAAAAAATTATTATTCAGAGCACGATATACAACCGTAATGAGTCCCGTAACCGGCTTATACAGCTGGCATGTGACCAACGTATTTAACCGTGATGAGTCCATAAAATCAGTAGCAGCTAATAATTACTAATTACTTTAGTTAATGCTGCTACTGATTTTATTCCAGCTTACCTGTCCAGGTTGATTGCGATTCTTTTTAAAATATTGTCTCAGTTTTATATGTTGTTCGTCTTGATGTTTGTCTTCTTTTCACTTGGCAACACTCGAATGCAAATTATTCACCGTGAATCAGCTGTTCTCACCTATCCATTCAGAGAAACTGAATGAGCTGAAATGAGCCTTTGTTTCACGACCGCGACACCCCTCTCTCTCACGCACATACAGTACAGAGTAGACCAAATCATTACAGTACATACTTTATCCAACGAACATGAAAAATATCCACATAATGATGAGTTAAGAAGCATTGCTTAATTTTCGTTTAGACAGACTGTTTGTATCTGATTATTGGTATTATTAAAGAACAGCAGCACAAACAACAACACAAGGGCTTGTACAGCAAGACACATTTTTATTATTTTGCAAAGAGTTAAATTTGTAACAGTAAAAGGCATCCGAATTTAAATATATAAATTACTAGAAACAAATTGAGCACACTATCAGAATAAAAAATAGAACAAATTAAATGTTTTTTACACATACACAAGGAGGATAATGATACCGAGTTTATATTAAAATAACAAATATTGTAATATTGTTTTTGTGTTATTATAAATAATGAAATGCAGTAGGCTGTTATGGTCATCATAATTTTCTTTAATAAATAAGAGAAAACATTGTAAGCTGTGGCTGGAGACATCGTTTCTGCAGTACTCCTGGTCGGTGTTAGAAAGTCTGGGGTTGGGGTGTGTGCACAGTTCAACCGTGTACTAAGTGCACCTGCGTGTGCCTCTTTGCAGACTATTTTTTTGTTTATTTGTATATGTATGTTATTAATATTACTTTTTTAGAGATTGTATGTGCGTGCACGGAGAGTATGTGTTGATAAGTGTATGTGGATAAGTTGATAAGTGTATCAGAAAGCATTAAAATGTTCATTTGAATTAAAATGACACACACACGTCTGTATATACAGTATATCAATTACATATATATCAATTTCATTAGTTCGTTCATTCTATTTGAAGCTTCGGATGTTTTTTTTTGTTTTGGTTTGGTTAGATTAGTTCTGAACTCGCTTCCGTGAAACTATCGCTAAAACAATGTACTGAGCCCTCCTGAGGATATAAAGCTTTATTATTGTGTTTGGATAAATAATCAGGGCCCGGTTTCTCGAAAGCTTCTTATCTCTAAGTAGTTCTTAAGTCGTACCTTAACCTCTCTCTTAACTTAATGGCGCATTTCCCGAAACGTTCTTACGCTAAGTATCTCTTAGCTACGTCAGACGTTCGTAAGGTTGGTCTGGACCAACCTTAACTCATACTTAGCGTAGTTTCAGCTCTAGACGCTAGTCGCCGCCACTGAGCAGCAGTCTTTATAAATCAGCGGTGTATGCAAACACATTATGGCACGTTATCAAAGTCGTATTAATGATGGAATATACTGTAGACCTGTTTAAGAATTTTATTTTATTTGATATCAGAACTAATAGAGTGACTTTTAATTAGCCTATTTCATAATGTGACTAATGCATTAAAATTGCCAATCACAATTAATATTAAACAGGTGGTGAACAATTAGGCAGCGATACAGCGTGGTGTTGTGTTAAACTGAAGACGGCGCGGTCCGTGGAGCCGTGTGAGTCATGTACATGTTTCCTTTAGACAAACCTTCAGCCCTTTTCATATTTTCCCCGTGGTCGTTATTAAAAATATATATATAATTAAAAGTTTTGCCTTCCAGGGCAACAGATTATGGAGCTTCTTGAGCTGCTCAGACCTGCGCGTGCAAGACCAACGCGTCGTACTTACTGTACTTACTGTACTGTACACTCCCCGTCCCGATGTCCAGCTGCTCGCTGCTTTTTGTTTAAAATATGTTTCATTGATCATTAGCCATTATCCATGACTTTATGAGTTTTTCTTTTGACACGTTTTATTTTTATGAAATTTGATTTAGTTAAATGAGAAAATAACCTTGGGAGATTCAAACCCCGCATCCATTCATGTTTCTGGGTGATTGTAATGTTTAATACCCCTACAGTATTCACTTATGCGGTGTGACTCGGTGTGAGATGCGGTGTGTTATACCCCTATCTCACCTGCACGGGCTCGCGCTGTGGCCGTAGGCTTGATCATGATTCACCCCGAGTTTTTGCGCTGTGGTTACGTTTCCATCTTTCCGCGTGAAAAATTCAACGTTTAATTTTTTGCTGGTCCTCGCGGAAGCTTGCAGACTTTGTAGAACTTCGCGGAACGTTAAAGGAACGTGGTGGGCAATCGCGGCAGCTCACGGAGATGAGTCCGGCCACACAGGTGAGAGAGGGGTATTAGGCACCACACAGGTGAGAGAGGGGTATTAGGCACCACACAGGTGAGAGAGGGGTATTAGGCACCACACAGGTGAGAGAGGGGTATTAGGCACCACACAGGTGAGAGAGGGGTATTAGACACCGTGATCTGCCTCGAGTGACTGGCGCCCGACGGTCCGCGAAGATCTACAAGGTCCGCGAGCTTCCACATGTTAAACATGTTTATTTTTTTTGCGTGGTAAAATGGAAACGTAATAACAGCACCAAAACTCGCGCCGAATCATAATGAACCGCACTTACGGCCCCGCGTGTGAGATAGGGGTATTAAACCTCCACCCTGTCATCTCATCGTATTCATTCCATAAGTGCGCTATACAACCCCAACAACTGACACTTCACATTGTTTCTGAAGCTGGTGAAGAGTGTTATCAGCTGTTTGTCCATCAACTATGATTGGATACCCGGTTCGTTTCACTGCCACAGGTTACATGAAAATATTATATATTATATTATTATATTAATTAATATTAATTTATATATTTGTCCATTATGACATGTTATTGTTAAGTTAACACATGTCGAAATAAACGCTATTAAAAGAATTTAGTGCAATGTTTAATTTGCATAGAAAGTGCCGTCTTTCTTAACACTGTCATGCAAAAGGAGTGAAAAATCGATTCCAGAGCCACCGATGTCCGCTAATTCAGGACCTTCACTGTAGACAGCGCCGCGTAACGTCGGACGTAAGAGGCAGCGACTTAAGAAGACTCCTAAGAGACAGTTCGAGAAATACACTTAGAAAAGTTATCACTTAACGTAAGATATATCTTAAGAGTCTTCTTAGCGCGCGAATAGTGTGCGTTATCGAGAAACCGGGCCCTGATCTACCACAGCAGGTAATAAACTATGGTGTGTCATAACCGAAGCAAACACCACGATTATGCCTCGTTTCGTTTGACAGGAACGTGGTTCACTTGGCCGCGGTGTATTATAAACCTGTGGAATGTTTCACTGTTTATGTTCACATAAGAGGAATAAAAGCGAGTGAAATGTGGAAATGATGAGGACTAAACGAATGATTTCGGTAACTCCACTGAGTGTAACATCTGCATAGTGACACTGAACATCTTCACTTTTCCGTTTACCTCTGAAAAAAAAGCTGTATTTAGTTTGTTTTTATAACAGTAGAAGAAGTATGCGCGCGCACGCACACACATAGACACACACACACACACACACACACAGACACACCTCCCTTGAGCCCTGCGTCTGTCGGATTTCAGCGGTCACGGGGTGGAAAGACTTTGAAGCAGTTTATATATGAATCTAAGCTTGAACTTATCAGCATTGTAAATATATAATACTTTTCAAATAAAATCGCTATTACTTTGACCCTGAAGTTTAGTTTAGCACACACAAAAAACAGAAAAGTAATTTCTGGTAAATCAACGGAATGTGTAGTTTATTTACAGTAATTCATTAAAAAATGAATATACATTGTACAGTACACGGTAAACACGGGAAAGATTACAAAATGAAAAAACAAACAGTGTCTACTTTATAAACAGCTTAGTATGTGTGTCGAGATGCTGAAATCCCTTGCATGTTTTTGCTTCCAAGTGGAGAGATATTTGACCGATAGCCTAGAACAAAAGATCTATAGGTGTGATCACAACCCCCTCCGACCGACCGTGCCATCAATCACTGACCACCTCAGAAGTTTCCTCCAATGTATGGCTGCAATACTTGTTTTGCAAGTATTTTTAACACCATTCAAAGGCTTACAAGTTCCATTAAACATATAATGATGTCTCCACATGTTAATATATTCCTAAAATTTATATATTACAAGTTGATAAACTGATCTGCGGTAGCGGAAAAATCCGCACGCGCACTCACACACAGACACACACACACACACACACACACACACACACCTCCCTTGAGCCCTCGGTAAACATCCAAGCACTGAGGCACGCAAATCCCCTGACCACAATAAGGTGGCAATCCCTCAGGGGGAAGATGAAAAATACAAATTAAATAAATAAAACAAAATAAAATATCCTTAATCCAGATTTTATCAATCAACGACATAATATTGATCTTAGCTGGATGGTCTAATTCTCAAAACCGTTTAACCTAAAGAAAAACTTAACACACTATAACTAGAATATAAAACTGAAAGGTTGTCTTATGTATAATAAAAAAAACCTCATAACTCAAAAAGATCATATTATGTTTTTATATATTTTTTTAGATTTTTTTTTATAGTAACTGAACAGCTCTCTTCTCTCCAATCCACTCCTAAACCACAGTCTCCTATTTCTCTGTGCGTGCTCTGGAGACTGTGAATGAATACACGCAGCGGAGGTTTTGTAAACTGTAGAGATACAATAATTTTACTGCTGGAAAATCAGCATTTTATCTAATTTGAAATATAAACCTAATATTATCTGTTACTTAATATATTTTCTTTTGATGATGACCATAACAGCCTACTGCATTTCATTATTTATAATAACACAAAAACAATATTACAATATTTGATATTTTAATATAAACTCGGTATCATTATCCTCCTTGTGTATGTGTAAAATACATTTGATTTGTTCTATTTTTTATTCTGATAGTGTGCTCAATTTGTTTCTAGTAATTTATATATTTAAATTCGGATGCCTTTTACTGTTACAAATTTAACTCTTTGCAAAATAATAAAAATGTGTCTTGCTGTACAAGCCCTTGTGTTGTTGTTTGTGCTGCTGTTCTTTAATAATACCAATAATCAGATACAAACAGTCTGTCTAAACGAAAATTAAGCAATGCTTCTTAACTCATCATTATGTGGATATTTTTCATGTTCGTTGGATAAAGTATGTACTGTAATGATTTGGTCTACTCTGTACTGTATGTGCGTGAGAGAGAGGGGTGTCGCGGTCGTGAAACAAAGGCTCATTTCAGCTCATTCAGTTTCTCTGAATGGATAGGTGAGAACAGCTGATTCACGGTGAATAATTTGCATTTGAGTGTTGCCAAGTGAAAAGAAGACAAACATCAAGACGAACAACATATAAAACTGAGACAATATTTTAAAAAGAATCGCAATCAACCTGGACAGGTAAGCTGGAATAAAATCAGTAGCAGCATTAACTAAAGTAATTAGTAATTATTAGCTGCTACTGATTTTATGGACTCATCACGGTTAAATACGTTGGTCACATGCCAGCTGTATAAGCCGGTTAAGGGACTCATTACGGTTGCATATCGTGCTCTGAATAATAATTTTATTTGTTTGCTGTTTGTTTGCTGAGTAAAATTAAAATAGAAAAAATTTTTAAAACAGCATCATCCAGGATTCGAACCGACGCTTTGTAAATCCCTGACCGACCGCTCTAACCGCTACACCAACCAGGCACTAAGAGACAACACACCTCCGTGACGTTAATAAGCCACTCGACTTCTTTGAAAGCAAGCGTTAAATAAGTAACGAAGTAAGCCTGTTATACAATTATACTATTTGCACGTGTATTTTATCTGTTTTAAACTTGGTGTCATTTGATCTTATTGGTTTAGAAATGTTTGTAAAAAAACTATTGTTATCAAAAATGTAACAGATGTAACACCGGACCTCATTACCCACAATGCATCTCCCGCACTGGACTACACTGCCGTAAACAGCTGTCGTAAATCAAAACTCCCGGTACGGCAGATGGCCACCACTTTTCATCAGTATAATGACACACACACACACGCAGCAGCAGCAGACCGAGCCGTCACTCCCCTAAATTTAAAGAATACAAACTGGTTGCGTGCGAGTTTGCTGTTTTTTCTATAGTATGCTGAAGCAAAATCAAAATACAACAATTTTTTTTATTTTAATTTTGCTATAATTAAAATAAAAAAATTTAAAACATCATCCCTCGGGATTCGAACCACCGCTTTATGTATCACTGACCGTGTGCTCTAACCACTACACCAAGTGATCAGTTAAAGAAAGTGCACCCAAGTAACGTTAAATAAGGCAAGGTTAATAAAGCAAGCTCTGGATAAGTGACGAAGTAAGCTTGTTATAATAATAACTTGGTGTTATTTGATCTTATTGGTTTATAAATTTATATTTAAATAAATAGTAAACTTGGCCGATTTCGTTATAATTTTGTTTGATGAGTGGGGCTTGAAAATTCTCTTGAAAAATATGGTCATTTATTTCAGTTAATAAATCTACTATAATTTTTTTTAAACTCATTATTGTACAGTACACATTAATAGCTCTGGTTCAGATTTTTCATGTTTGTTGTGGAAAGTACCATCACTGTTGTATTTACTGCGATGAATGAAAATGTCACTTTGCGCCACCTGGCGGCCATTTTACGAATGACTTTGAAATGCAACTGATTTATTTTGGCCGCTGTTGCCTTTAAACGGCGGTATACGCGGCGAGATCGCCATTCCAATTTTGTAACCACTGTATGTGGCACAGCAAGGACTGCACGTGGTGCCAAAGTGTCATGCCACTCGTACACATCTGGGGGTCTTTCAGTCATCAGATCTCGCCACTGAAAACGGAGCAAGGGCATGTCACCGGGAAGCAGCCTCACCTGGTGAAACATACCACGGATATCACTGCTTACAGAGACAGGGTGCTCTAGGAAGCGGAGCAGGACTCCTAGCAGTGATGTTCCTAGTGTAAGTCCTAGAAGAAGGAACTCATTAATTTTTTTCTTTTTTATTTACCTTTATTTAACCAGGCAAGACAGATTAAGAACAGGTTTCTTATTTACAACTGTGGCCTGGCTATGGCCTTCAAACCATAAAGGAACAGTTATAGATGACCTGGTTCTTGTTATTGTGCTGCACCATATGGTGGGGAATATACCATGACTCTGTATAGCTATCCACCTCGCTTGATCTCAGCTTGGCCATATTTCTCTGGGTTCTTAAGGAGTCTCTTCTCGATGCCCCTGAGGTGAGGTAGAACAGCTTGCTTGGGCATAGTCAAGGGTGGCATACACTGCATACGAAGAAGTGGTGTGGCGTACCGCATCGTACCTTCTACTTCCACCGTCCTCTCCTGCAGAAGCCTGATGGCTTGTTGATCTAATTTGGATCGCGTCGCTACCTTCTCACTGCGGTAGGGAATCACATCCATCTCCCATAATCTCTCAACATGAGCAAACAAGTCCGCGTTGTGGGGGGCGGACATGAAGAAACACTGTTCGCTGATCTCACGACGAACCTCATGAGAAGGACCTTGAAGGGTAGATTCGAGGGGGGTTTTAACTGCTGCCGGACCTCCTGGTTGGCCTAACCCAGTGGTTCTCAAACTTTTTCTGTCATTCCCCACTTAAGGGGGTGAGCGAATTTTCAAGCCCCACTTGTCAACAAAATAATAACGAAATCGGCCAAGTTTACTGTTTATTGAAATATCAATTTCTAAACCAATAAGATCAAACACCACCAAGTTCAAAACAGATAAAATACACGTGCAATTGTTATAAAAGGCTTACGTTGGCACTTACTGTATCTTTGCATAATTGACCCCATGTTAATTAGCTGCTCAGCAATCGTTTGTAGTTTTTTTTGCTCTGGCATAAAGCCATTTGTGCTTTGCTGTCCACTGATTCAGATTTTACCATGCGATTATCCTGCTGTCTGTATTCTGCCAGCTTTCTTTGAAAGAAGTCAAGTGGCTTATTAACGTGACTGGAGTGTGTTGTCTCTAAGTGTCTTCCTAATTTGTTGGGTCTCATGCGGTCTGCTGCCATCGGTGTAAGACACAAAACACACACGGGTCTCTCCTCTGCCCCCACCATCCCCACCATGAATCCAAGGTCAAGATCGGCTTCATTAGAGGTGGGCGATATAACCAAAATCTTCTATCATGGTGGAAGCAATTTTCTACCTCGATAACGATATATATCACAATATAGCAATTTGTATGTGAAAATGCATAAATAAAAATTAAAACACAAAAACTGTTTTACATAATGTAGTTTTATTTAAACTGTGAATTGCTGGGGTTTGCTGCATTTTTATTTATTTTTACTTTGGCCATATTCGTTTGGATGCTTGGATTTCAGATGATAGAAAAGGTTTGACGTGTTTCCACCACTTGTTAAAACAGTGCACTTGCGTACCTTGCAAATCACGTTCGTCTCATTCGTATCACTTTTCTTATATCCAAACCAATTCCACACCACAGACGATGCACCTTTTTTCTTTACAATCTCCTCGTTGTTGGTTTCGTCACATGTAAGCAAACTCACTGCTGCTGCACCGTCTTCCTCCATTGTCGAAGTTTACAGTATGTGAAGCCAAACACATCAAAAGTGGGAAGAAACCGTGGCACCCGATTGAACCAAATATCTGATTGAACCAAATATCCAACTATCTGAATAGCGCAGTGATGATCTGGTTTATTTGCGCAGCCCGGTGGATCGCGCAGCGCCGCTCGAATCACAAACCTGCGCGACCCACTGTGTTTTTATTTTAAAACAATTTAAAATGTCAGGACTGTTTAATATTCTTTCCGCCTTGCCATGCCTGTTTTGTACGTCCGCATCCCAGCGGGGTAAAATGTATTTTGCTGGTCGGTGCGGTCTATTTCTGTCAGCGTTGCGCAGGTTTGTGATTCGAGCAGCGCTGCTCAAGTTGGCCCGACGTTAAACCATTATTGTTGCACTATATGGTTCCACTTTTTCTCCCGGCCCACAACTGATGTTATTTTAAATTTACTTATATTAATGATCCATTTATTTGTGTGTGATTGTTTAGTTTTTTCCTATTATTTCCACTAATTTCCTCCCGTTCATTGCGCCCCACCTGTCATGTCTGTATTCCCCACTAGTGGGGCGCGCCCCACACTTTGAGAACCACTGGCCTAACCGAACTGGTTCCACAGGCATGATGAGATGTCGACAATCTGTCCCGATCAGCAACAAGGGCTGCACCCTATCCATCGGCTGCAATGGAAGACCAGCTAGATCCGGGGTACTCGATAGGCGGACTCCGGTGCGCATCCGGACCCAAATACGGTTACCTCTGGACCGACGCCAAAACAAACATGCTAATTTAATCATAACCCAAATGAGTTCTCTATGAAGTGCGCGACTGTGTTTCCGCATGATATATCTTTGAGTCGTTTAGTGATGGGTCGTTCATGAACGATCCATTCTTTTTGAACGAATCTTTAATGTGACTCAGAAGAACGAGTCGTCTCCGAGAGTGATTCGTTCATTTTCTAATGGGCACGCATGCGCAAATCATTGCAAAACCTCCATAGGCTATGTATTGAATGGTTCTCAACGAATCGTCAAGTCCCGAGTTGTTCGGTCCTTTGTCACTCCCATAGACTTTGACTCTCATAGACGCTATGCGGTGCAGTAGATTCAAAAGAACGAACGACTCGTGGAAGATACAAGAGATGAGCTACTCATTCTGTTTATTATAATATGTCCTTAATATCCTAATGGCGTGCCCAAAGCTGGCCATTGATATAAGTTGATTTTGAAAACAGCGAATTTTAGATTGAGTGGACAGAAAAATATGCATTTGTGCTCCCCGTGGGAAGCAGAAAACCAATGTGCTTAATCTAGCAATCAAAAGTGGTCACCTTCTCACCTTCTGGACAAAGATGGTTACTGCAGCAGGTGTTCCTGTCCTGCAGAAAATGGCCCTTCAAATTCTCACAATGTTTTCCTCAACGTACTGTTATGAATCTGTCGTTTCAACTATGACCTTTCAAATTTATATTTGAGTACCCCTGAGCAAGATGTTTATATATCTGCTGTAGGGAAGCCACTGGATAGCTGTAAACGCACGCTGAATTAGGTATTTCTTCTGAGGTTGAGACACGGGTGATACTGTGAAGGAGACAGCCGCCCCATGAAGCATCTGCTGTTCCTGCCTCACTGTGCGCAAGATCAGGTTTTCTGGGGTGCGTTTCCCAAAAGCAACGTTAGCCAACTATGGTCCCAAGTTCTGTCGTTACCAACATAGTTCAACAATTTGGTGTTTCTCGAAACCAAAGTTCAAATGAACATTCGCAAACAGTGTCGAAAACTTACGTGGTTGGAACTACAGCCTTCGACCTGTGGTTAGAAGCATAGTTCCTTGTTAGTTTTCTGTGTCGACGTCATTGAGTTCGCCACGTCTGGGTGTGTTCTATTCACAGTTAACGACCCTACGCCCTATTAGTTTCTAAAAAAAATTCCCAACCACTTGATTTGGAAAACTTAATGTTTTGGTGCTCAGATATTAGATTATTAATTTTTCGGTTATTTTGATTACAAATTCACTTTGAAACGATATAGCAGCTGTACCATCGCAGTTATTCTCACTTCGATGTGCCCTACGAAAGCATTATTTATGCCGGTTGGAACACAGCCTTGGTTTCATTTGTGCAAAGAAAAGGTGAGTTTTCAAGTGAGTATCTTTGTTAAAACATACCCAAAGAGAAATTTCTCATAATATTTGTAGTAGTACGTTAGAGGTTTTCACTTATAATGAATGTTATCCGTACTGTTCACGTATTCAACATATACAGTGCAAAGTGTTAAGCACTAAGAAAATGTAAAAAAATTATACACTACCATAGTGTAAGCCTATTTAAAATTTTCCTCAATACAGTATATATTCAATGAATGTACCCAAATAAATCAACAACAATGGTATAAATAAGCATGTGGTTTTGTGTTGTGCTCTCAGAAGAAGTAGAATATGGACTATATAGGTTAAAAAAAATAATAATAATAAATAAATAAATCTACACAAGTTCATTCGAGATTCATTTAAACAAAATATACAGGATCCAAACTGTAAAAAAAAATAACTAACAGTTGTCTGACTTCTGCTCCTGCAGGATGCATTCTGCCTTGATGTGTGTTCAAAGGATCATCATCATCGTCATCAGAAGGGTCATCCTCCTCATCAGCACCAGAAAGACCCCCCTCTTCCTCATCAAAAAGCAGGACATTTTCTTTTACTGCAATGTTGTGGAGAATTGCAGTAACTACAATTACATAGCAGCTTTTGGAGTGGTTCAGTTTAAGTTTCAGGCCACTGGACTTGCTGATGCAGCAAAATTGTTGTTTCCACAGTCCTATAGCCCTCTCCACTGTAGAGCGAGTCCTTCCATGGGCCTGATTAAACCTTTCCTCTGCAATGGTGGCTGGATGCTGCACAGGTGTTATGAGGTATGGGTGAAGAGGATATCCACTGTCTCCTAACAGCCAGCTATCACCAAAGCCACCCTCTTCAGCCACCTGGCAAATTGCAGAATTGGCCCAAACAAAAGACTCATGTGTGCTCCCAGGCCATTTTGCAACAATGTCAGTAAACATCCCCTGGTTATTACATACTATTTGAACATTAATAGCTGGATAGCCCTTCCTGCAAATATATAATGGCTAGCCACTGGAATTAGGATGCCATCAATGATGCCAATCACTCTGGGGATGCTGGCAATGCTGTGAAACTGTCGATTGGCCTGCTGGATTTCTTCTGGTGTTTTGGGGAAAATCAGGATGTTCTTCATAAGCTGTAACAGCAAAGGTGTTACTGCTGTCACAGTTTTGCTGACCGAAGACTTGCTGAGACCTAGGCCATCACCCACCACCTCCATAAAACTTCCAATAGCATAAAAACGCAGTGTAGCTAACAACTGCACCGCTGGACTTAGGGCATTGATGCTGGACTTGATCCATCCAAGATTTGTTATATTAATTTGGTACAACATTATGCTATTAATGCATTAATGACCTTTTTGTTTTAAAATAGGCTGTTGTCATACTGTTTTTCCATAGTTATGCCATTCTTTAAAATGATCTGCATACTTAGAGAGTTTTGTGCCATGTTTGGCCTTATATTATCATTGATAAAACGTTTTTGAGAAATCTTACATAAATAGACAGACATACATAGACATTTTTGTTATGGTTTTAGTGTATCTGATGGTGGCTTACCACTGTAAAATAAAAGTTTGAATTCCATTCCATACACATGCTTCATAATTAGGCTTAGTCACATTATTCAGATATTTAATTATCTATTTATTCTGCATTTCAAATCAGCTAATGAATTCTTTGAACTGCTTTATCACTGCAAACTCGCACAGCTCAACCAGGGACCCATTTGCCAGACCCAGTCTGTTTCCACCTCCCACAACAAGGACAAGGGGTTGGATTTTGGGAGGCATGGTGGCCAACAATGTAGCTAAAAAAATAAATAATTAAAAAGAAGAAGATGAAGTGGATTACATCTGTGAATTTGTGAAACGAAAATACAGTTTCTAAAAGTTACAATGTTGTCAGCCATACATGATTTGACTTTACTTACTGAGCAATAAAGGAATAATGCCATTTGCACTTACTGTCAGGTGGTAAAAACATGGTTAAAGAGGGCTTGCTGGCCTGTTGTTCTTATTTGGCCCTCCTAAAAGCCATTATCTCCTGATGATGTCTGTCTTGCTGCTCCCTCAGGGCTGTCAATTCCTTCCTGATTGCCTGGAGTTCAGTTATTTTTTTTTTTTTCTCAGACTGAAACAGCCTTTCACTGCAGCCACAACGTCCCCTGTTTCTCCTTTGCCGGGAGATTAATGGCTGGTGTTCTGGGATATCAGGAGGACATTGCTCAGCACATGAGGAGGTCTCAGACTGAGGTGAATCAGGGGAAGGGAGCAATAGCCCAGGACCAGGACCCACTTCTGATATTATAAGGGCCAGACTGGAGGCCTGATGTTTGAGGCCTGGCTGATGCACATGCATCAATGCCTCCATGGATCCCTTTCAATGCTTCAGGCCCCAGGCTGGCCAAAACTTTTTCTTCCTCCTCATTCAGAGGAGGAACTGAATTGATACCCCCTCCAGTCTTTTTTCCTTCTCGTCTACGTGCTGCAGCTCTCCGTTTGGTCACACTTGCAAAGTCCCTCCACTTGTTTCTGACTTCCTCTGGGCTTCTCTCATACCCATTTCCAGAAGCATTAATTTTTTGTGCGATTTCATTCCAATTTTCAGAATTTGTAACGGTGTTTTTTTATTTGGAGAAACGCAAGATTTGATTGTTTGCCACCTCCTCCAAAAGAACTGCAAGCTCTTTTTTTAGTAAATTGTGGTTTCGTGTCATTTTTTCACGTCATATGTGCCTATGGCACTACTCCGCCATTGTATCGAAGAAGAAGATCATAACGACAGATCAAACCAACATGGTTCTAACGATGGATCTGAGACACAGGTACTAGTGACTAGTACGTGACTAGTTAGTTTCTTCAACGTTGCATCGTACAATGGTGGTTAAGCAAAGAGCTACATCGGTGTACGGGAAACGCACCCCTGGCCAGCCCTTGAGATTCAGCTGCTGAGCCGCAGCATGGAGGAGGATCGTCCTCTCGGATCCATCATGCAACACTGTTTCCATGGATGCATTTTTATTTGCAAGGATCACTTTACTAACTTTCAAGAGGACTCTGCGACTACCAACAGCACGTCCGCATGCAAATGTCTTTCGTCTTACTCACAAGAATTCTCCTTAGGTTCCGCCTCCGCACTGGTAATCCCCACTCGCATACATGATGATTACGGCCACACCGCCAACACCTATTATTCTTGCGGATCGATACCTCTTTCTGTTCTTTAGTCAGCTCCTTAAAGTTGGGGCATTCATTAAGGAAGGAACTAGCATTGTCACAATAAGTACAGTAGGCGCGCGACTTCTCTCGGTTCCTGAACAAGTTAGACTTGGGCTCTGGCGCGAGTGTTCTACATTCGCTGACAGCAGTGGGCTCCTCAGCACCCAACAGGATGCTCGTAGATCTGCCTGTGAGCTTGGTATCGTGACGGCCTTCCCTTCTCCTGATAGGTAAGGGTGGGGCATACGTGACTAATTTCGCATTGTCAGCTTGCACCTGAAGCTTGTATTCTAACCAGTTTGCAAAGGCAAGAAGGGTAGGGACTGTGATTCTAGACAGGTGAATGTATCTCTTAAAGCTGATCTGGAGTTCGTGGGGAAGCTTGCTTTGAAGTCTGGACACATGTGAACCGCATTCTTATTCCGCTGTTCTTTCTGAACCCAACTGCTCCAACATACTCACTAATGAGCGCATTCGAAGGGCGAAGAGTTTAAACGCTTTCACATCCCATGGCTTAAGATTGGGACCTTCCAGAACTTCAGTGATGCTTCGCAGGACCAGCTTGTGTGGCTGACCACACAAGCTTACCATACCATACATCTTCGTGAGAGCGTGCTTCGTTTCTGTATAGGGTCTCCCCGAGTTGCAGTAGGAGTCTGCCACTAACAAGGCCTCTTCTAGCTTTAGATGATCGGTCAGAATCTGATACTTGAAACGCTCACTCGCATCTTCTGGCAGAAGATTGTCTTGTGCCATCCGTAGTCTGGAAAACCGCCTGGGGTCGGCTGCTGTCAGGCTGGGAATAGTAGGCTTAGGTCCTCGATATAACTGCTCTTGGGCATGCGACACCTCCCTTCTAGCTGTCATCTGAGAATGTGAGGGTAGGCTGACGTCTCTCTCTCTGAGGCTTACAGTGTCTAGTACCAGTCGTCACATTGCTGTACTGTCCTGCTCTTTCAGACTGAGCTGTATAGGTACATGGCCTCTGAAGGAGTGTGTAATGACTCTCATTAGCATGCTGCATCCTGGGAGAAGGCGTAAGGTTCTCCATCTGTGTCAATGTGTCACATTGAACAAACTGTGGTGGAGGAACTTCAGCGTACGCTGCAGAATCTCTCCGACTACTGACGGATGGTGGTACGTGAGTGCGAGGGGCTGGTACAGGTGTCGCTGTGCGACGAGGGGTCTCCAACCTGGTGATGAATTGCTGGATTTCCCGCTTCAGCCAGCCGTTTTCTGCCTCAATCCCTCGTAGTGTAGACAGGATCTCTGGTAGAATGCGCCTGCACATCTCGAACCACATAGACTTTATATCAGACAACTGTTGAGTTTGAAGTACTCACTCTCCGGGCTCTGGTGAAACATCTCCAAATGGCCCTGGCCATGCATCTCGGACAACTAGCTCATCCGCATATGAGAGCGGACTCCTTGGAGATGATGATCTTGAGACATTCTCTGAAATGGGTGCAGCTGCTTCCATTCCAGCTTCATTCGGATGTATAACTGATGGCACTCTCCTCACAGAGTCAGTTCCTTGGACTTGATAATCTGCAAGATATGTGCGACCTTATTTGTCATCTGGGTCGGACAGCAGGAGGATCTGACTCATGATGGGATGTCATCTCTCTACTGTGATTCACTATCCGGCTCGAAGGACCACTTGAAATGGCCCCCCCTGTGACCCCCCGTACGTTGGATATTAACTTTAAGTGTGAAACACAGTAGGCAGTCGGTTAGAACTGAGTGAGATGCTTTCTTAATTGAAGAGAAGGGGTTGAATGAGATCTTATTTACTGAATGCTTTGCAGGGATACATGCGTGTGGTTTCTGAATGAATTAAACAAGATAAATAGACTTAAGTATGAATACAACAGTGCCAAGGAAACAACACACAATATAACACCATGTTCATATATAACATAGGCGCTTATGCTTTAAATAACCACCAGAGGGCAGTATCGGCACATAAATGCGGCATAGTGCCCGATAAACCCGTATGCACATGTACTACAGGCAATAACAGTCATGGCATATCGCGCACACAAACACAATAACCAAGTGGAAATGTCATTATCAACTATGTACAGCATATGCATATAAACATCTTACAGGCATTAATCAGCAATACTAGCAAATGCACTGAGTTGAGCAGGTAATACAGGTAGTGCTATGTTAACCAGTTACTACTAATCAGTGTCAGAATAAGTATTAAGTAATAAGCTTAAGTGTAAGCATTTCACTGCATATTATACTGTGTATGTGACAAATAAAATGTGAATTTGAATACCAGCCGATCGCTCAACACTAACAGGAAATAGAAAGCGATCACTTACTTCCCATGTACGCCAGAGGTGGAAAGAGTAATAAAATTTTGTACTCAAGTACAAGTACTGTTACTTCAGTGAAATTTTACTTAAGTACAAGTAAAGTTACCATTATAAAAATCTACTCAAGTAAAAGTAAAGAGTAGCTCATTAAAAAATTTACTCAGAGTAAAAGTTACCAAGTTACTTTTTTATTTATTTATTATTTTAACAGCGGGGGTGGGATGAGGCATTCTAGCGTAGTTCAAAAAAGATGAGCAGATATAAATCTCAAACTAGTTGTTTTTAACTGAAGGAACACCTTTGCATAATAAAGCTGTTGTCTTTCTTGTGCTTGAAAATCAAAGTGGTCACTTAAATATGGTGTTACGTCCCAGTCTAGGGTCATACAGCAAAAGAATGGTTCAGGGTTCTATTTTAAACTGTATGGAAATGGTGGCATATAGCAGAAAGAACTAGATCCAATCATTAACTGATGAAATAATGAGGTTTGTACACACACACACACACACACACACACCAGGAGGAGGATCAGATTCAGGATGGACCCAGGCCAAAATAATAAACAAAATAGTATTTATATTAGTAGCTAGATTACCTGCAAAAAAAAATAAAAAATACAGGTACCTCCCTAAACCAAAAACAATGAAATTATCTACAAATATATACAAAGACCAACCAAGCCAAAGCGACAAAGCAATAATCAAAGTCAATTGGAGGCAAAAAGTCAAACCAGAATACACAACCAAATATCAAAACGCCAAAATCACAACCTCTTTCCTGCGTCTCTCTCCGGTTTATCTATAGTCGCGCTAGTCGATGACGTCACTCTCAGGGCGGAAGCGACCGTGTGGAAGGTCAGGAAGATGCCGATGTCAGAAAACCTGGAGTGGAGTCTGGAGCGGCGCGCGACCAGGACATGATACACACACGCGGCGCAACGGAGTATTTATACAAAGCATAATATTTTTATTATTTTATCATTTTCATTCATTTATTTTTTACTCAGTAGCGAATATGATTTAAAATGTAGCGAATTACAATACTTCAAACAAAACGTACTTAAGTAAGAGTAAAATTACAGATTTTTAAAACTACTTTAAAAAGTAGAAATACACAAAAAAAACTACTCAATTACAGTAACGCGAGTAAATGTAATTCGTTACTTTCCACCTCTGATGTACGCACACTGTAACCCAGTATAAACTCGATATCAGCTTCTTACATTAACACAGAACTAACTAGAAGGAAGCTGCTTCTTCTTCTTCTTGGTTTTTAACGGCGGCTGACATCAACTGAAAAAGGTGCATTACTGCCACCTTCTGCACCGGAGTGTGGAACAGAGTTTCACAATCTATTTATCAGACCCGTTTCTTTAATAAAATAGAAGATTTTACTATTTTCTTCACTCGCCCATTTTATTAAAACCTTAAAGTTCACATCCTGATTTATATTCTTTCTTATTTCTTCCATCAGTGTTCCTCTTTCTTGCTCATACTTTTTACAAACAAGAAACACATGAGTTATTGTTTCTTCAACATTGCAGTGATCACATAGTCCATTTGGGTGTTTCCCTATTATTTTAAGCGTGCTATTTAAATTTTAGTGCCCTAGTACTATTCTGTTGAAAATAACCTCTTCTTTCCTTGACTTACCTATATACTTGATGTTTTTGATTTACCTTGTTTATTAAACTGTAAAGGAATCTACCCTTGATTTCATTATTCCACTTAACTTGCCATTTTTCTATCAATTTACTCCATATTAAAACCTTAATATCTGATTTGCTTAATGGCACTTGTAACTCTATTGTTTCTTTCTGTAAAGCTTGTTTTGCTATTATGTCCACTTCTTCATAACCCCTTATTCCTACGTGTGCTGGAACAACCCACATTGACATGTCATTTTGAACAATTCTTGAATATATATGTAGGATATTAAAAAGAATATATTGATTACTAGATTTAAAAGATCTCAAGCTCTTTAAAACTGAAATGGAGTCTGAACAAATTAAAACCTTGTCAAGGTTTTTTCCCTCTACCCACTGTAATGCCAAAAGCATTCCTATCATTTCAACAGTATAAACTGCCAAATGATTTGATGTCCTCTTTTCTCCACTAATCCACTGATACACAGTAACTTGGGCTAAAAAAGCAACCCCAGTTGTTTGACATTCAGGATCTCCTTGTATATGTCGAGGGTATCGGATTCTGGTATACTCTGAGAATGCAGATATCAAGTCAACTTCTCTTTCTGTTCTTTTAACCTCCAACAGATGCAGATCTACTTGAGGTGTTATATACAGTAAACCCATGGTTCATAATCCTGAATAACAACTGTAGGACTCATTTTGATATTATTTACCAGCAAGTCGTCTGCATAAATGTTACTACACCACCCAAAACTTGTTCTACATTTTACATTTTGTTCCCAACAATTCTTTAAAACCATTTTCATAGGGTGTTCACCTTTATGTCCCTGGAGGTTAACCCAGTAATTAACCATTAATTGTTTTCTTCTAATTTCTAGTGGCATCTCTCCTACCAGGACTTAAAGCTGATCTTGATGTAGTCTTAACTGCTCCACAACACTGTCTCAATGCTTGATCTTGGATTTTATTAAGTTTTTCTAACATGTGTTTTGAGCAGAGGTGTCAAGTAATGAAGTACAAATACTTCGTTACCTTACTTAAGTAGAAATTTTGGGTATCTATACTTTACTGGAGTAATTATTTTTCAGCCGACTTTTTACTTCTACTCCTTACATTTTTAAGCAACTATCTGTACTTTCTACTCCTTACTTTTTAAAAAACAGCCTCGTTACTCTATTTTTATGATAAGAACGCGCACAACGCCCCCCGTCACATGATCAGAACGCGCACAACGCCCCCCCCCTCGTCACATGATCAGAACGCGCACAACGCCCCCCCCCCAGCTCGACGGCTGTGGCGGACCTGGCCCTGAGCTCGACGGCGGCGGCGGAGCTGGCACTGAGCTCGACGGCGCCGGCGGAGCTAGCCCTGAGTTCAACGGGGGCGGCGGAGCTGGAGCGCAGCTCGACGGCGTCGGCGGAGCCAGAGGGAAGCTCGACGGCGGCGGCGGAGCCGGAGGGAAGCTCGACGGCTGCGGCGGAGCTGGCACTGAGCTCGACGGCGGCGGCAGAGCCCATTTTGTTATAGTTTTAAACTATAACAAAAGACAAACTACAAACAAAAACTCAAACCAAACGGGCGTTTTGGCGCCCTCTAGGGGTTAACCCTTACAGTATCCCCCCTCAAAAAATGCTCCTCCGGAGCATCACCAGAGGTCCTGGACTTCCACCCCAATGTTCCCACTCTTTTCCCCCAATCCCGAGGCTCGGTGGCTGCAGAGCTGGAGACGTGCTCGGCGACTGCAGAGCTGGAGCGCAGTTCGACGGCGGCGGCGGAGCCGGAGGGAAGCTCGACGGCTGCGGCGGAGCTGGCCCTGAGCTCGACGGCGGCGGCGGAGCCGGAGGGAAGATCGACGGCTGCGGCGGAGCTGGCCCTGAGCTCGACGGCGGCGGCTGAGCCGGAGGGAAGCTCGACGGCTGCGGCGGAGCTAGCCCTGAGCTCGACCGCGGCGGCGGAGCCAGAGGGAAGCTCGACGGCTGCAGAAGAGCTGGCGTGCTGTCCTCGAAGCCCAGAGGAGGCGGAAGGATTATGCTCTCCAGGTCGCACAGCGGCTGAAGAGCTGAAACGAGGCTCGGCGGCTGCTGAAGAGCTGGCATGCTGTCCTCGAAGCTCGGAGGAGGTGGAAGGATTGTGCTCTCCAGGTCGCACGGCGGCTGAAGAGCTGAGACGAGGCTTGGCGGCTGCTGAAGAGCTGGCACGCTGTCCTCGAAGCCCGGAGGAGGCGGAAGGAGAATGCTCTCCAGGTTGCACTGTAGCTGAAGAGCGGAAGCGACGTCCTCGTCGCCGTGCAGCAGCGGCGCGTAGTCCTCCACGCTGAGCAGAGGTGGCGGAGGAAACGCGTCCTCGTCACCGTGCACCAGCGGCACGTAGTCCTCCACGCTGAGCAGAGGTGGCGGAATGAGGAGCGCGTCGTCCGGATCCGAGAGAGGGAGAACTTCCGGGACTACAGCCTGGCTCTCCCGAACCTGGACGAGCAACTGTTGGAGCTGCAGAAGGTCTCAGATGCGCTCCTCGTTGTGCTCCGCCCATTGCTTGTAGCTCCTTTCCATCTCTCCCTCGGTTGCGACACCTCTAAATGGTGTGCGCCGGATGGCGAGCCTGCAGCCTTCCCAGCTCTGTCTCGCCATTCTCTCTCTTTCCGTCGCGCTGGCCTCCCGTGAGTCCGCCGGCTCGGTGAGCCTACAGCCTTCCCAGCTCTGCGTTTTGGCGCCCTCTAGGGGTTAACCCTTACCATGGTTGGTTAACACAACCATAATCAAAAACGGACCGAATCATTGCTACATAAATAGTTTTTAATTAAGAAAAACTTGCCCTCCATTCCACTCCACTCACACATCTCATGATATTTAAAACCTTCTGACATTTCTCAACTATTTTATTAATATGTTCAAACAATATAAGTTTTACATCAAAATAAATACCTAAGAACTTAAATACCTTTACCCTTTCCAATGATTTCTCATACATCTTCAAACTCATTTCTGGAACTATTTTCTTCCTAGAAAAAATAATTGTTTTATTTTTTTCCACTGAAAATTTAAAACCCCAATCATATGCCCATTCTTGTACTTTCTAAATTGCCTTTTGTATTTTCCTATTGATAAATAATAAATTTCTTCCCTTTTTCCAAAGTGCCCCATCATCTGCAAACAGAGACCTACCAATATCTGGCTCTACTTAGTTAAAAACATCATTAATCATAATAGAAAACAATAATAGACTAATTACACTCCCTTCTGGAGTTCCATTTTCTATCTGAAACATACCCGACACTTCACTCCCTATTCTTACCTGTATACTCCTGTTCTCCAGAAAATCTTTTATCCAGTTATATATTCTTCTACCTATTTTCATCTTTCAAAATTTAATCAAAAGTCCCTCCTTCCACATCATATCATAAGCCTTCTAAATATCTAAAAAATACTGCTATTACCGATTCTTTATTAATCTGTGCCTTTCTAATATCATTTTCTAAACATACAATAGGATCCGTTGCCCCTCTTCCTTTTCTAAAACCACTTTGATATTTCGATATGAATCCTCTTTTTCCACTAAATATGACAACCTTCCTGTAATCATCCTTTCCATAATTTTACAAATATTTGACATAAGAGCTATTGGTCTATAATTAGAGGGATCTGAAGGATCTTTGCCTGGCTTTCTTATAGGTATTATTATCGCTTCTTTCCAAGCTTTTGGAAGCTTTCCTTCCTCCCATACTTTATTATATAATTCTAAAATTTTCCCCACAGCCCTATCATTCAGATGTCTCAACATTACTGTATATATACACAATCTGGTTAATTCCCTGGAGATGATAGTTTTTTGTTTGCTTTACAAATAGCTCTCCTCAATTAATCTCTGTTGAACAGGAAGTTAATTGGCTGGTCTTCCATTCCCCCACGCCCAGAGGTGGAAAGTAACGAATTACATTTACTCGCGTTACTGCAATTGAGTAGATTTTTTGTGTATTTCTACTTTTTAAAGTAGTTTTAAAAATCTGTAATTTTACTTTTACTTAAGTACGTTTTGTTTGAAGTATTGTAATTCACTACATTTTAAATCATATTCGCTACTGAGTAAAAAATAAATGAATGAAAATGCTAAAATAATGAAAATTTTATGCTTTGCATAAATACTCCGTTGCGCCGCGTGTGTGTATCATGTCCTGGTCGCGCGCCGCTCCAGACTCCACTCCAGGTTTTCTGACATCGGCAGCTACCTGACCGTCCACACGGCCACTTCCGCCCTGAGTGACGTCATCGACTAGCGCGACCATATACAATATAAACCGGAGAGACGCGGGAAAGAGGAAAGCGGTTGTGATTTTGGCGTTTTGATATTTGGTTGTGTATTCCGGTTTTGACTTTTTGCCTCCAATTGACTTTGATTATTGCTTTGTCCCTTTGGTTTGGTTGGTCTTTGTATATATTTGTAGATTATTTCACTGTTTTTGGTTTAGGGAGTCCTGGAAGGTACCTGTATTTTTGTTTCTGGGTTTTTTTTGTTGTTGTTTCTTTTTGCAGGTAATGTACCTACTAAATATAAATACCATTTTGTTTGTTATTTTGGCCTGGGTCCATCCTGAATCTGATCCTCCTCCTCCTCCTCCTGTTGTGTGTGTTTGTATATACAAACCTCATTATTTCATCAGTTAATGATTGGATCTAGTTCTTTCTGCCATATACCACCATTTCCATACAGTTTAAAATAGAACCCTGAACCATTCTTTTGCTGTATGGCTCTAGACTGGGACGTAACACCATATTTAAGTGACCACTTTGATTTTCAAGCACAAGAAAGACAACAGCTTTATTATGCAAAGGTGTTCCTTCAGTTAAAAACAACTAGTTTGAGATTTATATCTGCTCATCTTTTTTGAACTATGCTAGAATGCCTCATCCCACCCCCGCTGTGTGTTTTTTTTTATTTTTTATATTTAACAAAAAAAAAAAAAAAGCAGAGCCAGATCAATATACAATCGACACCCACAGCAAACATTTAAACACAAACAATAATCTGTTAATATAAGAGTGAACATGGAAACACCCAAGGGCAAAACAATTCAGCAAAAGAATCACCCCCACTGTTAAAAAAAATTTAATAAAAAAGTAACTCGGTAACTTTTACTCTGAGTAAATTTTTTAATGAGCTACTTTTTACTTTTATTTGAGTAGATTTTTATAAGGGTAACTTTACTTGTACCTAAGTAAAATTTCACTGAAGTAACAGTACTTGTACTTGAGTACAAAATTTTATTACTCTTTCCACCTCTGCCCACTCCGTACCATCGCATCCATATTTTTGTCTCTTTGTTATTTCTTTTCTCCATTTTCCTTCCTCACTTAAGTTCCCTGCTCCATGAATTTGTGCTAGTGTTTTTTCTAGCATTTCTGCCTTATCCTTGTTCATTACCGCTAATTGTCCTCCCGATTCTAATACTGGATATTCCCACTCTTTCTTATTACCTTTCATTCTCTTGATTATATTCCACACCTCACCCACTGGAGTTGTTCTTCCAATTCCACTACAAAAAACCTTCCAACTTTCTCTTTTGGCTTGCTTTATAGTTCTTCTCACAAGTGCTTGAGCTTTCTTGTATAAAATTAAATTATTATAGTTATGTGTTCTTTTAAGAAGCTTAAAAGCCTTATTTCTATCTCTCACAACTTTACTACACTTATCTGTCCACCAAGGTACAGTTCTTCTTGTCATTTTCCCTTTACTTTTTGGGATTGATTGATTGATTCTAATGCTACTTATAATATTACTGCACACACTTTTTCATTAAAGATGTCAATATCTTCCTTTGAATCAATTTCTCCCATTTTTCCCCATGTACTTCCTTTAATTTCTCTAATATCAACTTTTTACACTGGTTATAATAAGTTATAATAACTACCTCCTGACCTCTACCCCATATCCCCACAGCAATATATTCTTGATCCCTTCCTTTTCCTATTACTCTACGGAATTCCTTGTTTAATGAATGTTGCACACCCACCACCATTCCCTTGTTCCCTATCATGCCTTATCATACTGTATCCTAATAAAACAAAATCTAAGCAACTTTTCAACCAAGTTTCTTGAATACATATTACATCCGGTTTTATAATTAAGTCTTCAATAAAATGCTTGAACTCCTGACCATTTGCTATCAGAGATCTTGCATTCCACTGAATTATTGTTATGTATTATCCACATGTCTTTTGGCTTGATCTTATCTGAAGTTCATCTCTAACTTCTTCCCAAGTCAAACCTGTCATTCCCAGTTGACGTATTGCTGCTATAACAACTAACTGAATCTTTTGTCTTTTTGATTCAATCCCAGCTGTACTATTTATTACTCCAGCAATAAATGTCACAATATTTTTCTTTTCAACCAACAAATGTTCTTTTGGAGCTTCATTGTTTCCTTCAACTAAAACCCCTGACTGATCTCTCTGATCTTTAGTTTGCCCTTTAACCTGTTTTGCGGCCTCTGCATATGTTAGCTTCTTCTCCACCCTCCTTTTCTGAATCTCCATTTCCATTTTCTGTACTTCACACCCTCTGAATGCTGCACTATGTGCCCCTCCACAATTGCAACACTTTGGTTGTACTCCATCCTCACACTTTCCATATTCATGATTTCCTCCACAACGAGCACATCTACACTGTTCCCTACATCTTGTAGCAACGTGCCCAAACCTTTGACAACTAAAACATCTCACTGGTCCTGGTACAGTATATATTCTCTTACAATGTAACTCATTACCCCAACCATTAGTCTTTTTGGAATTTCTTCCCCTTGAAATTCTATTACTACTGTTTCAGTGTCTTTTCTGGTTCCATCTGTAACTAATTTTAGTCTTAGTGCATTTATTATCTTCCCTCCTTTTAAGTTACCTTTAAACTCTTCTATACCTATATTAAGAGGAACATCAAAAATTATCTCTTTTCCACCACCACTTTTAGTATTTGCTCCAACTCTGTTTGTGCTGACAACTTTAATTCCTCCTACAGTATATTCTTCAGAGTGCTTTGTTTGCTTGCTCTTCCTTATTACATCCAACAAGCAAATTTCCATCAGAGAGGACTTTAGCGAAATCAATATTTCCAATATCCTGATTTATTATCTTCATTAGTTTAATTGGATTAATTTTGCTTACCCCAAACTGATCACCAAACCTTACGATGCATTTTATACTATATCTACTCTTTTCATCAGACTCCTCTACCTCGCTCCTTTTCTTCAGTTTTTCTCCCCGATTTTTCCGCCTTCTTACTTCATTCCAGCAATTTTCTGATGATCTTTCACTCTCCACTTCACTTGCTACATCCATACTCCCTTCACTATCTCCCCACTCACGCCTCTCTGTTTCATTCACGAAGCAGTTGTGTCTCGGCGCTGTTCCTTTCTGGTTTCTCGCTGCGACCCTCTCTGCGACCGCTTTCGCCCTCGACCCTCTCAGAAGGGTTGGTCTGTGCTCCAAGCACCATACTCTCTATCCTCTCATGCTGTGTGTTTAAAGCCGAACAGCATTACGATCGAAGGAAGCTGCTGAACTATCCGTCTTCTCATATGCACTGCGTCTCTCTACCTGCCTGCCATATAGCTTTGCCTCCTCATGACATGGCAGCCATGCTGCAACTCTGATTGGGCAAGATTTTCTGGGTCTTAAAGAGAACCGGGCCTTCTGTACAGTAGGTCCAGCGATTCTGACGAAATTAGCCTTTTTTCGTATGTGACAATATGATTTTTTTTCACTCAAACTTCAAATAAGGCGAAAGAAAAAAATTCATAAATTAATGACTAAAAATTAAGAGTGCAGATGGTTCAAGAGAAATGTAGTGAGTAACACAATTAAGCAATCAATAACCACCTTCGCTTTGTAGCATGCATAAAAATGCACCAGAATGCAACAGAAAAGATCTAAATTACTAAAGGAGGTTTCAGTATTGGGGTACACAAAGAATGAGATTCAGCCAGGGCCATCTGCATTCAGATCAACATCATTAAAAATAATAAAAATGCTTGTTGCGTTTGCACAATGGTTGATTAAATACCTGTAAATATCACTGAGGTACTACTACCAAAACATTTCTAGTTTTGTAACACGCCAACAGATGGCAGCACTAGGCTGCAAACATAGTCACAGAGAGCCCCGACCTTCATAAGTAAGTGTGCCAAAAGACATAGTCCATAGCACATCAGGAGCTGTGCAACTGATGATATTTACATCATGTTCGTTACCACATTTGCTAGGTCATAATGGACAGGAAGTTAGAACAAAGAGCAAATGTGAAATTCTGCATGAATCTGGGCAAATCTGGTTAACTGCTGCATTGCTCACTGAAAGTTTTTGCACAAATATGACCTATCACATCACCAAAGCTTCACACACATCCTACACATAGGTAATGAGAATCCAATTAAATAAATTAGACTAAAATATCACAATGCAACCATGGGGGGGCAATCCAGTGTCTTCTTGTGCCAGTCCCAAGTCTGGATAAATGCAGACAGTTGTGTCAGGAAGGGCATCCGAGTTTGTAAGGAATGTTCTAGAGGTGAAGAGAGTATCAGATAGGGTGATGAGTCTGAAGCTGGAAATTGAAGGGATAATGGTCCAATGTTGTTAGTGGTTATGCCCCATAGGTAGGATGTGAGTTAGAAGAGAAGGATGAAGTTAGATGAAGTGATGCAGAGCATCCCCAAAGGTGAGAGAGTGGTGATTGGTGCAGGCTTCAATGGACATGTTGGGGAAGGGAACAGAGGTGATGACAATGTGATGGGCAGGTTTGGGCTTCAGGACCGAAATGTAGAAGGACAGATGGTGGTGGACTTTGCAAAGAGGATGGAAATGGCAGTAGTAAATACTTTCTTCCAAAAGAGGCAGGAACATAGGATGACATATAAGAGTGGAGGCAGAAGCACTCAGGTGGACTACATCTTGTGTCGACGTTGTAATCTGAAAGAGATCAGTGACTGCAAAGCTTTGGTAGGGGAGAGTGTAGCCAGACAACCCAGAATGGTGGCATGTAAAATAACCCTGGTGGTGAGGAAGGTGAAGAGGACAAAGGCAGAGCAGAGGACAAAGTGGTGGAAGCTGAGAAATGAAGAATGTTGTGTAGTCTTTAAGGAGGAGTTGAGCCTGGCTATGGGTGGTCAGGAGGTGCTTTCAGTTGACTGGACAAATGCAGCCAATGTGATCAGGGAGACAGGTAGGAGGGTACTTGGTGTATCATCAGGTAAAGGAAAAGTGGACAAGGAGACTTGGTGGTGGAATGAGGAAGTATAGGAGTGTATACAGGGAAAGAGGCTAGCTAAGAAGAAGTGGGACACTGAGAGGACTGAACAGAGTAGACAGGAGTACAGGGAGATGCAGAGTAAGGTGAAGATAGAGGTGGCAAAGGCCAAACAAAGAGCATATGGCGAGGCAGACAGATAGAGATGGGAAGGATGTGCAGCAGGTTAGAGTGATTAAAGATAGAGATGGAAATGTACTGACAGATGCTAGGAGGGTGATGGCAAGATGGAAGGAGTACAAACCGGATTCCAAAAAAGTTGGGACACTAAACAAATTGTGAATAAAAACTGAATGCAATGATGTGGAGATGGCAAATGTCAATATTTTATTCAGAATAGAACATAAATCACGGAACAAAAGTTTAAACTGAGAAAATGTATCATTTTAAGGGGAAAATATGGTGAATGCAGGGTCTTCCCTGAAAGAGATGACGTCTGGATGGGAGCATATGTTGTTCTAGAACCTGAATATATTTTTCTGCATTGATGGTGCCTTTCCAGACATGCAAGCTGCCCATGCCACACGCGCTCATGCAACCCCATACCATCAGAGATGCAGGCTTCTGAACTGAGCGTTGATAACAACTTGGGTTGTCCTTGTCCTCTTTGGTCCGGATGACATGGCGTCCTACATTTCCAACAAGAACTTCGAATCGTGACTCGTCTGAGCACAAAACAGTCTTCCATTTTGCCACACTCCATTTTAAATGATCCCTGGCCCAATGAAAACGCCTGTGCTTGTGGATCTTGCTTAGAAATGGCTTCTTCTTTGCACTGTAGAGTTTCAACTGGCAACGGCGGATGGCACGGTGGATTGTGTTCACTGACAATGGTTTCTGGAAGTATTCCTGAGCCCATTCTGTGATTTCCTTTACAGTAGCATTCCTGTTTGTGGTGCAGTGTCGTTTAAGGGCCCGGAGATCACGGGCATCCAGTATGGTTTTACGCCCTTGACCCTTACGCACAGAGATTGTTCCAGATTCTCTGAATCTTCGGATGATATTATGCACAGTTGATGATAACTGCAAAGTATTTGCAATTTTTCGCTGGGTAACACCTTTCTGATATTGCTCCACTATCTTTCTGCGCAACATTGTGGGAATTGGTGATCCTCTACCCATCTTGGCTTCTGAGAGACACTGCCACTCTGAGAAGCTTTTTTATACCCAATCATGTTGCCAATTAACCTAATTACTGTTAATTGGTCTTCCAGCTCTTCGTTATGCTTAAATTTACTTTTTCCAGCCTCTTATTGCTACTTGTCCCAACTTTTTTGGGATTTGTTGACACAGTGAAATTTGGAATCAACATATTTTTCCTTTAAAATGATACATTTTCTCGGATTAAACTTTTGATCTGTCATCTATGTTTTATTCTGAATGAAATATTGACATTTGCCATGTCCACATCATTGCATTCAGTTTTTATTCACAATTTGTTTAGTGTCTCAACTTTTTTGGAATCCGGTTTGTACTTTGAGGAGTTGATGAATGAGGAAAATGAAAGAAAACAAAGAGTAGAAGACTTGACTGTTGTGGAGCAGGAAGTAGCAAATATTAGTAAAAGTGAGGTGAGAAGGGCGTTGAAGAGGATGAAGAGTGGAAAGGCTGTTGGTCCTGATGACATACCTGTGGAGGTATGGAAGTGCTTAGGAGAGGTGGCAGTAGAGTTTCTGATTAGTTTGTTTAACAAGATCTTGGAGAGTGAGAGGATTCCAGGGGAATGGAGGAGAAGTGTATTCGTGCCGATTTTTAAGAACAAGGGAGATGTGCAGAGCTGTGGCAATTACAGAGGCATAAAGCTAATGAGCCATACAATGAAGCTGTGGGAAAGAGTAGTGGAAGCTAGGTTAAAGGCAGAGGTGAGCATTTGTGAGCAGCAATATGGTTTTATGCCTGGAAAGAGTACATCAGATGCATTATTTGCTTTGAGGATGCTGGTGGAGAACTGCAGATAAGGTAATAGAGTTGCATTGTATCTTTGTAGATTTAGAGAAAGCGTACGACAGGGTGCCCGAGAGAGGAGCTGTGGTGTTGTATGAGGAAGTCTGGAGTGGCAGAGAAGTATGTTAGAGTGGTGCAGGACATGTACAGTATGAGAATGCTAAGACAGTGGTAAGATGTCCTGTAGGTGTGACAGAAGAGTTCAAGGTGGAGGTGGGTCTGCATCAAGGATCGGCTCTAAGCCCCTTTTTGTTTGCTCTGGTGATGGACAGGATTACAGATGAGGTAAGACAGGAGTCTCCATGGACAATGATGTTTGCAGATGACATTGTGAGGTATGCTCTGGAAATCAGAGGAATGAAGGTTAGCCGCAGCAAGACGGAATGCATGTCTGTGAATGAGAGGGACCCAAGAGGAACGGTGAGGCTCCAGGGAGCAGAGGTAAAGAAGGTGCAGAATTTTAAGTACTTAGGGTCAACGGTCCAGAGCAACGGAGAGTGTTTAAAGGAGGTGAAGGGGCGGGTACAGGTTGGAATGGATGGAGAAAAGTGTCAGGTGTGTTGTGCGATAAAAGAGTATCAGCGAGAATGAAAGGAAAGGTGTACAGGACAGTGGTGAGACAAGCGATGCTCTACGGCTTAGAGACAGTGGCACTGAAGAAAAGACAGGAGCCAGAGCTAGAGATAGCAGAGCTGAAGATGTTGAGGTTCTCTTTGGGAGTGACAAGGATGGTTAGGATCAAGAATGAGTTCATCAGAAGGACAACTCATGTTAGATGCTTTGGAGATACAGCCAGAGAGGCCAGATTGAGGTTTTTTGGACATGTTCAGAGGAGATATTGTGAATATATCGGTAGAATGCTGAGGTTGGAACTGCCAGGCAGGAGGTCTAGAGGAAGAACAAAGAGGAGATTTATGGATGCAGTGAGAGAAGACATGAAGTTAGTTGGTGTGAGAGAAGAGGATGCAGAGGACAGGGTTAGATGGAGGCAGATGATTCGCTGTGGCGACCCCTGAAAGGGAACAGCCGAAAGACAAAGAAGACTAAAATATCACATTTTTGTCATTTATTGACGGAAATCGTAGAAAAACTCATCTGTGAGACAAAAGTATGTGAATCTATAGGAGTACCAGTTACTTTGAAGGTGAAATCAGAGTCAGGTGTTTTCACTTAATGGGACGGCAGTTAGGTGTAAGTGAGGGCCCTGTTTAATTTAAAGGAAAGAGGAATCCATCAAAGTCTGATTTTCACACGTTTGTGGATATAGATTATGCCTTGAAAAAATATATATTTCAGAGGACATCAGTTAAAAATGCTCATCAGGCAGAAAAAGACACAAACCGTATACAAACAATTTGGACTCCACCAATTGACATTGTGTACAAATGGAGATAATTCAAGTGTGAAGTGGTCGAGAAGTGGTCAACCATCAAAGATCACTTCAGCAGAGAAGCATGTAATAGTGTGAGCCATCAAAAAAGAACTCAAGTTAACTTCTAAGTAACTACAGTTCTATCTCACGTTGGCTAACGTTAATGTTCATCAGGACAACACTGAACAACAATGTTGTTTATGCAGAGGTGCAAGGAGAAAGCCACCACTCCTCGCAAAGGACATAGATGCAAATTTACAATGTTTTAAAGGACAAGCCAGAAGAATTTTTGTTCCATAGATATTCACGTTATGTTTTTTGTATATCCCAGTGAAAAAAAAATACACTTTAGTGTATTACAAATATATTGAAATCCTCGATAATACATTGCAAATATACTAACAAAAATTTTTACCATCAGTTACATAGTGTGTGTTAATAGTGTGGCGTAGGCGGGGCGGCGGCTGACGACCATCATGCTTTGCGGGAGGTTCGCTGTGTGTTCACCATGGTTGGGACATTTGTTTGGGTTGGTGGCTTCGGCCGATGTTAGTGTGTTAATGCATGTGTGCTTGATATGGATGTGTGTGTGCTTTCTCTGTGTGTGTTATAACAGTGAATTTGCTGCTCATGCTATACAGTGCTGTGTGGTAATAAAATACTCCCAGCCATTGCATTGGGTAGCAAGCAAGCAAGCTCACTCGTCTCTCCAACATCCTTTCCGGCGGTGAAAAACACTACAATATATAAAAAGCATACTAACATCATGCTTCTACCTAATTTTGGAATTAAACTTTGAATATACTTCAAAATAATTGTATTATACAGTAGTACACTTTCCAAAAATATATTATTGGAAAATATACTTTAAGTGAAAGGTTGGTCTAAATAAGTATACTTATTTAAACTTGTTTTTCAATGTATTTTTAGTATATATTTTTTTAAATATGCTCAAAATAATCATTGTACAAATGTACAGAAAGTATACATTAGAATACAATTTTAATATACGGTTGTCTCAGTATATTATCAGTTAAATTTAAATGTACTTATTAATATGTACTTATATTGAGTACACTACTCTCTCGTGCGTGCGGGCTTTTAGACTCGTTTTTGCACGCAGAATCTCTCTCCCTCGCGTGCGCGATCTTAAACTCGTTCTTGCGCGTTGAAAATCACTTTTGCCGTTCAAGATAATTTGTGTCACTCTTCTGTCCGCTCAGTGTCATAAAGCGACACTTACACAAACTGCAGCAGCGTTGTGAACTCTGCAACTATTCCAGCCAACCGGAGACTAGAATCTGCGCCCCACCAGCCAATCAGACACTGGAGGCGCGCAGATTCGGACTGTCCGTTCTCTGATTGGCTCCCCAGTTCTCCACTTCTAGTTTGAATTAACGGCTGAAGCTGCATCATCGCGTGCGTTTGTTCGTATCTATTATTTTATTTTCATTGGCACAAGGTAAATTTAACGGTTTTTGTTAGGTAATTTGTCATTAAGTACATACTTTAAGCTGTAGAATGTATTGTCTATTGTGTTATTGCTTAATCTCATGTACTTCTTCTTTGTCTTTCGGCTGTTCCCTTTCAGGGGTCGCCATAGCGAATCATCTGCCTCCATCTAACCCTATCCTCTGCATCCTCTTCTCTCACACCAACTAACTTCATGTCCTCTCTCACTGCATCCATAAATCTCCTCTTTGGTCTTCCTCTAGACGTCCTGGGGTGCGTTTCCCGTACAACTATGTAGCTCTTTGCTTAACCACCATAGTACGATGCAACGTTGAAGAAAATAACTAACTAGTCACAAGTGTTTCCCAAAACCATAGTACCTGCGTCGCACTTCCATGGTTAGAACTACGTTGGTTTGAACCGTAGTTCTTCTTCTTCTTCGATACAATGGCGGAGTAGTGCAATAGGCACATATCGCCCCCTACTGTATAGTGTGTTTATTTTCTCTCTCTCTCTCTCTTCGGCTCGCATTCAATGCGCTTTCGCAGTGACGTAACGTAGAAGTGGTGTAATAATGTCACAAACGCAACATTTTTCATTTTTCAATATTTCATTTGAACTCATTTTTTATTTGGTATTGATACATCAGTACAATTAAAATAAAAAGAAATGATGGGCTTTGAAAACGCTGGGATTGTGTTGTGAACACCTGTTACCTATTTTGCTCAATATTATTTCCTATATAAGTCCCTTTACATACAGCCATGGTTTAATGAGAGTTGACGTGAAAAAATGACACGAAAACCAAAATTTACTAAAAAAAAAAGAGCTTGCAGTTACAAATTCGGACAAAAAATTGGAATGAAATCGCACAAAAAATGTATGCTTCTGGGAATGGGTATGAGAGAAGCCCAGAGGAAGTCAGAAACAAGTGGAGGGACTTTGCAGGTGTGACCAACTGGTGGCTCAGCGGTAGCTGTTCCGTTTACCGTGTGGACGGCACGGGTTCGATTCCCAGCCAGTGCCCAAACCCCAGTTTGTTGATTTATTTGGGTACATTCATTGAATATGTATCGAGTAATATTTTAAATAGGCTTACATATATTGAGTAATATTTTAAATAGGCTTACACTATGGTAGTGCATAAATTTTACAATTTCTTAGTGCTTAACACTTTGTGCACTGTATAACATTCAGATAACATTCATTATAAGTGAAAACCTCTAACATAATACTACAAATATTGTTATGAGACATTTCTCTTTGGGTATGTTTAAAGATACTCAGTTAAAAACTCGCCTTTTCTTCGCACAAACGAAACCAAGGCTGTGTTCCAACCAGCATAAATAATGCTTCTGTAGGGCACTTCGAAGGGAGAATAATTGCGATGGTACCGCTGTTATATCGTTTAAAGTGAATTTGTAATAAAAAATAACCGAAAAATAAATAACCTAATATCTGAGCACCAAAACATTAAGTTTTCCAAATCGCTCAAAGTGGTTGGGAATTTTTTTAGAAACTAATAGGGTGTAGGGTCGTTAACTGTGAATAGAACACACCCAGCCGCGGCAAGGAACTATGCTTCTAACCACAGGTCGAAGGCTGTAGTTCCAACCACGTAAGTTTGCGACGCTGTTTGCGAATGTTCGTTTGAACTATGGTTTCGGGAAACACCTAGTTGTTGAACTATGTTGGTAACGATGGAACTTGCGACCATAGTTGGCTAACGATGCTTTTGGGAAACGCACCCCTGCCTGGCAGTTCCAACCTCAGCATCCTTCTACCGATATGCTCACCATCTCTCCTCTGAACATGTCCAAACCACCTCAATCTGGCCTCTCTGACTTTATCTCCAAAACATCTAACATGGGTTGTCCCTCTGATGAACTCATTCTTGATCCTATCCATCCTTGTCACTCCCAAGGATAACCTCAACATCTTCAGCTCTGCTACCTCCAACTCTGCCTCCTGTCTTTTCTTCAGTGCCACTGTCTCTAAGCCATAGAGCATCGCTGGTCTCACCACTGTCCTGTACACCTTTCCTTTCATTCTCGCCGATACTCTTTTATCGCACAACACACCTGAAACTTTTCTCCACCCATTCCAACCTGCCTCTACCCGCCTCTTCACCTCCTTTCCACACTCTCCGTTGCTCTGGACCGTTGACCCTAAGTACTTAAAGTCCTGCACCTTCTTTACCTCTGCTCCCTGTAGCCTCACTGTTCCTCTTGAGTTCCTCTCATTCACACACATGTATTCCGTCTTGCTGCGGCTAACCTTCATTCCTCTGCTTTCCAGAGCGTACCTCCACCTCTCTAAGTTTTCTTCCACCAGTTCCCTGCTCTCGCTACAAAGCACAATGTCATCTGCAAACATCATAGTCCATGGAGACTCCTGTCTAACCTCATCTGTCATCCTGTCCATCACCAGAGCAAACAAAAAGGGGCTTAGAGCCGATCCTTGATGCAGACCCACCTCCACCTTGAACTCTTCTGTCACACCTACAGCACATCTCACCACTGTCTTAGCAGCCTCATACATGTCCTGCACCACTCTAACATACTTCTCTGCCACTCCAGACTTCCTCATACAACACCACAGCTCCTCTCTCGGCACACTGTCGTACGCCTTCTCTAAATCTACAAAGACACAATGCAACTCTTTATTACCTTCTCTGTACTTCTCCATCAGCATCCTCAAAGCAAATAATGCATCTGATGTACTCTTTCTAGGCATGAAACCATATTGCTGCTCAGAAATGCTCACCTCTGCCTTTAACCTAGCTTCCACTACTCTTTCCCACAGCTTCATTGTATGGCTCATTAGCTTTATGCCTCTGTAATTGCCACAGCTCTGCACATCTCCCTTGTTCTTAAAAATCGGCACCAATACACTTCTCCTCCATTCCTCTGGAATCCTCTCGCTGGCCAAGATCTTGTTAAAAAAACTAGTCAGTAACTCGACTGCCACCTCTCCTAAGCACTTCCATACCTCCACAGGTATGTCATCAGGACCAACAGCCTTTCCACTCTTCATCCTCTTCAACGCATTTCTCACCTCACTTTTACTAATATTTGCTACTTCCTGCTCAACAACAGTCACCTCTTCTACTCTTTGTTCTCTTTCATTTTCCTCATTCATCAACTCCTCAAAGTACCCCTTCCATCTTCCCATCACCCTCCTGGCATCTGTCAGTATATTTCCATCTCTATCTTTAATCACTCTAACCTGCTGCCCATCCTTCCCATCTCTATCTTTCTGCCTCGCCAACCTGTACAGATCTACCTCACCCTCCTTACTGTCCAGCCTAGCATACAAGTCCTCATATGCTCTTTGTTTGGCCTTTGCCACCTCTACCTTCACCTTACGCTGCATCTCCCTGTACTCCTGTCTACTCTCTTCAGTCCTCTCAGTGTCCCACTTCTTCTTAGCTAGCCTCTTTCCCTGTATACACTCCTGGACTTCCTCGTTCCACCACCAAGTCTCCTTGTCCACTTTTCCCTTACCTGATAATACACCAAGTACCCTCCTACCTGTCTCCCTGATCACATTGGCTGTAGTTGTCCAGTCAACTGAAAGCACCTCCTGACCACCCAGAGCCTGTCTCAACTCCTCCCTAAAGACATCACAACATTCTTCCTTTCTCAGCTTCCACCACTTTGTCCTCTGCTCTGCCTTTGTCCTCTTCACCTTCCTCACCACCAGGGTTATTTTACACACCACCATTCTGTGTTGTCTGGCTTAATCTCATGTACTGCTTGTGGTATAATGGCTCTGTAGCTCTCGGCCTGTTTTCAGTCTCTGTGTAACAGAATCAACAAACCAGGTTTAAACTAATACTGTACCTGTAGATTCTAATACCAATGTCTGTCTGTGTTCACACAACAGTTTATATTTTAGTTTGTGTGTTTGTAAGACAACCTGACTTTTGTTGAACACAAATAAACTATAGTAATGCTTTTTCGTAACCTTGTGCAAATTAAATCTGTTGAACTCATTAATAAAATCTGCCTCATAATTACTGATTGTAATTGATAATGTGTTTCAAAAACATGTTATAGTGTAGAAAATACATTTAGCATTTGTAAATTAGCCTAAACACTTAATGTACTGGTAATACATTTGCAATACAGTATTATAGGAGGTTGTGTGTACAGTATGATACAATAAAGTATATTTGTATTAACCACAAAGTGTACTTTTTTAGTATTTGTAATTGTCCAGAAGTATAACAGCATGCTACTGCTGCAATAAGAATATACTCGTTGTATATTAATCATGTATTTGTAATAAAGCAAAAATAGCTGTAATGTACTTATAATACATTAAATACATTGGTGTGAAAAACTATTTGCCCCCCTCCTGATTTCTTATTCTTTTGCATGTTTGTCACACAAAATGTTTCTGATCATCAAACACATTTAACTATTAGTCAAATATAACACAAGTAAACACAAAATGCAGTTTTTAAATGAGGGGTTTTATTATTTAGGGAGAAAAAAAATCCAAACCTACATGGCCCTGTGTGAAAAAGTAATTGCCCCCTGAACCTAATAACTAGTTGGGCCACCCTTAGCAGCAATAACTGCAATCAAGCATTTGAGATAACTTGCAACGAGTCTTTTACAGCACTCTGGAGGAATTTTGGCCCACTCATCGTTGCAGAATTGTTGTAATTCAGCTTTATTTGAGGGTTTTCTAGCATGAACCGCATTTTTAAGGTCATGTCACAACATCTCAATAGGATTCAGGTCAGGACTTTGACTAGGCCACTCCAAAGTCTTCATTTTGTTTTTCTTCAGCCATTCAGAGGTGGATTTGCTGGTGTGTTTTGGGTCATTGTCCTGCTGCAGCACCCAAGATCGCTTCAGCTTGAGTTGACGAACAGATGGACGGACATTCTCCTTCAGGATTTTTTGGTAGACAGTAGAATTCATGGTTCCATCTATCACAGCAAGCCTTCCAGGTCCTGAAGCAGCAAAACAACCCCAGACCATCACACTACCACCACCATATTTTACTGTTGGTATGATGTTCTTTTTCTGAAATGCTGTGTTACTTTTACGCCAGATGTAATGGGACACGCACCTTCCAAAAAGTTCAACTCGTCAGTCCACAAGGTATTTTCCCAAAAGTCTTGGCAATCATTGAGATGTTTTTTAGCAAAATTGAGACGAGCCTTAATGTTCTTTTTGCTTAAAAGTGGTTTGCGCCTTGGAAATCTGCCATGCAGGCCATTTTTGCCCAGTCTCTTTCTTATGGTGGAGTCGTGAACACTGACCTTAATTGAGGCAAGTGAGGCCTGCAGTTCTTTAGATGTTGTCCTGGGGTCTTTTGTGGCATCTCGGATGAGTTGTCCCTGTGCTCTTGGGGTAATTTTGGTCGGCCGGCCACTCCTGGGAAGGTTCACCACTGTTCCATGCTTTTGCCATTTGTGGATAATGGCTCTCACTGTGGTTCGCTGGAGTCCCAAAGCTTTAGAAAAGGCTTTATAACCTTTACCAGACTGATAGATCTCAATTACTTTTGTTCTCATTTGTTCCTGAATTTCTTTGGATCTTGGCATGATGTCTAGCTTTTGAGGTGCTTTTGGTCTACTTCTCTGTGTCAGGTACAGTAGCTCCTATTTAAGTGATTTCTTGATTGAAACAGGTGTGGCAGTAATCAGGCCTGGGGTGACTACAGAAATTGAACTCAGGTGTGATAAACCACAGTTAAGTTATTTTTTAACAAGGGGGGCAATCACTTTTTCACACAGGGCCATGTAGATTTGGAGTTTTTTTTCTCCCTTAATAACGTAAACCTTCATTCAAAAACTGCATTTTGTGTTCAATTATGTTATCTTTGACTAATAGTTAACGTTTTTTGATGAGCAGAAACATTTAAGTGTGACAAACATGCAAAAGAACAAGAAATCAGGAAGGGGGCAAATAGTGTTGTATTAATTACTGTCAGGTATGTACATTAGTACACATACCGCCATATACTTTAAGTGTACTAAGTATACTTAAAGTTGTTCCACTCAGCACACAAAAGTATACTTAATACACTTAAAATTCTGCTTTTGTACAATTTAATTACAACTTAAATACAAAATTAGTTGTTCCAAAATAGCAAATTTCAAGTATACTAGTCATTAGTCTGGCTGCAAGTACATTTAAGTATGCTTTGGCATGCTAGGATTTAATATACTTAGCGTCCTTTTTTTTTTTTACTAGGGTTTACAACAACCTATTTGCTGTATCTGTAGCTTACGTTGGTTTAAGTTGGCTTACGTTTAAAAACTTGTGTACTCCCCAACTTCCATATCTAGACTGACTTTTATACAATTACATAGTCATGCAACTACGTGTAACAATGGAATGACATCACAGACATCACAAACAATACGATTGTCATAAATGGATGCTTAACTTAACTAATAAACTTAATGCTTAATGCTTAACCAATAGACTTGCTAATAAACTTGGTGCTTAGTGAACAACCAACAAGATACAATAAAATAAAATAAATGAAATAACCACAACAAATTCATAAGGCTCTTACAATGATGTATACTTTTTATATATTAACTGATGGTACAATTTTTTTGTTAGTATATTTGCAATGTACTATCGATGATTTCAGTATATTTGTAATACACGAAAGTGTATTTTTTTTTCACCACTGGGGTAATGATATGTGCGCGCGTACTAACCGAATCACTGCTGTAAAGTAAAACAAACAAATGAACCTCACTCAGGCTCGATTCCCGTCTCTGTGTGCATGGAGTTTGCATGTTCTCCCCGTGCTTGGTGGGTTTCCTCCGGGTACTCCGGTTTCCTCCCACAGTCTAGCAGGTTAGGCTAATTGGCGTTCCTAAATTGCCCGTAGTGTGTGATTGGGTGTGTGTATGTGTGTGTGCCCTGCGATGGATTGGCACCCTGTCCAGGGTGTACCCCGCCTAGTGCCCGAAGTCTCCTGGGATAGGCTCCAGGTCCCCCGCGACCCTGAACACAGGATTAAGCGGTATAGAAGATGAATGAATGAATGAATGAACCTCACTTTACCTTTGAAAAAAATCACGACAGAGCAGAGTTTCTGTGTAGACCAGAGAGTGTTTGTCTGTGTGTGTGAAGCAGAGACGGGGTGCTTCAAACACACACACTAAAGACCAGAGAGTGTGTATGAACCGGTACAGTGTCAAATTACGTGCGCACACACAAGCTCACACAGGCTGAAACAGAGAAAATGTATCTTTAACCTCTGTAATGAGATTTTCTTTTGCTTTAAACGCACCCTGTACACACGTGTGTTATACTGAAACAGTACCTGTGCGCTGTACACACACGCTTACAAACTCAAAATAAAATGTTTTACACACACACACACACACGTGGTCACAGTGTTATAGTAAACATTACACGCGTGCATGGATGTTGATTATGCAAGTAAGAGACGAGCACTAAGACCCAGCAGGGGAGGCAATTATCCACAACCGTTGGCTCAGTTGTGATCACGTGACGCTTGGCGTCAAAACAAGAAGCACATGCTTGATAAATGCTACTTGGTGATTTACTCATAATCCGAGGTTCCACTGTATGTTGAGTCACTTGGTAGGGGCTTGTGTGTCTAAATTTCAGGATTTTGTTGTTGGTGATGCATAAAGAATAGCTTTTTCAATCAGTTGCATACCAAATTTAACAAAATACCTATCATGATCGCTCACGTGTGTGTGAAAAGCGGACACAGACGCAGGAGAATGTTATACTCTTCTTTTATTAATCTGTTTTAGTTTTCTTTTGGAAACAACAAAAAGAGTCTCTTCTTTTCTCCTTCTGGAGAAATCACTCGGAAAGTCAAAAATCTCAAAACAACATAAAATAACAAAAATCCCATGTGGGATACACACATCAGTCTCCCCCGCTAGGGTACAGCAGGCCAGTTCCACAAATCCTGGAAATATTCCAGGTGCACCTCCCACGGTGCTCGAACAGATGAACCTCCAGCGAGGTGTGCTTGTTACCTTGAACTTGAACAGAAATACTGAACTGGACCCAGTCTTTTGCATTTCCTTCGGCACTGCTGTTTTACTGCTGAGGGGGAGAGACACACAGCGACACACACAAACACAACGGTGAACGGACGAGAAGCTACGGGCTCGGCCGGCATAAATAGAGACACACAGGGGTGAGACACAGGTGTACGTGTTCTTGTGATTGGGGTGACATACCAACATCGACACACTAGGTGGGGACAAAGCGTCGGCTCAGTAGTCCGGAGACCCAGATCTTATTTCCCCGGACCGTGGTGGTACCGATGTTACAATACCATGCCCTAAATCTTAGTATGGTAGGTAGAATGTGACACATAAATAAATATGATGAATGTTAATTAAGTGGGACAGTGGGTAAAGTGGGTTTGTCTACATTAGTGTCTTCATGTACATTAGTTGTGCTATACAATATAATCAAAAACTATTGATTAGTTAAGTGTGGCCCAGGGAACTTCAAAAGCAACACGCCAGGAAACAATGGTAAGTGAAATTACATTTGATGTACTGTAAATGATATTAATGCTATAAAAGGTTAAAGCTTGGTTCAGTGTTCGTAAAATTTATGCATTGGAAAGACTATAATCTGTACCTAAAATCCAAAAAAATATATTATTTTTCATTTAATTTCTTTTTTTAAGGGTACATTTTCCTCTGTCCCATTTTAAAAATTTCATAATAATAAAGTTTGACAAGGTGTTATTGTTAAAGTGTGACAGCAAACTGAGGAGTATTCCACATTTCACAGCTTAATTTGACTTTTACAATTGTATAAAAGACTGCTTTCAGAAATCATGTTATGTTGTTGTACATTACATTAAGACCATAGTAAAAAAGGAACAGACAACATTAGGCTTCCAAGATTGTCCCACTTTACCAATGTTCACTCTGTGTCATTAAATAAAACATTAAAAGTAGAGTACAGTTCACCTCTCCCAAATGAAGCGGGCAAGAAGGGGGCTAAATTATGTCTACCTGACTTTCTTACAAATAGCGCACATTTCATTCAAAATATTATAAACACACACCAATAATTTGCACTTTTTTTCATTTATTTAATTGTGTGAAATGGCAAATAAAAATAGATAATAAAAATGATTATGCTGTGGAGGTGAACTGGTTTAGTCTTGACTCCTGGTCGTGAGTGACAGCGTTGGGGGAAATCTGCTGATTGTCGAATCGTCGATTATAAAGTAAACACAGTGATGGAGAGAAAAAGGCCAATCCTGTCAGGGGCCCAATAAAAAAGAAAAGAAGATGAGGAGAAACGGGGAAAAGATAAAGATATTCACCAATGTTCTCTCTGTATGATTAAGGTATTCATGTCATCATGTTAATTATTGGTATAACGTTAACTCTTAGGTTTGTTAGCCTTCTTGCTTATGATGCTTGCTATGCTTACCTTGTTAAAAAACGCACACACGCACACACACACACACACACACACACACACACACAAAATAAAAGCCTAATTTACAAACCATCACAGAAATTCTAATGGTTTCTATTAAATACCACAAAATGTAACCACAAAATTATGCTTTGCAGCAAGACTGTTGCAAGTACAGTTATTTATTTCCATTGTTTATTATGTTAATGCTGGCTATAACCAATATATTTACGATATATTTACAGTATACTGTAAATAGCCAGTTTAATTTGTAACACGGCCACACATGCGACGGGCGGTTGCTAGGCAACCCCGCAGCATTGGCAATCAACAGAGACGAGCTACACCTGGCCAGTAGGATATTTAAGTTCCCAGAAACCAGCGCACGCTGTGCGAACATTAGATAGCACCAGGTACGAGAGCGTGGCTCTGGTATAGGGAACAAAAGAAAAGAGAAAGATAGAAAAGAGAAGAAAGAGAAAGATAGAAAAGAGAAGAAAGAGAAAGATAGAAAAGAGAAGAAAGAGAAAGATAGAAAAGAAATAGAAAGATAGAAAAGAAAAGAAATAGAAAGATAGAAAAGAAATAGAAAGATAGAAATAGAGATAGAAAGAGAAGGTGAAAAGAAAAGTGAATCATAAAGCACTAATATAATTTACCTACCTTTTAAGTACGAGAAGTACGGTGGCACGCGCCAACATAAGCGGGCCTTCATTCCCTTCATAACGCTGCGTGGTGTTCACGCGAACCAACCAGTCCCTAGCGAAATAAACAATCCACGGCCCAACGCCCACTCCGAGTCCTGCGTTGGGGCTCCCATATGTATAATACACCGAGGGGCGCCATATTGAAGCTAACCCTCATAACAGAATGTTCGCACCACACCAGGAGCCCGCGGATTTGGAGCGGGTACGCGAAATAGTGACCGGTCAGGCGGGAATGATCGGCAAACATGAAAACGCGCTGACCGAATTATTTTCAGAGCTAAAGGGCATTTCGCAGCGCTTAGACGAGATTCAGGGGCGACTCGGGGCGCAGGGCACTTCCGGATTGCCGTTGACCTCGGAATCACTTCCGGGGTCAGCTCCCGCTGCCGCTACCGTAGCACAAGCACCCCCCCTGGTGGCCGAAACGAGATTACCTACTCCCCAGCCTTATGCTGGGGAACCTGAGAGATGCAGTGCCTTCCTACTCCAGTGCTCTTTAGTATTTGAGATGCAACCATCCCAATTTCCCACTGAGAGAGCCAAGATAGCATTTATGATATCACTATTGACGGGAAGGGCCCTGGAGTGGGCTACCGCAGTGTGGCAAAACCTCCTAGCAGCACACACTACAGCAAATGATTTCATAGAGGTACTCAAGGCCACCTTTCACCATCCACATCTGTCTAGCGGTGTAGTCTCGCCTCTCCTTCACATTCGGCAAGGGGGCCGGTCAGTGGCGGATTATACCATCGAATTTCGGACACGAGCTGCTAATTCAGGCTGGAACGCTGAAGCTCTGAAGCACGCGTACATTCAAGGCCTTTCGGAGAAGCTCAAAGATGAGCTGGCAGTATGCGAACCACCCGAGAATTTAGAAGCCCTTTACAGTATGGCCATAAAAATAGATAACCGCCTCCGTGAGCGGAGGGCGGAACGCGCAGGGAATTACAGGGTAGAGCTGATCTCTCCCCAGCGAGAGTTAGAACGGGAGGTAGACCTGGGAGAGCCCATGCAGTTAGGGGCCGCAGAGATCCCAGGGACTCCTCGGCTTCGTTCGGGTTGCTTCCGTTGTGGCAGGCCCGGTCACCACCAGGGGCGCTGTCCGCTGAATAAGCAAAAAGGGGGGGGGGTCACTCTCGGATGGGGGACCGACAGTGACCCAAAGGCCAGACCCTCAGCGATCAGGGCTCTTCCTCTCTATCACCATCACCTGGGAGGGAGCCTCCACCACCCGCCTAAAAGCATTTGTAGATTCGGGAGCAGCGGGTAACCTTATAGATGGAGAACTGGTGCGGAGATTGGCTATTCCGTTCCACCCCCTCTCCGCTCCCATTCCAGTGGCGGCCCTGGACGGTCAGTTATTCGAATCCGGGCCGATCACACATGAGACTGACCCACTAATACTACGTATTGGGCAGCATGCAGAGCGGATTACCTTCCTAATTACCCGCGTACCGGAGCTCCAGGTGGTACTGGGGTTTCCGTGGTTGCGAGAGCACAACCCCCGTATTGATTGGCTAACCTGCTCTGTCTCAGTGTGGGGCACCCGCTGCGCACAGAGCTGCTTTAAAGGGATTAGAACCCCAGATGTGCAGCCATCCCATCAGGTCGATCTCTCGGCAGTTCCCAAAGATTACTGGGACCTGGCAGAAGTATTCTCTAAGTCGGGGGCCCAAAAGCTTCCTCCCCATCGAGCTTTTGACTGCGCGATCAACCTGCTTCCAGGTTCGACCCCACCGAGGGGAAAGCTCTACTCTTTGTCTTCTCCTGAACATTCGGCCATGGAGGAGTACATCCAGGAGGCATTGTCCCTGGGATTCATTCGCCCGTCCACATCCCCCGCAGGGGCGGGGTTCTTCTTCGTAAAGAAGAAGGATGGGGGCCTCCGCCCCTAGATTATCGGGGGGTAAACGCGATCACCCTAAAGGACCGCTATCCCCTGCCCCTGATGAACTCTGCCTTTGAGTGTCTGCAAAGGGCGAAATGGTTCACCAAGTTAGATTTACGGAGTGCGTATAACTTGATCCGCATCAGAGCAGGGGACGAATGGAAAACGGCGTTTATTACGCCGTCAGGGCACTATGAATACCGGGTAATGCCATTCGGCCTGACTAATGCACCAGCAGTGTTCCAGAGGTTCATTAACGAGGCGCTCCGGGAGACGCTTAACCTCTACACCTTTGTCTACTTGGATGACATTTTAATTTTTAGTGACTCTCTGCCAGAGCACATCACCCACGTACGCCGGGTGCTGCAACTTCTCCAGCAGAACCATCTATATGTTAAGCTGGAGAAGTCACAGTTCCACACAACCTCCACCTCCTTCTTGGGGTTTGTGGTATCCAGGGGCCACCTTCAAATGGATCCGGCCAAGATAAGGGCTGTGGCCCAGTGGCCCCGTCCTACCTCGCTTCGGGCAGTTCAGCGCTTCCTGGGGTTCGCCAATTTTTTCAGACGCTTCATCCGCAACTTTAGCACCCTGGCGGCCCCACTTAGCACCCTCACAAAGAGGAACCCAGGGCGATTTAAATGGACAGAGGAGGCTCAAGGGGCCTTCCAGGCTATAAAAGCAAAGCTCACCACAGTCCCAGTCTTACGGATGCCGGACCCAGAGACCCAGTACATAGTGGAGGTAGACGCATCCGATGTGGGGGTGGGCGCTGTTCTCTCCCAGCGTTCCGGGGAGGACCAGAAACTACATCCCTGCGCCTACTTCTCACACCGCCTAACCCCGGCGGAGAGAAATTATGGCATTGGAGATCGGGAGCTCCTTGCCATAAAACTGGCTTTAGAAGAGTGGAGACACTGGCTGGAGGGGGCCAAACAGCAAATACTAATCTGGACCGACCACAAAAACTTAGAATATATCCGGTCGGCCAAACGCTTAAACCCTCGACAGGCCAGATGGTCCCTCTTCTTCTCCCGGTTTGACTATGTGCTCTCGTTCCGTCCGGGCTCAAAAAATCTCAAGCCAGACGCACTCTCGCGCCAATGGGATCCTCCAGTAGAAGAGCCAGGAACCGAGAGCATCATCCCAGCACCACGCATCCTTGCCCCCGTACGCTGGGCCATTGAACAAAGGATCAAGCAGGCACAGCGACAGGAACCAGATCCGGGAGGAGGACCCCCCGGAAAGCTATATGTTCCTGCCAACACCCGTGCCCAAGCTCTGGCATGGGGTCACACGTCCCCATTTACGGCACACCCGGGCACCACTAGGACACTTGAGTTTCTTCGTCGGCGCCTTTGGTGGCCTAGCATGGAGAAGGATGTTCGGGCGTATGTGGCAGCCTGTCCGACCTGCGCACAGAACAAGGAACCCCGTACACGGCCTGCCGGACTGCTGCGCCCCTTACCTATACCGTCGCGTCCGTGGTCCCATCTCTCCTTGGATTTTGTTACGGGCCTGCCCCCCTCCAAGGGGAACACGGTAATTCTGGTGATCGTAGATCGGTTCTCCAAAGCCTGTAAGTGTATTCCCTTGCCAAAACTTCCATCGGCCAAGGAGACAGCGCAGTTGGTCCTCCATCAGGTGGCCCGGGTACATGGCCTCCCAACCGACCTGGTCTCTGACCGGGGCCCGCAGTTTGCGAGCCGGTTTTGGGGGGCGTTCTGTAAACTTATTGGGGCCACAGCCAGCTTGACATCGGGCTTTCACCCCGAGTCAAACGGGCAAACAGAGAGGGTGAATCAGGACTTAGAGCGTGCCCTCAGGTGCGTAACCTCCTCCAACCCGTCATGTTGGTCGGACCACCTGATGTGGGTAGAGTATGCCCATAACACCCTGTGGCACTCCTCCCTGGGCATGTCACCCTTTGAGTGCCAATTTGGGTACCCCCCCCCCATGTTCCCAGAGGAGGAACCTGAGGTAGGGGTCCCCGCGGCACGGACCTTAGTACAGCGGTGCCGTCGGACCTGGAGGAAGGCCCGAGCCGCCCTACAAGTGTCCAGACGCAGGGCAACCCTCACGGCAAATCGAAAGCGACAGGCAGGACCCTCCTTACGTATAGGGCAACGGGTCTGGTTGTCCACCAAGGACCTCCAACTAAAACTTGAGTCACGGAAGCTGGCCCCCCGGTACATTGGGCCGTTTAAAATCATGAGAAGAATTAATCCTGTGGCATACCGCTTGGCTCTCCCCCGGTCAATGAAGATCAACCCTACATTCCATGTGTCACGATTAAAACCAGTACTCTGCAGCACCTTGGCCCCCAAACCTCCTCCATCTCCACCTCCACCGCGTATGATTGACGGGTCCACAGCCTTCACAGTTCGATGTATCCTGGATTCCAGACAGGTCCAGGGTGCCACACAGTACCTAGTGGACTGGGAGGGGTATGGTCCCGAGGAGCGCTCTTGGGTGCCAGCCCGGCACATACTAGACCCCGAACTTATTAGAGAATTCCGGGCTAGCCGTAGGGCTGGCACAGGAACGTCAGGGGTCGTCCCTAGACGGGGGGGTACTGTAACACGGCCACACATGCGACGGGCGGTTGCTAGGCAACCCCGCAGCATTGGCAATCAACAGAGACGAGCTACACCTGGCCAGTAGGATATTTAAGTTCCCAGAAACCAGCGCACGCTGTGCGAACATTAGATAGCACCAGGTACGAGAGCGTGGCTCTGGTATAGGGAACAAAAGAAAAGAGAAAGATAGAAAAGAGAAGAAAGAGAAAGATAGAAAAGAGAAGAAAGAGAAAGATAGAAAAGAGAAGAAAGAGAAAGATAGAAAAGAGAAGAAATAGAAAGATAGAAAAGAAATAGAAAGATAGAAAAGAAAAGAAATAGAAAGATAGAAAAGAAATAGAAAGATAGAAAAGAAATAGAAAGATAGAAAAGAAATAGAAAGATAGAAATAGAGATAGAAAGAGAAGGTGAAAAGAAAAGTGAATCATAAAGCACTAATATAATTTACCTACCTTTTAAGTACGAGAAGTACGGTGGCACGCGCCAACATAAGCGGGCCTTCATTCCCTTCATAACGCTGCGTGGTGTTCACGCGAACCAACCAGTCCCTAGCGAAATAAACAATCCACGGCCCAACGCCCACTCCGAGTCCTGCGTTGGGGCTCCCATATGTATAATACACCGAGGGGCGCCATATTGAAGCTAACCCTCATAACATAATTTACATATGTGTAGATAGTTTAAAAGACATTTTCCATTTGCTATAACTCTGTTACGTGACAAAGCATATAATTTGAGGCAGTAAATTAACCAAGGAGCTAATTGTTCCTCCCTTAGATTAGATTAGATTAGATTAGATTAGATTAGATTAGATTAATAAAGTGTCCAATAACTGCAATCAAAAACCATGAGCCTCTTGAGCTTATCAATTTTATGCACGATAAGGATCTATCTGAGATCTACCCCAACTTTTGGACTGCTCTCAGGATTGTACTTACATTGCCAGTGACTGTTGCTCAAGCATAGAGGAGCTTTTCCAGACTCAGGTTAATCAAGACATACCTGAGGTCAACCATGTCTCAGGAATGGCTTACTGGCCTTGCTGTCATAAGCATAAAGCATACTGTATGTCATAAGCATAAATCATGTAATAGGGGAGCATATCTCATATGATGCCATTATTGATGACTTTGCATCTAGAAAGGCCAAAAAAGTCAGATTTAAGTTTCAGTTTGTGGTTTCTGTTCTGCAGTGAAGTAAATAAGTTATTTTTCTTTAGTGTGATTTGTTCTATATTAATTCTATATTTATATAATATTTGTTTGTACACAGTATATTTATTTAAGTTATGAGTAGTTTAATAAAACGTGTGGTGTGTACAAAATGTGAAGGTTTTTTTTTTTTTTTTTGGGGGGGGGGGGGGGGGAGTCTTGCCCAGGGAGCAATTCAGTGTAGAACCGCCACTTATGAATTTAATATTTTGTTATATAAATAATTAAACGAAACATTTAGTTAGCAATAGTCTTTCGGCTATTCCCTTTCAGTGGTCGCCACAGCGAATTATCTGCCTCCATCTAACCCTATCATGTCCTCTCTCACTGCATCCAAGAATCTCCTCTTTGTCTAATAAGTTTTAATTTTCAAAATTTTGGTTTCTCAATAATTTACAATCTCACATCCTTTGTTTCTATTACACATACAAAGAATATTAAATTAAAGTAGAAAAGAAAGATAGTAAAAACAAAACTGAATAAAATAAAGACCCACATCACAAACCATTCCTTACCGAACCTGTTGACATTAGTTTGTAAAGTATGATGAGAAAAAATATTAATATATGAAATCATGCATTAATCCATAGGGTTTAAGTCAAGATAACAGAGAAAAGGATGCCAGATTTTGTCAAACTGCTCAAAGTTACCCTTCAAACAGTACCTAATTTGTTCCAAATGTAAAGTAGAAACCATCTCTCCAAGCCATAGCTTAGCCATAGGATGTTACACTTACACGTACAGTAGGAGCCTCTTTTTTCTTCCAAAATAACAGTATTAACTTCTTGGCAGTAATTAAACTGTATGTAAGCAGTTTGTGTTGTGCTCCTGATAATGAGAGTATACCTTCGGAAAATCCCAGAATCAAAAGTGCCAGATCCGGCTGCAATTGCACCCTAAAAATCTCTGAGAGCACATAAAAAAATTTCAATCCAATAACTCTGAACTTTTGAGCAAAACATAAAACTATGGGACAAATCAGCATCCACTGAATTACATTTGTCACAAATAGGTGAAACATTTTGGAAAATTCTATGTAATTTCTTTTTTGAATAATGTAATCTGTGAATAACTTTAAACTGAATAAGTCTAGAATTGATAGAATGTTTGCTAATATCCCTTAAACCCCTCTGCCATATTTCCTCAGAAATTTCCACTCGTAGTTCTTTCTCCCATTCTTCCTTAAGAGAACTTGTAGAGGGGGAAGTAATGGACTAAAGCAAATCATAAATTATCAGTAGTGCTTTTTTACTTCCTTTACACTGAAAGAGACATTTATCAATAACTGAGGATGATGTATTAACTAGTGAGGGTATATGTACACGTATATAATTCCTAATCTGTAGAAATCTAAAAAAAAAAATTACTCTGGGGAAATTTAAATTTCTGTTGCAGTTGACTAAAAGATGCCACAGCCCCATCAATAAAAAGGTCTCCTATACTATGTATACCCATTTCTTGCCATTGCACAAAGGTCCTACCCAATTTTGATGGGGTAAATGATGGATTTTTAGCTATAGGAGTTAGAAATGAAAGGGATTTTATTTTGAAGTGTTCTTTTATCTGTTTCCATATGCAAAGTATATTTCGAATTATGATGCTATTATTGAAGGTAGAATGATCCAGAGTTACAGGGGATAGAATTACTGCTCCCGGATTGTATGGATAACACTGATCACGAATTATTTGGAGCTAAGATGGTGGAGCATCATGATCATCCAACCATATTGAAATTTGACTTATATAACAAGCCCAATAATAAAGACGCAAGTCTGGAAGTGCCAAACCTCTCTCTTGTTTAGGTTTAGAGAGATGTGCCTTTTTAATTCTATGATTTTTATATCCCCACAAGAACGGTAGAATGATTGAATCTAATTGCTTAAAAAATGATTTAGGTAGAAAGACTGGAATATTCTGGAATACATACAGTACCTGTGGTAAGAATACCATTTTAATTGCATTTATTCTACCAAACAAAGAAATTGGGAGTGCTCTCCAAAATTGTATATTAGCTTGTAGTTTGGAAATTAAAGGAGTAAGAATCTCCTCTTTGGTCTTCCTTTAGACCTCCTGCCTGGCAGCTCCAACCTCAGCATTCTTTTACCAATATGCTCACAATCTCTCCTCTGAAAATGTCCAAACTACCTCAACATGGGTTGTCCCTCTGATAAACTCATTTTTGATCCTATCTATCATTTCTATCCTTGTCACTCCCAAAGAGAACCTCAACATCTTCATCTCTGCTACCTCCAACTCTGCTTCCTGTCTTTAATTCAGTGCCACTGTCTCTAAGCCTTAGGGCATTGCTGGTCTCACCACTGTCCTGTACACCATTCCTTTCATTGTCGCTGATACTCTTTTGTCACATACAGTAACACACCTGACACTTTTCTCCACCCATTTCAACCTGTCTGTACCCGCCTCTTCACCTCCTTTCCACACTTTTCATTGCTCTGGACCATTGACCCTAAGTACTTAAAGTCCTGCACCTTTTTTACCATTACTCTGCTTTCCAGACTGTACGTCCACCTCTCTAGATTTTCCTCAATCTGTTCAATGCTCTCACGACAAAGTACAATGTCATCTGCAAACATCATAGTACTTACCTCATCTGTAATCCTGTCCATCACCATAGCAAACAAGAGGGGCTCAGAGCCGATTCTTGATGCAGACCCACCTTCACCTCAGCTTCTACTACTCTTTCCCAAAGCTTCATTGTATGGCTCATCATCTTTATAGTTGCCACAGCTTTGCACATCTCCCTTATTCTTAAAGATCAGCAACAATACACTTCTCCTCCCTTACTCTGGGATCCTCTCATCTCCAAAATGTTGTTAAACAGACTAGTCAGAAACTCTGCCACCTCTCCTAAGCACTTCCATACCTCCACAGGTATGTCATCAGGACCAACTGCCTTTCCACTCTTCCTCCTCTTTATTTCTCTCCTCACCTCACTCTTACTGATTTTTGTTACTTCCTGCTCCACAACAGTTACCTCTTCTACTTTTTGTTCTCTTTCATTTTCCTCATTCATCAACTCTTTAAAGTATTCCTTCCATCTTCCCATCACCCTCCTGGCACCTGTCAGTACATTTCCATCTCTATCTTTAATCACTCTAACATGCTGCACATCCTTCCCATCTGTATCTCTTTGCCTCACCAACCTGCACAGATACACCTCTCCCTCCTTACTGTCCAACCCAGCATACACGTCCTCATACAGTATGCTCTTTGTTTGGCCTTTGCCACCTCTACCTTCACCTTATGCTGCATGTCCCTGTACCCGTCTACTCTCTCTTGCATGTCCAGTCAACTGGAAGGACCTCCTGACAACCCAGAACGTGTCTCAACACTTCCCTGAAAACTACACAACATTCTTCCATTTTCAACTTCCACCACTCTGTTCTGCTTTTGTCTTCTTCACCTACAATAATTTGCAGTCACTGATCTCCTTCAGATTAATGTTGGCATAAGATTTAGTCCACCTGAGTGCTTCTGTCTCAGCTGTTACAGTATGTCACCTTATGTTCCTGCCACCTTAAGTTTCTCTCTCGAAGAAAGTATTCACTACTGCCATTTCCATCCTCTTTGAAAAGTCCACCACCATCTGTCCTTCTACATTCCTATCCTGAAGACCAAACACATCACATTCCCATCACATTCTCATCATCTGTGTTCCCTTCCCCCACATGTCCATTAAAATCTGCAAGAGGCACAGAGAGAGCTGATTGGCCGAGCTCTGTCAGGGGGAGGGATGAGAGGTACTTGCGCTTCCACATTAATCACGGCTCTACAGCCAATCAGGGGAGTCTGTGAGCTCGCGCACGTGGAAGGAGCAGCTAGCGCTTTCCTCCGAGTGTGTTATTTCGCCCCTAATGGTGCGTGAGCAAGCAGTTCGAAAAGATGCGGTCGGCTGACCTCACGCGGTTCAGAGGAAACACAGAATAGTCTTCGCCCTACTGACTAAGTGGTAGTGGTAGCCTTAATGTGGGAGCCCCCCTAGCAACGGAGAGGAATTGGCTACGACTAATATTGGGGAGAAAATAGGGAAAAAAAATCTGCAAAAAATCACCACTCTCTCACCTCTTGGGATGCTCTGCATCACTTCATCTAACCCACTACAGAATTTCTACTTCTCTTCTAACTCCCATCCTACCTGTGGTGCATAACCACTAACAACATTGCACATCAAACCATCAATTTCCAGCTTCAGACTCATCAACCTTTCTGATACTCTTTTCACCTCCAGAACATTCCTTACAAACTCCTCTTTCAGGATAACTCCTACTCCATTTCTTTTCCTATCCACGCCATGGTAAAACAACCTGAACCCTGCTCCTAAGGTTCTAGCCTTGCTACCTTTCCACCTGGTCTCCTGGACACACATTATATCCACCTTCCTTCTCTGCATCATATCAACCAGCTCTCTTCCCTTCCCTCTCATAGTCCCAACATTCACTCTTGCCTTTCCACTTCTTTCTCTGTCTATGAACACGCCTTCCTCCTCTTCTTCTTCAATCAACAATAGCCCAATTTCCACCAGCACCCTGTAGGTCAACAGCACCAGTGGCAGTCGTTGTTAACCGAACCACGACCAATCCGGTATGGAAGTCCTGTTAATGATTCGCATCATTTGATTTGGCAAATGTTTTATGTCGGATGCCCTTCCTGCCACAACCCTCTGCATTTATCCAGACGTGGGAATGGCACAAGAAGACACTGGATTGTGCCCCCCTGTGGTTGCATTGCCCCCTGTGGTGGCCTTTTTAGTTAGCAATTTAAATACTTTTAAATATTGAAAAGTAAATTTCAAAAATTTATTTTTAATTAAATTGTGTCATGAACAGCGGGTGTGTGTCGGCGTTGTCTTGGCGAGGAGGCGAGCTGGTGGTTCAATAATATTATTTATTTTAAGTAAAACAGAAAACAAAACATAAACTCTTCGCGGAGAACTAGAACAACTAGAACTCTTTAATGAACTTTAAATAAACGTATACCAACACAAACCATATGACGTGCAATGCAACACAAACTAACTCAAATAAAACAGGTTATTTATAATAAACATAATTATCTTCCTTGGTTCAGGTGAGCTTCTACGTCACCTGACCGAGGTGCAGCCTGGGAACTGAAGTTTAACCACACTAAAACAAACTATAAACATAAAGGCTTTGGCGCAGTGGCGCCCTCTAGGGGTTAACCCTTACAGTACCCCCCCCCCTTTAAAAATGCTCCTCCGGACTCCCACCCCACTGTTCTAACCTTAGCCTGTTTACCCAGAGGCTGGGTGACGGAGTTGGCCCTGGGACCTTCGTGCCTGGCATTCCAGCTGGCACGACTTTTGCTGCCCTTGGCGCCGGAGGAGCTGATGTAAAGTCCGCGGCACTTGATGGTTGTGGAGCGGGCGTGACGATCTCGGCGCCTGGCTGAAGAGCGGGCGCGACGATCTCGGCGCCTGGCAGAAGATCTGCAGCGCCGCTTGATGAGCTCGGCAGCGGCGGAGCTGAAGCGTAGCTCGACGGGGGCGGCGGAGCTGAAGCGTAGCTCGACGGGGGCGGCGGAACTGGAGGGTAGTTCGATGGCGGCGGCGGAGCTGGAGCGTAGCTCGACGGCGGCGGCGGAGCTGGAGCGTAGCTCGACGGCGGCGGCGGAGCTGGAGCGCCGCTCGATGGCGCCAACGGAGCTGGTGCAAGGCTCGGCAGCTGCTGAAGAGCTGACGCGCTGTCCTCGAAGCCTGGAGGAGGAGGAAGGACCATGCTCTCCAGGTCGCAGGGCTTCAACAGAGCGGATGTGAGGCTCGGCGGCGCTGATGTGAGACTCGGCAGCGGCAGTGCTGGAGCTGCGCTCGGCGTCGGTACATCGTCCTCGAAGCCAGGAGGTGGCGGAAGGACAATGCTCTCCTGCGTCAGAGCAACAGTGAGGTTCGACGGTGGCTGACGAGCTCGCTCGCTGTCCAGCGCCGGCGCGTCATCCCCCGTGTTGAGCACCGGAGGCAGAGGAGGAGTAAACGCTTTGTCCTGGCTGCATAGCCACTGCTCGTATTCCTCCATGCCGAGCACAGGCGGCGGCGGAAGAGGAAACGCGTCTTCTTCCGTGTTGCAGAGCGCGAGCGGGGGAAGGGGAGGCTCAGCACCTGCTTCGCGACTTTCCCGGAACTGGACGATCAGGTGTCGGAGCTCTTCTACCTGTTCCCGCAGGTCTCGTACTTGGTCCTGATTCAGTTCTGAATGCCACCTGACGAGATCGCTCTCCTCTCTCCATTGCTGCTCCGCCTGGGGTTTTACTTCCCTCTCGTCACCGCCGTACTTGACCTTCCTGGCCCTCTTCTTCCGGCCGGTGCGGGGACGTCCGTCACTCCTCTTTGCGTCGCCCCTGAATGGCGTCCGCCGCATGGCGAGCCTGCAGCCCTCCCAGCTCTGCCGTGCTTCTCTCTCTCTCCGCTCCTCGCTGCTCTCCAGCAAGTCCTCCTGCTCTTCGAGCAAGCTGTACTCCCAGCTCTGATACATCTCAGTCTCGCTGTCCTCCAGCCAGTCCGCCAGCTCGTTTAAGATGGTAATCGCTCCCCCCCAAAATTCGTCCAGGGGGAAGCCCTCCGCTGAGCCACTGTTTGGGTGTTGCATTCTGTCATGAACAACAGGTGTGTGTCGGCGTTGTCGTGGCATAAATGCAGGAGGTGAGCTGGCGGTTCAATAATATTGTTTGTTTTAAGTAAAACAGAAAACCAAACATAAGTTCTTCGCGGAGAGCAACTAGAACTCTTTAATGAACTTTAAATAAACTTATACCAACACAAACCATATGACGTGCAATGCAACACAAACTAACTCAAATAAAACAGGCTATTTATTCATTCATTCATTTTCTATACCGCTTAATCCTGTGTTCAAGGTCGCGGGGGACCTGGAGCCTATCCCAGGAGACTTCGGGCACTAGGCGGGGTACACCCTGGACAGGGTGCCAATCCATCGCAGGGCACACACACATACACACACTCACACACCCAATCACACACTACGGGCAATTTAGTAACGCCAATTAGCCTAACCTGCATATCTTTGGACTGTGGACATAATTATCTTCCTCGGTTCAGGTGAGCTTCTACGGCACCTGACCGAGGTGCAGCCTGGGAACTGAAGTTTAATCACACTAAAACAAACTACAAACATAAAGTCTTTGGTGCAGTGGCGCCCTCTAGGGGTTAACCCTTACAAATTGAGTTAAACAATTCCACTTTTAATGAAAATTTTAATGACATATTTTTTTATTTCATCTACCCTGCATAATAATCATATCTTTAAAAAATAATAATAAATGAATAAATAAAAATAAATAATAAAAATCTTCTTGGATTTATGGATGCATCAGGGGGCAAAAGTCCTTTTGACAGCCTGAAAACATTCTCCTTCATGAATGCAACTCCGAGCTAAGTGGAAAAATATATGATTCAAATATGGTTGATCAGTTTTCTAATTAAAGAAACTAACGACATCTTAGGAATTAACATTTAACTTGGATAAATTATAGTGGAATTACTGCACAAACAAAGATATTTGTTAATAAGCACTCACTCATCATCTATACCACTTTATCCTGTATTCTGGGTCACAGGAAGCTTGGAGCCTATCCCAAGAGACTTAGGGCATGAGGCATAGTACACCCCGGACAGGGTGCCAATTCATCACAGAGCACACACATCAAGCAATTTGGGAATGCCAATTAGCCAAAACCTTAGGTTTTTGCACTGTGGGAGGAAACCAGAGTAAACCCATCAAGCACAGGCAGAATATGCAAATTCATGCACACATGAGGTGCAAGGCAACAGTGCTAACCACTAAACCACCATGCCGCAGCTGTTTGACACATACTACAAAATATTTTGTTAACTATCTTAACCATCCCAGAGCAACCTTCATGTATTTGAACATATTCAACCTGTTTTAGCAATTGTTTAGTGATGAAGGAGTGATCACAAGTAACTCCATTACTGATTAATTTGCTTGTATGACATTATAAGGTTGCCATTGTAAATGTGGCTGGGTGCATGCAGTTCTCACTGTCTTTGAGACTGAGAAGGCAAGAATAACAATAAATAAATAAATAAATAAATAAATAAAAAACAGCAGCAGAAACTGATTCAGGGAGGTGACTGACAGTAATGTGTTGAACAGGTAATTAGTGTAAAATGCTACAGGGTCTTCAGCACTCATGACTTTACAGATTACTGTTTAAGATTATAACATGCTAAATATAGCTGTGTCACATTTCATACAATCACCACTTGCTTGTACCATTCACTTCGTAGTAATGGCCTAAGCAAGTCTGTATCATGTATCCTAACTCATCTGTTAATAGATCTTAAGTGATCATTTTTATTCTGATGAATTATATGAACCAGAGGCAATCATGATTGCACACTGGGAAACTTTAGCCAGCAAAATCACTGGAGCTCAAAATATTATTATTTAGAACATTGTTTCCATTGACTGTCTGAGAACTATTCATACAGTCAGTGGAATAGTGGGCTAAACTGATTACATACTTATATTATTATCTGAAAAGGCTGATGCTGTTATTTAGAAAAATAAATACACATTTTGACTGAATCATAATGCAGAAAATGTGGTTCAATGCCATTTTGCAAGCAAATGTAGGCCTTAAAATGACAGTGAGAAAATAAATATAATTTGTCTGTAGTTGTTCTGAATTAGGAGAAAATTCCATCACCATTAGCTGGCAGTGTTAGCTAGACAGTGGGATTTCATGCAATCTGATGCATAGTTGTTGTTTTTTTTATTTATTTTTTTATAAGAGCTAAAAATGGAGATCAGATCTATAGCTGACCTTGATACTGTATTCTGTGTGTGTAATTGGCTCTTCAGTGTACTGTCATGTGCACATGCAATGAAGGTACTATCCATTTCTTCCAAAGTAATCACAAGGCCATGTTTGCAAATAGAGAAAAGGAGGAAAAACCCCACTCTACACACATCTGAATGCCATACATTGACACTGATCAATGGGAAGAGGAATTAGATTTACAAAACACATTACCTTTGTAAGACTATGCCAGTAGCTTCAAGACTTTGAATGGAGTTAGATCTTTTAGTTATCTACAATGATTTTTATTAACTTAGCCCTTTATTTGAAAGAGTCTTTTACATCACAAATTTAAAAATATACTTTTGTGTGTTTATTAGCTTTACCAGTTAGTAATAGTTATTATAGAATCTGGAATAATAGATATAGTGGAGTTAGGACTATAAAATGTGGTTAATAGATGAGCAAGTTCAAGCAGAGAACTGTTCTTCTTGCATACCTGTTTTATACCACCTTGATCTTAAGACTTTGAAAATTGATCAAGACTCTGATTAACCAGAGGGTGGCAGTCTTTTCCCATTCTTTTCCAAAGACAGCAAGATGTGTGGTGATTCATGAACTGTTGTGTGTTAATAAAATCTAACTCAAAAGTGCATTGTCTTGTCTTGGATTAAATAAAAATTGTAGTTACTGAAATAATCCTCAACTCTTTAGCTATTTAGCAATCCTTTTTTTCACAGCTATATCCTATGCCCCTTCAGTAATCATTCTTTTTACTTGTGGTGGCCTATTGGTCATTTGAGGTCGCTGAAGTTTGAGCTCAGTGAGGAGGTTTTTAAAGAACAAAATGTTGCATGAATGAAGCTGATACAGTGAAAGACACACTTTTTTTCCATAGAAAGATTGCTGTTTTCTTTTATGGGTCATTGCCATGGGCACAGTCCATCCAGACATTTTTCAGTTCTATACATTCGTTGGGAATTTGTTTTGTAGCAGGGTGTTAATTCATTTTCCTTTCCTTGAAAACGCATGTGCATCTGATTTGACTGAAGTCACTGGAAAAAAGCATAAAGGTTGCATGTTTGTGATGCAGTTCATAGAGGTTTTTCTGTACTCATCAACGCTTTGCCTGCTCTACCTTGTCCCCTTCACTTTGAGAGTCATGCCAATCTGATCACGTCAAGCCTTTATCCACCTCCTAATTTCATTTCAGTTGTGCACGGTTGGAAGCAAGGCAAGGTCTGCTATCTGGCCTTATCTTGACAGTCAATTGTATTTACTATTTTCTTTTTCACAATCCAATAAACGGGAGGCTGTTATTGCATCAGATTAAATGAAAAACTGTTTAATGATTCCACTTTATAACTCTAGAGCCAATAATGCCTCCTTTAAGGGCTGACAGGAGATGATAAATGGGGCCTCATATAAAACATATTCTGAGTGAAGAATGGCTAGAGATGAATTGCACGCTGATACAAACCTCTGATAAGGAAGAAAAAAAACCTAAGAGCCACTAGAAGACTTAATAATGTGCTGTTCATTTTTAAGTGAATATTCCCAGTTAATAAACCAGTGCAAATGAAAAATATTACATTATATCTTTGTTGCAGTATAATGTACAAGTTGTCTGAGTGAAAGCAACAGTTGTTGGACCCTATCCCATGTTCATCCAGCATTGATGTATGGCAGTGTGTGAAGACAGATGCATTCATGTGATTTAATGAGAAAGCAATTGCCACTGAACCATCAATCAATTGTTGATGTTTTCCTTAGTGGTTGTCACAGTATGGTCTTTGCCAAAACTGCAGCCTCTATGCATGGTTCAGCATTGCTGTAGTGAATAAGTTTATTACTTATTATTATACAGTAGATATAATTTATAACATGTATATATGTAACGTTGTTTATTAATTTTATGCCAGGAAACTTGTGACAGGATTATAGGCCCCCAAGACTCATTTATGCTGTGGTCCAAGGCTATCCTGTCTAGACTGATCCCACAGAAAAGGCCAATGCAGCACAAATTGATGAAAAAAGTTAATGCTAAATGGAAAAAGGAATCAGAACACGGAGTGCATAACACCTGTCCGTGTATGATGCTTAGCAGGCAATGAGTTCAAGGTTATTGATCTGGCCTCCAAATTCCCGAGATCTCAATTCGATCAAGCATCCATGGAATGCGCCAGACAAACAACTCTGATCTATGGAGGCCCCACAAGGCGAATTATAGCACTAAAAAATATTGTTGCTTACAGTGCTGGTACAAGATACCAAAGCATACAATCAGAGGTAATATGGAGTCATGCATCAAAGGATTCAGAGCTGTGTTGGAGGCACAAGGGGACCCTATGAAATATTAAGCTACTGTCTAGTCAAAAAAAAAAAGTCATTATTTCAGAAAGGTCAACATATTAGGCTTCATGAAGCAAAAAAAAAGAAATTACACTGTTTAAAAAACTGAGGAGATTTAAAATTTCTGGAACTGGGTTAAGAACTCTTTAACACATTTTCAAACCTGGAAAAATAGTGCTGAACCATCAACATTGTGGAAGTAATATAGACAGAAAAAAATATGTGAATAGAGATCACTTAAACACTTCGTGAAGTTGCATAGTAACATATCAATAGTAAAAACCATAGCTATGTTTAATAGTAAAAGTAATGTCCATACACACATAATGCAATAACTCACAGTATTGGAACTAAACAGCTGTGTGGCCATAACAAAACCACATGTTAGTGAAGCTAAGTAGAAAAAGGCTTCAGGTTACTAGGGAACATAAAGATTGGAATTTGGAGCAATGGAAAGGGGTCATGTGGTCTGATGAATACAGATTAACCCTATTCCAGAAGGATGGGTTTATCAGGGTAACAAGGGAAACACATGAGGCAATGCATCCATCATGCATAGTGCATAGTGGTTACTGTACAAACCTTTGGAGGCAGTGTCATAAAGTAATCTGAGCTTACTTTACTGGTCAGGTCTAGGCTCAGCAACATTCTGGCACTAAATGTATACTAAATGTAGTCAGCTGATGACCTGAATGAGCAGGGTATCACATTAGTGGAGTTTTTCCTGAGTGGTTCTGGCACAATGAGGAAACATTTTGACAAATGAACTCGCCACCACCTTGTGAGATAAGAGATACAGTGGCGTGAAACACTTTCAAGGCTTCTGTTGATGAAGTTGTTTTTGTTTTGTTTTAGAGGTTTAAAGCAAATCTTTAAATCAAGCACACCAAGCCTAAAGTGCTCAAAATTCCACACATCCTCTTGCACTCGATTTAAAAAAAATTCTTTATTTTTAATTAATTATTTATTTATTTTTATTGCCATGGGCAACAAAGAAGCTGTTGGCACTGAATCACATCAGGTGGCTTCAGTGCTAGAAAGAGCCATGTCTGCCATTTTTGTTGTCAAGGGCAACCTATGTTCATCACTAGGACAAGTGATAATCGACAAATTTGAATGATAAAAGTGGTTGACTAATGAGAAAATGCTAATGTGGGACCTTTTGATGAAGAAACAGGAGATGAGGACCACTTTTTCTTTGATACCTGGGTGCCAGATGAGGATGGTGATATTGTGAACTAAAGCAAGCAGCTGGGTCATCATAGACAGCGGGGACATGGAGGGCAAGTGTCCCTACCTGAAATGAAGGAGACCCTGCATAACCCTGAATAAGAGCAGATTAAAGGTAAAGAACCAGAGGTTGACAATGTTCCATTTCTCATTGCTGGGAATGTCAGGTGGTGGCACTGTGGTTAAAAGGCAATTAGCAATAAGAAGCATGAGAGGTATTAAAGGTCTGTTTCTTCTTAGTTAGGATTGACTCATAAGCATGGATGGTCTTAAAATGTGCATGATAAATAGTTCACATGGTCTTGAGAAGAGATTCGGCAGATTAAATAGTTGGTGAAGATAGCCACAGACAATTGTAAAAATGCACCTATTAATACAAATTTGAATTAAAAACAAATGTGTATTAATAGAATTCTTGAGTGCATACACTATTCTGCATGAAGGGGGAGTTTCTAGCCACCCCCACCAACAATCTTTGAGATACTTGTCATACATGATAATTGCCTGACACCTCAATTGTTGCATAGAACAAGAGTTGGACCCTTCATGGCCACTCTGCTACATCCTAGCAACATGCAACGGCCTCTTCTTTGGACACTTAAAGTCCTCACCCGACACAAGCCTTACTCATCCCACCCAAAACTCCTTATAAACAATCCATCTCGGTGCTTGATGAAGACCTCTGGTCAGTGCTTGAGGATCAAGGTCCTGAATAGGCCTTGGCCTGTTTATTGTCCATCGGCCTCTTTTTATGTACACAGCTTTTACTTTGTGTATTTTCTTCACCCTAATTGCAGCTGCTTGGTCAGCTAGCATAGAGGCACAAGTGGTTCCAAATTATAAACAAATTGGTAATTTAATCCATAGTTACCCAGACCAGTATAAAGCATTTGCTGAATGAAAGAACAAAAGTGGTAAATGTGAAAAATCATATGCACTCCCATGGTAATCAACAAGGCTTTTATTTACTCCACTTGCTTCATATATGACTGTCTACCACATCAGCTGCTTTTTAATGGCCACCTCAGATACTTTTTTCTGGGTACCATCAAATCTCTGTACTGATGAGGATTCTAAGTACAGAATTCACCAATTTATGAACCCTCTGTCAAAATATTGCCACACCCTTTCCTTTTTATGCATCCCACTATAGCAAAACAGCGTCAGTGGTCCAATTTGGAGTTAAATATGTTTTCATTTTTCCTTGAAACAGTAATTTCACACTATTTTACAAGGTGTACTGTTTTTATTTTCAACAAACATTTTACTGAATAGTCAATATGCAACCACCAAAATGTCTGTGAAATGTCTTGTATGTTGGCTATGTTAGTAAATTTTTGTGAATTTGTGAATCTCTCATTTTCCAATGCTTAGTGCAGTTTCCTCATGCAATATGTATGGCTACCACACCAACAACACAATCAGTGTTGAATGTCTTGAAAAGAACTTTTAAAAGAACCCTTTTAAAATAGGCTTTCTTTGATGGCCAGTGCTGAACAGAATCGTACAGAACACTAGGGTCCTCAGTGTGTACAACGTTCTAGGCCAGACAATTGAAATGCAGCTGCAGTGATTTTAAATGGTGAAGTTTGACCATTCAGTAATTTTAAGATTTTTACCCAACATCAAACAGAACCTTATAATTCCAAGATCTTAAAGGTTATACTATAAAAACAAGTTGTGAGGTGATTGTCTGGCTGAGAAATTCTACTATTAAGTCCCTTAAGTTAGAACAATCTGGCTACCTTTTAAATTGTGTGACAGAATGCAATACTTAACTGCTGTAGCACATATCACCTTCCTAGAAGGAACCTTTCCATGAGAATGAAAACGCATTAAGAAGCCGTAAATTTTTATGCAAAGTGCAACGCTCAATCAGTTAGAGTCTCAAAATCTAACTGATTGAGCAGTGGCTGGCCTGAGACTCTGATCTGAATACATGTTTTCACCTTACATTAAATTTGTACCAAGTTGTACCATAGTGCTTTTAGATTCTCAACTGAACTGAATAACTTTTTTTATGAATTTGAATATTTGTAATATGTGTCTATTTTAAATAAAACTTAATATTCCATGCTCTACCTATGGTCACCACATTTCTATCAAAGTATATCAGTCTATCAAACCTAAATGACCTTTGTACATCTTTATGTATTAAAAGCATTGAAAAATGGAATTCATGTCTGCAATTTTGTCAATAAATTTAAAAACAAACCTTGAATTCTTATACGAGATTATGTACAACATACAATGTAATCCTACAGTATATTTCACTTTCCTGAATCATAAGCTTGACACATATTCATATAACTAGGTGGAGTTTGGGGGATCTTGGATATTCTGGATATGGTGTATATAAAAAATATACACTCATTGGCCATGGCTAAGAAAATAACACCCACAGTGACTGTGACTTAGTGACCATGGTGTGGCGGCTGGATCTCAGAATGCATAAAATGTCAAACATTAATGTGGATGGACTAGAACTGGTTTATACTCCTGTCCACTAGGAACAGGAGTCTGAAAATAGAATGGGCACCAGCTCACCAAAACTGGAAAATAGACTGTGGGATATGCCTCGTTGTCTGCATCAGCAGATTAACAAAACTTAATCACCACTTTCTTTTTTCCTCCCTTAGTTTAATCTAGCTTTCACACTTTCTCACAAAGATCATAAATCACGTCTTCCCAAACGTAATGTGGTCAAAGCACGTTCCAGTAAGAAATCATAATGTTTATTAGTTTAAAAGGAGTGAATTGAAAGGGGTCCAGTCAAAGGCACAAAATTAAGCAGTTAAGGATAGGATAAGCTAAATAGGCTTTGTTGTCATATGTCACTGGTAAAATTAAACTGAGTTACCTCTATCTTTTGGTCACATTCTGCTGCTTAAAAAAGTGTTGCAATTGCATTATTAATGAATTGCATAATTGAACACATAATTCAGTCTATGTTAGTGTTCAAGATTCAACATTATTATAAACAAGCATGCGTTTATGTAGTGCTCCAATGACAGATTGTAGCTGCACACTGAATGGCAAAGGCAAATATTCCAGATTAATAACTAGCTAACAACTTCATTAATGTCAAGCCATTAAGGGGAAGGCAAATTCTTTACCGATTTCATATTCTGTCTCTCCTTAGTTTATGATTAAATTTTTTCTGCTGTTGTTTATTGATACAGGATAGGATATAGACAACTTGCTGACTGCCATTAGCAGAAGTTAGCCAACAGTTTAAATTAATTAGTCCAACCTCTAACTGCATAAAATACTATATAGAGCTGTAAAATAGTTCTATGTAAAATGTCATTGTCCAATCTAAAAATATTAATCTAGTAATAATACAATTAGGAAAGCTTATACTCATGAACTCAATTAAAGATGCTTTACCCAAAAGTGGATCTTCTACAAGTTACTTGTGTTTTCCAAATTAATTGTCAAGACCATCATTACTTATCAATTCATCTAGTCTTGATTATTGCACTCATTATTCTGAAGCTGGTCAATTATAAAATACAAACAAAAAAGTATTTAAATCTGCTAACATTAAATAATATTTTTGATAGATCACTGCAAAACTAGAAGCAGCATTGACGGTCCAGGGTGCACAGCTTTGTTTTGCGGCAAAGACTCAGCATCAGATGTTGTGAGCTGTTTCTCAAACAAGGCAGTTGTGTAAGTGCCTTAATATAAAGTGTTCCAACTATAAGTGCAGCAAAACAGTTTTCTTGACTATTGACACTATGCAAGCAAGTGGGGAAAATGGGGAGGGGGAACCAGCCACAGTGTGTACAGTAGTGTTTAAAGTAACTGCTACATTATGTGTGAAGGACCATATCCTCTGTTGTTATCATTTTAACAATAGCTTTCCAAGTACCTGCCAAACCACTGTTTAGTAAGAGAACATATAATTATCTTTTGTTTACTTTAATAAGAAGACCTACAAGTGCCTGCACATTAAGCATATGCACACACTCATGCACTAGAAATAAACCTAAAAACCTGCAAGAATTATATTATCCCATTCATGTGCTGTAATTAAAACATTAGTAATTAATTGCCCTTAACTAACCCAAATGCTATGCAAATGTGGGTGACTAAGAGAGATGTGCAACACAAAGACTTTTTATCTCCCCTCCTGCTTGCAGGCAATTTAAGGTTCACCTCTGAAAATGTTGTTTAGAATGTGATGTGATGGTGCTGTTTCATTTCAAGAGGTACTTATCTCAAAGTCAACATCTTACTTCTGTTTTCGCTGATGCCATGCTTTGCCACCTTTATTAGATGGTAGCCTGGCAACCACAAGAGTGTAGCTTTAGCAAATGGCTGAATTTGGGATTTGACTGACCCAGTGTAGCCCACCAGCCCTGACCTTCACAGCCATTTTGCATCGCTCTTCTCTCCATGCCCTGGAAGGTGTCTATGACAAACATTACCTTTTCTCGGCAGGTGTGGCCATATGGAGAGGCCCATCGCACCAAGGGGGTCATAAACCCATGCCATTACCCCCATTTATTCCAATAATGGCCCATTACATGGCACCCATTGAAAATGTGTCTATTTGTGGTCTGTGAGAAATAAAGGAAATAATTAGCTGTGAGACGTGGTGCTGCATACAGTACTTTTACTGTACTTGGACTGAGCAATGTGCACTGCACTGAATGAACCATCAACCACTAGATGGCAGCAAATGCAAGAGCCAGGCAGGAAAGCATGCTTTCTTCAGGATGTCAAGTAGGAATTACTTTGCTAGTCCAGGAAAGCACATTAAGATGTGGTTAGAAATATAAACAATAATTAGTTTTTACCCATGCACGTCTGAAGAACCATTAAATGTATGATCTGAGATTGTGTTCTCTAACCAGACTATAATCACCTAAAACAGCTTTAAATAAATAAATAAATACGCATGCATTTATGCTTCTCTTGTGATATGTCAATGTGAATCAGAATCAAACAACATAGCCCAGCTGTCCATTTAGGACAAAGATGCACTATGTAAAATGCTTCCTGGTTTCCCAAATCAGATTGGCACTCTTACATGTTCTCATGTGCTCAGTTTCTCTTTCTGTATTATTATGTGACTGCATGATTTTGCACATACAGTAAGTGTAGTCTTTTTTTAGTCACATAAGAGTCACATTTTTATTTCTATGCTATAATCACATCATGTACCTCTTATGATGCTGGCGTGTATAATATGTGTATTTTGTAAATATTAAATGATGTTGTTGAATAGTGACATTAAACTGATTGGCATATAAACGTGGGGAAGCTTTTATTTGTTTTCATTTTATTCATTAAATCTAAAGTGTGCTTTGCAACATGCCAAATGGCATATTTGGATAGGATTTTGTCTTCATTGTGGAGATGTGTTTATATGTATTGAAAAAAAGAGATGGCCAATTAAGGTTGCTTGAAAATGAATTCTTTATAGGTCCTTTACATTTTATTTTTCAATTGATATCACCTTATAAAAGCACCCCTTTCAGTATTGAAGAATGGACAGCAAATTTGATTCTCTTCACAGATGGACTTCAATCTATCATCACAAATTGTCATCTTGACCGCTTTAGATGAAAGTTTTCCCCTCTCTACAAAACGTGCTAATTGCCATCATAAGTCCAATATAAAGAGTATATCTACTGCACAATTATCCTGAAATTTGTCTGCCCATCTGTAGAAGACACATTGAATTTCTTGCTGTTCTTCTCTGCTTTTATTTTCGATGTGTTAATTAAGAGGCTTCAGAAAAAGCAGATGGGTAATGTGTGTCTTTCTGGGGTGATGTCTGGTTCAAGGTGAGTGTTACAACCATTTTAAAACTGTGGTCTTGTCTCTTTGTATGGCTGGCCTACCTGGAGTAGAACACTAGCTCAACCTCGATTTAAAAGCCAGTACACACTGGCTGAATGATAAGCACACCCGACGTATACACACTCAGAATCCACATGAAGAATATTCCATCCACATGCTCTTGAATCATACATTTTTAAAGTCTTGATATCAGGTACTTAAGACATATGTGTGTCGCAGAGATTTTTTCTCCCACTGTGTTCCTGAAATTTACAATGAAATTCTAAAAATGTTTACATGAGTAGAGAACATCTAATGGAAAGGTATTATATTATCAATAAGTTATTATCAATTGTGTAGCCATTCCTCATTCCACAAAATTATGCAGAGCTAATATTCATTACAAGGCAAGCATTACTGGAGAAAATTATCTGCATCTCAATCAGTAAAAGCTTCTATGATCTCTTTAAACTGGTGTGATACTTTGCTCATCTTAGATAGTGATCTCTCCCTAAAAATTAAGTTTTGAAAAGACGTTTGAATTATCTTGTTGCATCTTTTAAGTCTAAATACTCTCAAGGCATTTGATTTTTTATTAGAATGTACTTTGAAACAAGACTGATATATTCAAGTACATCAGACATGGAAGAGAGTGAAATGGAATGAAAGCTCTTTTTGAAATGTGAAGTAAGCCCTTGTTTTGCTTTGATGGTGTGAAGGATGGCTACTTAATATCTTTTGTACTACTACAGTGATACGTGCATTTTTCTTTAATCTAAAATAAAATTCTTTTGCTTTTGTGTTATAGGCTGCATCATAGAGAAACTAACTTCAATTACTATTTTTGCACAGGCTGCTTTTTTGGTCTACGGGTACAGTGATATATTGCCAGTGTAGCTGCTCACATCATGGTGGTTTGCAGACGGTGTGTGAAGGACAGTTTGCAGACATATTGGCAGGTCTGTGGAAACTATATCAGTCTTGTTGATGTTAAATGGTACCAAAGCCAGGGCCTCTCTGATTTTTCATGTGACGTTGCAACGTGATGCACTATGGCATCCATGCCACGGTGCATCACGTTGCAACCAGGAGGTCTGTCTGACAAGTGTAACAGACTTATTTAGCTAAACTGCAGTAAACCTTAAAAATGACAAGAATGGCATATAAAAACATGCATGGAACTGGTTTAAGTATTCTTAAATATTTAAATACATTCAAGAAAGTATTTTACTTGTGAAATAATATTTTTCTTTTCTTTCATCTTTAAGTCTGATTGGAGTCTAGCACTCTGGCAAGAGAGGATATACTATTACAAAATGGTATGTTCAGCCTATTCTTTCCACCACAAAAGAAAGGGAAAATGTCTAAAGAAAGCCATACTGTATGAAGAGAACCTGCTATAATCAGTATTCATCTCTGTTGGTTGTGGAATTTGGATATTATGCAGAGCAATAATATAGTCATAAAAACTTTACATGTGTAAATTTGTCAGTCAGTTGTTTACTGGATATGTGGTTGATTTGAACCTTCTTGACTTCACTTGTTCTGTCTGTAGTTTGTGTGGCGTGCATGAGATAAGTGCTGTTTAGTTTTGATTTCCACCCGACTGCATCAAAATTGAGCTTCTTCGGAGTGATTGCAGGACACCTAATCAGTGACTAAGCCTTCCACACCCCCCCCCCCAGTTTAAATCACAAATAATCTGCACAAATGTGCAATCATAGAAAATTGAGTGTTTGTCTCAATTGTTTTTAAATGAACCATTGTTCATTTCTCAGAAGTTTTTCTGCCACTGTCATGATATAAATTCAGTTTAGAAGCTACCATTCTTCAACATCAGTTAAAAATAAAGATTTCATAATTGCATTATTTTTGTAATGTTGCCTTAGTCAAAAGTTCTGACTTTAATGATAATTAATTTATCTTTATATAGACCTCTAATTGATAATTTCATTATTGATAATAGTATAAGCTATGATTCTGATATTTTTTATGTTTATGTGGCTCTATTTCAATTTTCTTTACTGTAAATAGTTGAAAAAGTTCTAAATCATACTATTTTCAGCACCCCCATGATTTCAACTTATTTGTGGGATTATGTATGTCTGTAGTACATACTAGAAAGATTTTCACATTACTATATATTCACATTTCATATAGGTTTATGATAATAAATATAACTGAGTCTTCCTCATCACCAGACTTTTGGAGAAAATTATCTACAAATATATTTAGGTATTTTATGTTATGTTATGTTATGTTATGTTATGTTATGTTATGTTATGTTATGTTGTGTTGTGTTGTGTTATTTCTTTACATATAATACACAGTTGGTTGCAGTAGAAACCCAATATTTTAAAAATACTTTCTCTTTTTGCCACAGGGTTGGGAGGCCACCATCAAATTCACCACAGCTGTACCACACAGATTCCATAGCTGTAAAATATAACCTTCTGAGTGGTCTGCACTGAAAGTAAATTCTTGGCTAGTTGCTTTCTTTTGCTTATAACAAAAATATTTGACAAGCCCTTTATGTTAGCAGCCATCACCTGATTGGCCCAATGGCATCAGAAAGGTGTAGTAGACCATTCTCTGGGTTTGGCCTCAACAGCATTACTGCTCTTTCAGCATCAAGCTTGATTTTAAATGTACTGCTTTTTTCTAGTTCACAGAGAATCAAGCTTTTTTTTTTATTCATTGCCCAGTGTGCTGCAAATTCCTTAATCATGTGACCTGGCATCTTGAGGCACTATTTAATGAGATGTTCTTAAATGTGTTTCAGTCAGCATTGTAAAACGATGTCTTTTAAGTCAGTAAGAGTGGTCATCATGCTAACCAAAAAGTAAAGTGTGAACAAGTCCCAAGATCAGGAATCTTTCTCACACTAAAATGCGCAAGGGCACCTGGGTGTTAATTGAACATTTTTTCTCAGAGTGCACCCTTGGATGAGAATGCACAAAGCTCTCAGTTACATTTGTGGAGAAGCATTCCTTCCTCATGAGTGTCTTCGTTTAAGTGGCTGATATATCGAAACCTGAACTGATAGATTGAAGAATGGCATGCCATTGGTGTCTTTATGTGCTCTGTGTGCTCGTCCAGCTCATCTGAAGTGTCTCAGTCATCAGGCTTTGGGCAACGATGAGTCCTAATAGCTTGACCACAAGGGTCTATCTTCCCCATCGTTTTTTTCTGAAGGTCTTTTAGTTGGCGCTAAGAGTAGATTTAATGGAACTCCCACGGCACAAGAGGATTCACATGTTAGGGTGAGCGGAAAGGATTTTTGTACTGGTTAGGACCTGCATGAATACATTGCAGGTCTTACCCACTACTTTAGGTTAATGTGGAATTTGAATGCTGTAATAAGGCCGTTTTATTTATTTGTATTCGGTATGTCTTAGCAGTACTCTTAAGAGGAGAGGTAGCGCTGGATTAAGTCTTTCATCAGTAAAGTGGAGACCTAAAAACCTATCAGTAATTTATTCTTCATTGACTGCTTCTTGCTTCTGCATTACTTGGCAACACCATCATTATAATAGGAGGATTCCAGGCTGCAAAATTGCCCATTCAATCTGCCCTTGTCAGTTAGCGAAGAAGCGAGGTTAGCTCTTCATATCTCCAATCCCTCTCACACACACGCGCGCGCGCACGCGCATACACAACAGCCAGAATGAAAATAAAATGTACAATAATAATGGATAATTATCGCTCTCTTTAAGTGTGAGCACAACTATTTTAAGACTTTTATCTGTGTTATGAGGCATCCAAGCGCCTTACTTTCATTGAACTTGACAGATTTATATAAAATACTATTTGTGTAGCAATAGTATATTTTCGAAACGCCAAATCCTGGGTATACCTTTAATTAAACATAATCAAACATAAGCTCCAAAAGAACTCAAATGTTTTTTTATGTTGCCTTAATTGCTTGAAATGCCCAGTAGGATGGCAGTAGGCCGGAACGGGTTTGAGCAAATGGCATTTTACCATCACAACTGACAAATGACTAATATTCACGCACTAAAATGGTATTTACTTATTTTACTCCATTATGAATACAACTATACAAAACAAAGGACATGCTTTCGATTTTTGCATAGGAAGGTTAATGTCAAGCTATTTTCGTAGTTAATGTTGGACCGTGTATGTAACTGTATGGAAACATATTAATGTTGTTTATAGTATATATACAAAATCGACACCTGTTATTAAAACGCACATCAATATTAAAGCATGATGCACGCTTTACAGCTCTTCCAGTTGAGAGTACAGCTACTTTGACCTCGGATGTCAACACTTGCCTCATGGTATCTTAGGTAAACTGTGTTTTCACCCAAAATAACATACCACATCTGTCCCTTTGACTGTTTAAGCCCTTGGTAACCAAACGATTTTAAGCACCATATCAGCTAAATAAGCTGTTGTAAATGTAAATCTCCTGCAAGATAATAGGCTATAGCTGGATTAAACTATATACTGTGAAAACATTTTAATAATCTACCACAGAATAAATTAAGTCTAGAAACTTAAGTCGAAACGACAGATTTGGTGATTTTGTGCCGTGCGCGCGGCTAAAAGCTCGGACAGGAGGCGGCCGTGTTTGCTCTCATGGCCAATTTATTGTCGATGAACATATGGCCAATATTTTGCCTCACGTCATTGCGGGGGAAAACAAACAAGGTGCAGTGTTAGCGAGACAGCTACAGCAGAGCCACTTGGCCAGCTATGCAAACGCACTTGGACAATAAGAGTAGAGCAGCACTTGCTGGCCGGGTATAAAAAGCACATCAGGCTCATTGAGCCGTGTGCACTCCTGACTTCCATTTGGAGATATTTCATTAACGGCACAGTGTCTAAACTCTGGCTACACAACTCTCCCATAAGCTACCAGGTGAGCAGTTTTACCTTTTATCGCTCAGTCTATCTACAAGGTGATCTCTCTCTCTCTTGTCTTCTGATCCTCTCTCACTCTGTGCCCGCTGATAGTATGTTTTAAAGGTTATGTCTCATTTTACGAATTTCTGATAATATAGACTACTTCACGCTTTCATAAAAATGGATTCGTCGAATCCTGCTTCCCAGTAAGAAACTTTAAAGCAATGATCTTCAACTCCTGTCCTGGAGGGCCAGTGTCCAGCGTCATTTGTAATTCGCCAACACCCGAACACACCCACTGAACTTGGTAATTAACCAATTGGTTGAATCAACTGTGTTTAAGAAGAAGAATGACCAAACTGTGTCGACACTTAAAAATCCCTGAAGATTCTGTGTCGAACCATGCACCAAATAGTTTTCCTTTCCTATCACAAAGTGCAGAGTAATATCTTTTTTATGAATTATCCAGTAAATGCTTAAAACGGGCCAGTTAATTACTCTGACTGCAAAAAATAAATGCTGAAGAACCCTGAAGGTTCACAAAAGTGTAGTAGTAGTAGTAGTAGTAGTGGTAATAAAACAAGGAGCATTTTACTCAGGACAATGCTCAGTTCTGTCAGTAGAGTTCGCTGGAGTATCAGCGATGAGGGAACCTGGCCACAGTAAAAACAGTCTCTCTCTCTCTCTCTCTCTCTCTCTCTCTCTCCCCTTCACTAAGAACTGCCAGATGCTTACCGTGTCATGGTGTGAGTAGAAGGGTATGTGTTTTTTCTACATGGCTGGATTCTAGCTAAGAAACTAGGGATGAATCCTAGTATGCTAAAAATCCTCAACTCCGCAAAGCGTCGTTGGTTTAAAGAAATTCTGTAATTAATTTCAAACAGACTCGAAGGCATTCCCTTCAGGCATTAGGATATTGAAAACATGGGTGATTAAAATGATAATCCTTAAACCAATTGGTTTCGGGTGCGCCGATAAAAATGGCAAAGGGGAAAATTTATCGCTAGAAAATTCACCGTTACAAATAAACTAGTAGTTTAACAAATAATAGGCATCTCCCCGGACCACGGGCACTGAGCTAATCTCTTTGTGACACGTTTAATCAGTAGACGGTTTCAGACGAATCAAAGCTTAACGTCTGTAGCCAAAAGGTGCGTGGATTTTCGGAATCAAACAGCAGTAAAATGCTCTACGCTACGGGGCATTTTCTTGGGGCGATTGCTTAAATCCACACTCCACCGGGCTTAGAGCAGCATTCGGCACTTCATGGCCTTTTAATCAGAGGGAAGGCACACGCAATCGCCCTTGTCAGTTTAGACATTTATCATGAGCACCTAAAGGGAAACGAGGTTATATTATCAAAGCCTAAATACTCGCCTGAGGCATGGGAACACACTGAAATTCAGCGATTAAAGCAAGAAAAATGATCAACCTCATTATAGACTTCACACTTCCCTACTTCCCTCGGGCGTCCTGACTGCATGCAGCCTGAGATTTACTTTTTAATCATATATCTGTGTGTGTGTGTGTGTGTGTGTGTGTGTGTTTGTCTTCCCGCCTCGCAATGTTTTTTTATTGGGCGAAGTCCATGTAAATTATCTACTAATTCTTGTGACATTTTTGATATTGCGTGAAATTAATTACCTCCCCCTTTATGCTATTTGTTCGTTTTCGTATTGCGCAGCACTTTATTGATGAAGATGCTGATTCCTATCCATTAACAGGCCTAAAGGAATTCTCGACAAAATGAACTTTAGCTGGCATATTGTTTGTTCACTGCATCCACAGAATGGTCATAGCAGTTTGGAAATCCATTTGATCTAGACTGTCTGAATTATTAATACTATAAAGACTATACAACATTGCATACCTCGGAGCTGCACTGGTAAAATTTTGTGGATGGCGAAAAAGTTAAGTTTGTACTTAAAATGTATTTAATATTAAACAAATCACGTTCGCTCATTTTGGACCGCTGCATTTTTTAGATTTGCACTTAAAATTAGCAGTTGAAATAGTTCCAAATAGTTTGCACTTAAAATTAGCAGTTGAAATCTTCCTAATAATTTGGCGCCAAATAATTAGGAAGATTTGTTTGCATTTTGGCTACAAGAAGTGATGCCGTTCGGATCTCTCTCTCGCTCTCTCTTTCACACACACACACACACACACGCAAGCAAGCACGCAGGCACACAAGGAAAAGCTATAGTA